>JAHLSL010000040.1:27824285-27950043 GCA_025920805.1 Petroica traversi | reverse complement strand
TATTTCTATTTCTATTTCTATTTCTATTTCTATTTCTATTTCTATTTATATTTATATTTATATTTATATTTATATTTATATTTATTTGTTTTATATTTATTTGTTTTATATTTATTAGTTCTAGGAACTCAGGGCCGTGAAATATTTGCTGCTTTTAAACTGCTCTGTAGTCTGACCCTGTTGCTCAGGTTTATAAAGAGTTATACTCATGAAAGTCTGAAGATCCAGAAACATCTGGATTGTTGCTAGGAAAGCTCAGGGCCTTGGCTGTTGTGATAATTCTTGCAAGAATTTCCTGAAGGTTTGGGGAATTATAATTGAAAATGGATGCTGCTGACTCCCTGCAGCAGGACATTGGATATGCTTCTTTCTTCCCTCTGCTCATTACAGCTCAAATTCTGCTGTCTGCCTAGGGGCTGTGAGACAGGAAGAGTGGATTTTTGAAGTTATATAAAGGCTAGAGGCAAAAATGCAGGAAAATATGGCCCTTCTGAACTACTTAGAGAGGTGAAGATGCTGGTAATGAGTTGCCAAATGTCTAATATTGTCACTGAAATCAGTGAAATTTTGTGAAAGTGTCAGTAATTGACAAATGTCTAGGCAGCCAGATTTGTTTCAGTTTTGTTCCATCATTTAAAGTAAGAAGTGAAGGTCACTGTTTTGAGTCTCTGCAATATGCAACAAATGCTAGCAATCAGCACTTGCTAAATTTTTCTAACTAAATGAACAAAGACAGTTGTATAATGGGGCCACCATCATTGTACTTTTTTGGTTTTTGTTAGTTCACAAAATTTTACCATATTCTGTTAAATCTCTGGATGATTTTATACTCTTGGGAAAATGTTTTTTTTTTGATTGATCTCTTATGGGTTTTATTGACTTTTTTTTTCTCACAAGTATTATTTCTTTGCCCCAGGATTTTAAAAGAACATGAAGATAAAGTGAAAGAGAAAACCGTCGAACTTCAATCTGATACAAACAAAAAGTCTTGCTGTATGAGGCAATAAAATGCTGAGGAATGTTTAGACAAGTCATACATTTATACAACACTACCTGGCACTATCACATTTGCTTTTATCTTCCAAATATTTCTTCTGCTGTGTTCTGAGTGTAGGTGTAAGTGAAAGTTAAAATCGGTTTATGATCTGATCTTGCTTTTATAAGTATTGTCTATAGATAATTGACAGTGTATTTGGGGCAGTGACAGTCTTTTATTCTATTTGATGCCTAACACCACTGAATCCTGCTTTGTCATCAGGCTTGTAGAAGCTGGCACATTACTAATAAGAAGAAATAATTTTATGGGAAGAAAACAATTTGGAATGTGAAGTAAATTCTTACTGGTGTGAATGACCCATTTTCTGAATACTGCTTATTTCATTTCTGTTTAGACATTTAGATCCTGATTTTGTGCTAACCTCACTTTATAGTTATTTAAAACTTGCCATAGTTGTAGTTTTTTGTAGTTCTAAACATGTTAAGGCAGACCAAACAGCTCTTTCTCTCCAAAAGTCTGTCACAGAAGGTGTCACAGAAGATTCTGGAGGTAGAATTTTCAGAAACAGCAGGTCTTATTTTGAGGAAGATTTTGAAAAATGTACCAGCATTTAAGGAGTGGAAAATCTCACCAAAATCCAGAGAGATATTGCTCTTTTAGCAATGCTAAGAAAAAATTCCTCCTCATGTAGCTAAACACATGACTGATTTTTCAAAAGCAGCTGCCACACAACATCCTCCAGGGCCTGATGGCATTGAGACACATTTTACCCATGGGGATGAGTTTTAGAAAGTCATGGCCCACCCTGGATCATAAGAAATGCAAATGTCAGTTATCTTGTGAAGCTTTTGTGGAATATAAATGAAAATAAGAAACTTGAGAGTGCGTCACCCTGCCACCACATGGTCACCAATTATTCCTGGTTGGATAAGTCTTCACTGCATCCAGCTATTGTGGTAAGCATTCAAGCACAAATATTCACAATGGTGAGATTGTGGGGGAAGTGGAACCCATGGTATAATTTATTTCATTAAAATATCACAGAAAACTGTAGATTTCATTATATAAGACTGTTACAGACATGTTTTTAATCCATTTTCTAAATGTTTTTAGAAAGTTATTTTCATTTGAATAATGAATCAGTTTGAAACTAAAGATGATGTTAAGCACTAGCTCAATGAGTAACTCTATTTTTGGATAAAAACTTTGTCAGTAATTAATTGTGCTCTTGGGATTTCAGTTTGATCAAAGGTGTTTGTCTGGTTCCAAGAACTGCACATTAGGGGTTTACAGACCTTCCCCTACAGCAATTTCTTTATCCATACCAGCGCTCAAATGCCCTTTCCTATGAGTTGGGATCCAAATGTGACCCTTTCCCTACCAGGTACAATAACCACGGGTTTACTTCTATCAGGAATGATGAAACCAGGCAGCCCAAGATAAGCTGATTATTAGTTTTTCCCCTTGGTGATTCCTGAGAATCTGCTCATCCAAATGAAAAAATTCCCTTTGCCTTCAGTGAGGTACCTAAGAAGCTCTGAAACACAAAAGGAGCAAAATGAGCATCCATTACTGAAAATCAATAGGCTTTCTGTTCACTTCCCAGGGTTGCTCCTTGAAGTCCATTACTGGTTGTGGAGAGTTGAGTCACCTTATTGACTGTGGCATGTTTTCCATCATGGGAATCTTAGAATTGAACCATCTGTGTTCAATCCTGCCTGGAGCTGAACTAATGCAAACCATTAATTTAAACATCAACAAAACCGACACTTTATCCCAATTTCAATTAGGAAAGAAGTGTCATCAGTCTAAATATTGGCTTTGCTAATTGACTTTGAGTGATCTGTCCCCCCATTGATATTGGAACCAGCAATATTTCCTCCAGCCTCTGTCACTCTGAGGAAGACAGTTTCAATGCTTAATTTCAGCTTTACTGCCCTTGATTCTAGCCCCACAAATATCCAAATTCAGACCCTTAATTTGTTTTTCCCTGAAGTTCATCTTGATTTTGAAGGACAGTGACGGGTGAAGAAGGATTTTCCTTCTGTGACTTCCTTGGGATCATTTTTATTTGGGTCTCTTTTGGTGTGCAGAGACCCTTCCAGCAGGATGTGCACAATTTGAGAGCAGACAATGCTAAGGAGCAGCTGAACTCTGGGATAAGGGGGATTTCTTCTTCTACAGACAAATCTGGTGTGGTCTAGGACCCAGGCATCTTGGATTGATAGCTGTGGCTGTTGCTGGCCCTCTTTGCAAGTCCAGCCAAAAGCCTAGCTGAGTACACACTGCAAAGGTGCAGATACACAGCACCAATGTCATCAGCCACACAGACAATACAAAGATTGATGTTGTACACACAAGCAGCATTCCTATAAATATGAACACAGATGACCTAATCCTCCTCTTCCTTTCCAACAGATCAAGACTGAAGTTGGCTGATGAAAACACACATGTACACAACTCCTATGATTTGCAGTGCTCTTTCTCCCACTCTGCCCTTCACCTCTCCCCAGGATCATACAGAAAATAAGGTTTAATGGAAAGACTGGATGTCTTGCAGCTACGGGGCACAAAGCTCAGTTACATAAACTCTGACCAGAACCTTGCCTGGATATAACTGATCCCTTTTATTCTACCTTCTCTTGATTTATTTTCCCATACTTTTTCTTCTTCTATCTACCTTGACCCCTCCCTTTCTCTGTCCTTCATATCCCAAAGAAACAACTTGTCCCTTGTTGCCTTTTCTCTATTAGTGCCAGGTTTTCTATGTCTGCACCCATATAACTATTCCTTCTACCATTTCTGAAGTCACTTTGACTTTATGTGCTCTGATTGATATAGTTACTGAGGTGCTGCTGGCCTTGCAGGTTTCCACTCCCAAAAGAGTCCCAACTATTCCCTTCCCATTATTTGTGAAGTCACTGTGTAACTCCCTCTTATCCACCTGTGAAGTTTAGGCATTGCTCACAGTGCTATCTGTAACAACTTTCATCTCCTCACTCTCTTATTTGCAATGTTCAGAGTTGCTTGTGCCTTGTCCAGGATTTCTCATGGTCTGTTTGATTATCTAGACCTCAGGCCAGGGCTTTCTCACCTGCTGGCACACCTGAGCAAACAGCAGTTTCTGGTGGATTCATGTTCATTGTAGAGAGGTATTAATTTTATGTTACAAGGCTCTACTCCTGGACAGATTCTAGTCTCCAGCTGGCCATCACTGTTGTGGGAATCTTCAGGTTCCTGGGTTGCCGTCTTCTGACTTTCCACCAGGGTTTCATGTCTCCTGGCAGTATTTTTCTCAGCTCCTCAGAAAGTTAATACTGGCTTAACAGCAGTGAAGCTTCCTTTTTCTTTTTTCTTTCATTTCCATTTTTCCATTTCCATTCTCCATTGGGAGAAATTTATCTCTGCCTGGTCAGGTACCTGTTACTGACAGATCTTCGGATATGCACAATACAGAGCCCATTTGCATGGATATAACAGAGTGCTCCTAAGCCTTTGGAACTGGATGTCCTTGAATGTGCCAGTCAAAACAGGTCCCAGCCTGCCCAGATGTGAATGGAGCAAGAGTGGAAAAAAAAAGTCATTGCACAGTATAACCTTCCTGAGAGAAGTGTAGAGCACCTCCTCATGTGCCAGATTTAAGGGTAATCTGCAGCTGTTAAAGTGGGAACCCTCCACACATGAGGAATATGTGAGGAACAGATCACACCGAAGCAAGTTTGCCGCTGAAAGGACTGCTGTCGATGGTCACACCCCATGCTGGAGCAGGGACAAATGAGGAACAGGACATCCCTATGCCCAGGGCAGCTGGAAACATTGGGACTGAATGGCAGAAACCATGTTACTTGGGGTGGCAGGAAGCATTACACACAACCCCACAACTTCCTGTGCTGCCTATTGGCTCCCTGGACAAATTCTGACAGACTAAGTTGACCTCATCGTGAAATAAAGGAAGCTAAAACTCAGGAGCAGAGGAGAGAAAAAAAATGTATAATTTTTTACATTTGTTTAATGGTTTGCACTCTTTTTCTTTCCCCAGAACCTCAATCATCGATAAAAGATTTGTGTACTTTGGTAGTAAATTAACTCAAGTGAAATTTCCCAACTTGGGACCATTTTTGTTTGCAACATCCGTATATTGGATGGTATATTGGCAGAATTTTCTACCATGTGAGATCATTTTGAAATAAATCCACTTTATCATCTGCTCAAGTGGAAGCTTGTTTTAGAAAGCAGAAACATGTTCATAAAGCTCATCAGTAGCAACTTCCTGAACTCATCCACAGCTGCTGAAATAATGGGTCTTTCTGATTATTGAAATTACAGGAATTGCAATAGCACTCACATACACTTCTGAAAAAAGGAGAGAGTTGGGCACTTTGGCCTGTTTACACATCAAAAAACTAAAGTTATTTTAATATGAAGCTAGTAACAGGCATCTGATTATTGTATGATGAAAATAGGCTTCTCAAGGGGAAAAAAACCCCAGTAGGTTACATTTACAGGGCAGGTATAAAAGTTAATTCTTATTACTAATCAGAAGTATTGTATGCAGTGACACTGAATCCTTCCAAATGTACTACAAGTTGAAGGACATTGGATTAGTCAGATAAACATTGCTTATTTCCTTTCAAACACTGAAGAGGCAAGTGTTTCAAACAAGTCCAGCTATGCCGGACAGCTGTGTTTAGCTTCTGCAGTTGTCAGTGCCTTTCCTTGCAACATGCTCCTCCTGAGCACAATGATCATTGCAAGAAAAAACTCAAATTCACAGGAGCTTTCTCACTGGAAATGTCTGGTTTTCATGGGTTGAACAGGAAGGGAGTAGGGAAGCTTGTGGAAGTGAGATATTTATGTGGCTCTGACTCTCACTCAAGTACTCTCATTTCTTGAGCTGCTGTTTGTGTGTGGGGGGGCTAATGAGCAGTGAAGACCCTGCTGTGTTGTTTGTGTGTCGTGTGTGCATCTGCATTTTTGCAGTATGTGCTCAGCTCAGGTTTTGGCTGGGCTTGCAGAAGGGAAGAGCAGCAGCCACAGCTCCCATCCCTCCATGACATACTGAGCTGTGCCTGGCGTTTTGTCTTGTGTCATCTTTGCCTCACGTTGTGAGATCCGTGTTCTTTCACTTGGAGCACACAAAATATGCTTTTTAAAGTCTTGTGCTTCTCTTGGCTTAATATATATTTTTTTGCTCTCTTCTTGATGACCTCGTTGCAAAGTGACTATTATCAGCTTTGGAACATCAGTCTGCTTATTTGCAGGATTCAGTGCTGCTGCAGCACTACACTTAAATCTTACCTTTTTAGAGCAAATCAAGTCTATGAATGTGGCTGTGGCTGTATAGCTGCTGTTAAAGCTCAGGGGCTGCTGTTTTCAGAGGGTACAGTACTGGGTAGGTTTGCAGATCTCCGTTCCTGCCAGTCATTACTCCTCCATTTTACCTTTTACAAGTTGTTGGAACCCTGGAACAAGCCATTTTAGGCCTTGGCAGAATCTCAAGGGGGGGAAAAAATAATAGAGAAAAGAAGAAAAAGACAGAATTCTCTCCTGCATTAGTGAGCTGAACTAGCCCAGCAAAATCTGACAAATACCACAGTTAGTGGGAGGATATGGGCGGAAAACACAGCTAAGATCACAGTTTTGAGAAAAGAAGTCTAGAGGGGTGGGCGGCCCATTTTCAGTACCAAGAAGGTGTTTAATTGCCTTACCTCTTTGTAACCTTGTCTTTAAATAGTAATAAATGGAACTGGAATAAATGGAACCACGTTTCTCAGGCAGCCTCAGGGGCTCAGCATTGCTGCAGCCAAACACCAGCTTGGATACCTCTGCTGGGGCTGAAAAGCCTCAGGATGAGCAGGGCACAGCTCAAGAGGTAAGGAAGGCTCTCAGCTGCAAAGCTCAGATGCCTCCCCTGAGAGACTGAGGGAACTGTTCTGCTTCTGCATGGCCTTCTCCCAGTTCCTACAGGTGCAAATGACTGAACTGCATTGAACTGCACTACTTGACAGTTTTGAACAAGGTCCTTTGAATCTAGGCTATTAAGGCTCATCAGTTGTCATAGCAACCCTGTATTGTATGGATTTATATTATGAAGCTGTAATAAGGCTGTTGCTCATCCCTCTGAAATGAGGCATAAATCACTAATGCAGCTTCTCAGTGACAGGACTTCTTTAAGTATTATTCTGATGGAGAAACTGATTTGCATTAAATGACATTTCTGTCAGAAAGACGAATGATAGGTTTGAAGCTTTCCACAGGTGTGCCATAGGCATTTTTATTTGTAACCCTCAGCAGAGTCACCTTCTACACTGAAATAATTTGTGTCATTAGAAGGCCCAGGGGAGGTTGTGCAAGGAATTACTGAACTCAGGTAAGATGTGTGAAGCCCTTCCTTTTGGCTTGTCCCATGCAGGGAATGCTGCACAGCAATCGAGGCACATGGAGAGCATATACACAGATGATTAAATAGTGGAATTTTTGTTTAATATTTGTTCCTGGCTGACATGATTCTTGTGTAGAACAATAGCTAATGTACCTGTCTGTCATTGCTGTGCAGACAACACAGCTGTGCAAACATGGTATACTTAGGATTCTGTAGGGTGCCATTGATCAAGAAAGTGAAGTCACACAAATCTGCAGACATTTATAAAATGATTAAAAATTAACTGCTGGCGGGTTTCAAAATGTAATGCTAAATAAGCTAGGCGTGATTTATTGTGAAGGGGATTTATATCCAATTTGCTGATAACTTATAAAATCCCCATCCATGGAACTTTTCAGGACAGGTTTTACACAAAGCCACAGTGATTTGACATAGCTTTGAGGAAATTTCTGCTTGAATTAGAAGCCTCCAAGGTTTCCTTAGATCCTACATTTTGGTGGTACAGATGGAAAAAACCCCAAACAAGCAGCATTTTAGCTATGCAGACTGTTTTGCATGTCTGCTTTGTATACCCACATTAAGGCCCAGCAGTTAATCTAAGATCACCACAACATCTGCAACAGAGCATTCAAGCGTTTTATGAAAGCACTCTGTGGTGCAAGATTTGTCTAAGAAAGCAAATGTCAGTCCTGTCTTTCAGAAGGGCAAGAAGAAGAGTCCAGGCAGCAATGAGCCTTACCACAATTCCTGGGAAAGGGAGGGATCTCATTTTGGGATACACGAAGGACAAGATGGTGATCAGGAGTAATCAGCATGGAATTACAATGGGGAAATTGTGCATAATGAACCTGATAGCTTTTACAATGAGATGTCTAGGCTGATGGATGAAGGGAGATTTATGGCTGTTGTTTAACTCTGCTTTAGTAAGGCTTTTGACACTCTCTCCCATCACATCCTCATTGACAAGATGACAAAGTACACCTTACATAATTGGACAGGAAAGTGCTCTGAAAACCAGCTGAATGACTGGGCCCAGGGGGCTTAAAGAAGAGAAAGCTCAAGAGGGATCTTATCAGTAAATATAAATACTTGATGGGCCTTGGGAATGAAGAGAAGGGAGCTACGCTCTTTTTTGGAGTAACCAGTGACTGTAGAAGTAGCTACAGGCACAAAATGAAACACATGAAATTCCATCAAAGCACAAGAAATTTTCTTTTTTATGTTGAAGTGGTTGAAGCCTGGAATAGTTTTCTCAGAGTGGTTGTGGAGTGTCTGTCCTTGAAGACACTCCAAACCTAATGCATCTGGGCAACCTGTTCCACCTTGTCTTGCTTCAACAGTGGGGTTGGATGTTTTCAAGAAATTGGTAAATCACAATGGTTCTTTCTGCCTTCTAAAATTCTAGCTGTCTTTAAACATTCAAAGTCTCACGGGGCTGGCAGTGTCTCCAGGCCAACTTGATTTATCCTCACTACCATGGCCATTTACTTTAGTGGACTGTAATAAAAAGGACATGACACACAGGCAAATAAGAGATGAGGACAGCTTAGCAGAAAAGTTTGAGATAGGTCTGGTTTTGGCTTATAAGGAGATTTCACAAAGGTGAAGTACAAGCTAGAAACCTCTCAAGATGAAAGAGAAGAAACAGCATATTATACCAGTATGGTTTGAAGGAACGAAAATGGGAAGAACAAAACACAGTGTCAATGTTCTGGCAAGCAGAAGTGAATTTTGCATTTGGACCCATGAACATGAGGTTGCAAGGGTCTAGGAATTTGCCCAGATGGAGAGTAGACATCCCGCTGCTTAACAGAATTCCTACTAAATGGTAGGAATTTAGCAACAGAATTCAAATGGAAATTTCTCCCAGAAAATGTTAGGCTTTAACATCTTCACTGCTTCTGTTAGTGGATTGTGTCAGGACAATTTACCCAATCTTCTGAATGTTTCCCGATTATTTTCTGAGGTTTTTTCCTCAGTTACCTCCACATCTTTACTGGCAAAGGATACCTTCACTTTTTGAACTCTGCTGCCTCCATACCCTCAACTCTCAGCTCAAAATGTGTTGTCATCACGTGTTATGTTGTTGTCTACTTGACATACAAATGCTATCCATCACAAGCTGCTATTTCATCTTCACATAGCACTTACGTTTCTTGCTATCTACACTCACTCCATAGGAAAGCAAGCAAAATAATGAGATTTTTTTTTTCTGAGATACTCTCTTGGTGGTGATAATAGCAATTATATTTGCTTCAATCATATCTCATTAGCTAATGACATTGATTTGTCATGCCAATAAATGTGAAAAATGATAAAGTGCTTCTGCTAATTGATTGGTATTGCAAGTGACTGTTAATGAGCTACATGGGCCTTTCTGGGCTGCCATTTCATATTCCTGCATCAAATTGGTAGGGCATGTATGGTTTGTGATTAAATTCTTCTGTGACCTTAACAGGGGGGTCATTTCTGGTTCTAGGGCTGTGTTGTACTGGAAATTCTGATGGTTTATTTGCGTAAATGGGAAATGGCTGGACACAACAGCACAGAACCAAGCTGCAAAAGACGACGTTCTGTTTTCCACATAAAGATTTAGGGGTCAGCTCAGGCTTGATCTTGCTGATTGCTGTTCTTCTAAAAGACCACACTTGATGATTCAGAGGAATGACTTGGATTGTAGCCCAAACCTGTGTGAGGAAGTAAGACTGTTTTTGTGTTGCAGTTGTTATCTCAAAGCTAACATTGTTTCTTTCTGTTTCATAATCACACTATAATATCTCCCCAAGCCGTCTCAAAAAATGTTATCTTCATGTTGTTTGCATCATCACTATCTCCATTGTTTGTTTCCACTAAAAATAAGAAAAATATAAAACATACTAAGAAAAGGTAAAGGGAAGGGAGTCAGGGAAATTGTATTGGTATCTGTAGAGCCTCAAAGACATGCAAAGAGAACAGCAGAGATTCCAAAAATTTTGAGATCATAAAAATCTCTTTCCTGTCAGCTGTATCTGGACCCTAGAATATTTTTTGGTTTTGTCTAAGAGATGGGTGCTCTGCTTTAGCAGTCATCTGTGAGCAGTGGTCTGCTTCTTTCTCTGTCCCAACTTTGTAGAGCACATCTTTTACCTTTTTCGTGCCTACCTCAGAAGCAGCAGCTATTTTCAGGGAACACTCTTGTTCCCTGTAGGCGTACTACTGCCCTGGCTTACCCCAGTCATCATACTGTGCAGAAATACCAGTTTTCTGGGAAACCTCTAACTGATGATTCATATTCTCTTTACTCTAAACATATTGTTATATCAGAGCTGAAACATCAGGTTTATTTCTTTAGTTGCTTTTAAAAAAGATTTGTAGGTGCTTTTAATTCACTTAATTTCTAGGAAGTTTAGATATGATCTAAAGGATTTGTCTTCCTCCCACGTACCTGTGTGCTTAGCAGATTAAGATCTGGGATGGTCTCTGAGAAATGTTGAAAAATAATGTTTCCTCCCACTTTTGCAGTTGGAACTAGTCTGTGAATGCTTCATGCCTATTGAAAAAGAAATCACCTGGCTTAGTTGTATATTCCAATTAGGCAAGTGCACACACTGGCA
Source organism: Petroica traversi (assembly GCA_025920805.1). Taxonomy (NCBI): domain Eukaryota; kingdom Metazoa; phylum Chordata; class Aves; order Passeriformes; family Petroicidae; genus Petroica; species Petroica traversi. The sequence goes on along the minus strand of JAHLSL010000040.1, from coordinate 27,939,071 downwards.
TAAACTTAGACCTTATAAGCCAAAGGAAATTGCTCATAAAATGTGTCCTCCATACCACCAACACAACACAACACAGTAAGAAAACTGAAGTTCTCTTTTAAATAGTGATCCTTGGGATTATGTTTGTTGAAAACCCTTAGATGGATTTGTTAAACCCTGCGTAACAGCAGCAATATAAACTGTTAAAAGAAAAAATGGAGGATGAGGATTATAGGTGGTGGATAGGAGGTGTAATTCATAAAAAAGGCTAGGATGCAATCATGGGTTGTGTGAGGAAAAAGGGTGTCATCATGAGGGGACTGAGGTGGGAACTAATTGTATCTTCCAGTACTGAATGGAGAGTTACAGTGAAAATAGAGCTTTTCTTGGAGGAAAACTGTAAAACAAAAAGAACCAACAGTCCCAAGTTAAAACAGAGAAATTCCAGTTGAAAATTAAGCACTGGAACAGCTGCCCAGAGAGTCTGGGGAGTCTCTGTTTTTGGAAATCAACGAATTTCTAAATGGTTAGGTTTGAAAAGGAACACTGGAGGTCATGTAGTCTAACCCCCTGCTCAAGCAGGGTCCCTTAGTATCCATTACCCAGGATTAGTTTCCAAGTGATTTTTTAGTATTTCCTGGGAAGGAGATTCCAGAACCACTCTGACCAATCTGTTCCAGTCACCTGCACAGTAAAGTTCCTCCTCATGGAATAATAGAATATCCTGAACTGGAAGGGACCTATAAGGATCATTGAGTCCAGCTCCTGGCCCAGCACAGTATAGGCCCAAGAGTAACACCAAGTGACTGAGAGTGTTGTCCAAATGTTCATGAACTCTGTCAGGCTTAGTGCTGTGACCATTTCTCTGGAGAGCCTGTTCCAGTGGTCAGCCACCCTCTGAGTGAAAACCCTTTTCCTGATATCCAGCCTAAACTTCCCCTGACTCAGCTTCATGCCATTTCCTTGAGTCCTGCCACTGGCTGCAAGGGTGCAAAATTCAGCACTTTCCCCTCTGCTCCTCCTTGTGAGGAGGCTAAAGATCACAATGAGGTCACCTCTCAATCTCCTCTAGGCTGAACAAACCAAGTGACAGGCTCATGTGGAACTTCCTGTGCATCAGATTTCTGCCCTTTGCCTCTTGTGCTATTGATCGGCACCACTGAGAAGAGTCTGGATTCTTAGTGGTAGGTAACACCTTCAATGGCCTTGGAAGGCTGAATTTGCTTTTTGGTCACTGGTTTTTGAAGATGCTCAGCACTCCTGTAGGCACTCCCAGTTCTTTCTGTGGCTGAGAAATACATGATATCTTTTTTGATGTGAAGAAAAGCACAAGCTAATTTTCCAGGACGGAATGTGCCTGACGTGTGGTGACCACCTCAGCACCGTGCCATTAGCAGGATCAGTCAGGATTTAATCCTGCCACACTGAAGTGAATGGGCACTTCAAGTACCAAGGCAAGGTGGCCACTTGAAGAGAGACCAACACTTCACTATCAGTTGTTGAAAGATGAGCAGTGCTTAAATATTTCTCAATTTGGTTAATGGGCTTTTCTGATCAAATGCGGGGGGTTATGCTGCTTCTTGAACAGTGCTTTCTGTCAGGCAAAAATGACACATTATCAGTAAAGACCCTTGGGAATCTTTTGATTGTGTGTTTTCTCATTTGTCTTTTTTTTTTAAACAAGGTATGAGATTTTTTTTCTTCTTTGTTATTCTTTTAATATTAAAGTTATTAAATATTCATGCAGTAGGCTAGATAAGTGGATGGTTTGCAGTGCTTTCAAAATATAATTTAGGCAAACAAAGCAAGAGTCTTTCCTCTTTTAGGAAGTCATCTCCTTGTGGCAAGGAAGAAGATGCAAACATTGTTTGAGTGGATGTGTATAACTAGAGGGCCTAAGAAAAAATCTGGTAGAATTACTTACCTTAAGTTCCTAGAATCACAAAAGTGTTACTAGAAAGGAACTCACAGAGGGCTTTTTCCCAGTCCATTACTGACTGAAAGAGTAACTGAACACATTCCCTGAAAATGACAGCAATATTTGACAGATAAACTCAATTTTGTGAGGAAAGTTGTTCACCCTCACTCCAAAAATATGAAAGAAGTTTTAAAACAACAGTGATGAACTAAATTGCACACAGTATCTTTTACTGCTGAATTACAGTTTAATTTCACTCTGCATAGATACCATGTGATACAATCCCTAGACCATATTCTTTATACCATAAGAAAATGGAGGCACATTTTCTGTGGAGGGAAAATCAATAGAAATAGGTTTCTAAAAAGTGACAAGTTGACAAGTACTGGCAAAATACATCTTCAAGTATGCTTTATTTGCAGGTGATTAAAAATATTTTTAGGCAAAAAAACTAGTCAATCTTATCCAGTACAAGATAGAACATGATTTAGTGCCTAATGCCAGACGGACTGGAAAATGTGTAGATAGGACTGGTGATGCAGTTGTTGATGAATTACGTGTGATTAAATGGCCCACATTCATATAGTAAAAAGACCTGATACATACATATGAGGAATTATAAGCACTTAATATTTTAACAATAAGCAGGAGATTTTGTAAGAAAAACAAGGGACTCAAGGGGATGGGGAAGCTACAGACATTTTAGTAATATCAGAAGCCATCGACATTTTTTCTAAAAGACATCAACTTGCTCCTGCAAATTACTGCACTCTTGAGAATAGTATTTGCAATTTAAAACTTATCTAAAACATCACCAAAAGGTAACACTAATTCCTATTTTTTTAAAATTATCTTGTATTAAGAATTTTGCAAAGAACTGAAATATGGCATGGCCAAGAAGCATGAATTATCCACCATTTCAGAGACTTCGCATTCATCACATTTACATACTAGGTGTCTGATTTCTGAAAGTCTCATGCAAAATCCAGCTATAAAAACTCACCACAGAATATTTTCAAGGATAAAAAGCTAATGTTTTTTAAAGCTCTGACAGACATACAGTTGTGAAGGTGAATTTCAAAACTAATGGTCCACATTTTCAGAGGACATTCAAAAATATAGTTGTTGAACTTCCTGTAAATGCCCAGCTCTTATCTACACTTTGCATGGAATATTTACCAAAGCTATAACATTGGACAGTTAATGGAATATATCACTGCCAAGAGTAGTGCCAGAGGTAACACCATTATCTTTCCATAACTGCATAATGAGAGTTAAATAATCATAAAACAAATTCCTATTATGAAATGACTTTTTTTTCCCCTCATATACAATATATATATTCATTTATATTGAATATAAGTCCAGTAATACTATCACAGTAATGTGCTGTAGTAGTCTTTCATAGTGAGAAAACTGCCCTAATCATCTTTAACATGCAAAGCTTGGAAGAACCAGAAATTCACAGTAAGTAATACAATTTGTATATGCATCTTCTGCCATCCTAAAGTTAACCAGAACACTCAATACTGTTGCTTATTTTTTGTTTCCTATGTTTAACAAAAGCTACAGTTCTGTATACTGTACATTCACAGTGGGATCCCAGCCCCCTGTACTATCTGCAAGAAAGATCAGGTTACCACCCTCCATCAGAGAAAACATTCTAGTATTTAATATAATAATCTTGTGAACAGTTGTTCCTAGCTTGAAGCTCAGCAGTTCAAGACTTGATAAAATTCTCCTTTTCATCTCTCTGAAAGGTTTCTTGCTAACGCATTTTGTAGTCATTAGATACTGACATTTCACACAGCTGTCCTTTAAAATCCAAGTCTACTGTGAAATCCAGGTCACGCTGTAAAAAGATTTAAATGCAACATGTAAGTAAGACCATAAGTTTAGTGTATTAATTCAGTTATCATTTCTTGGGTTGAAAAGACTGGCAGATTCAAGAGATTTCCTGTGGTGGTTTCTAACTTCTTCTGTTTTCAAATTGTGCTAACACTGAGAAAGCAGGCTGTAAGATGTGTAATAGCACTCACCATACAATCTGTGCTTAGGTCATATTTCTGTACTCTTCCTGAGGTAGGTTTAATGTCCTGGTTACTACCAGGAAGCTTCTGAAATGCTGTTATCATGCGTATCCTGTGAAATTTTTTGAAGGGTATCCCCATTGAGATGCTCTTAATTTAGGCTAAAGGGATTTCCCACTAGGGGTTATTCCAGAACAGATCTAGTAAACTTCACATTGTACAAAAGCCTTTAGTCATTTTTTATCTTATAATGATACATTTGTAGGGAAGAGGCACTACACAGCCCTACAGAAGGAAGCTGTGTCTATGCAAGCTCTTGAAAAACTTTGTGTTTCAGAAGAACAAAGCACTAGCAAATCCTTTTAAGCTAAGGTGGTCTCTCTGTCTTCTGTCAACTATCAAGAGCACATTAATTTTAGCACCTAAATCTGCATTCAGGTGCTTACTGCTGTGCGAACAAATTTGAGATATTTTACCCATTTTTCCCTCAAAGAAAATGGATACATTTAACCCAAAAGAAAATGTTTCAGTCCCCTTAGGACAACATAAGTGTAGGGAAACAGATTATTTTCCTCTTGCAGCAAGTAGCTTCAGGAGTGAATGTGTTTGTTTTAATGCCAAGTTTATTTTGTGTTTATTTCTCTCCCTGTATCAACACTGCTATGAAAACCATATCCAATCTGTGTTTGGTATAAAAATGGAAAAGCAATGCAAAAATGGAAGACAATGAAATGTTAAGGTTTGTTGCAGTCAACAGATGCATTTTTTCAACAATTACAACAACTACATAGATGGATAACCGGGTTATTTTAACTGCTGTTTACTGTCATAGAAAATGAGGAGATATTGTTTAAGATTTTGGCAGAAAATGGTCCAGTGTTTCTCCCAGAAGTCATACTTCCCATGTCTTGATCTACCCAGCCATAGGTTGTCCATCAGATCATGTCTCACAGAACCCTTACAAGTTAAAATAAGCACTAAAGAGATTCAGCCCATAGCAGAAAAAGTGAGGAAGTTTTCAGCAGTCATGGTAGTGTGGTATCCATCATGCTTTAGCTTTAGTCTTTAATAAAGCATCTGTATTTTCCATGGAAAGGCACAATTTTTAAACAACCCTATCACTCAGTTAGTGAGTTCTAGTACACTCCATCAGTGAGTTCATACAAGCATTTCTCTGAAACGCTACTTAATTTCCTGTTGGGCTGTCCTTGGGCACTGAGTGGCAAATCACTCGGCGCCCATAGATGAGGAACTGAAGTACTGACTCTCGATCATCCTGTGCTGGCAGAAGGGATCTTTCCACTGATTTCAGTGACCTTGTGAAGAGCCTCTCGCCTGCTTGCGTCACAAAATGTGAGTCAAGCTGATTGCAGAGGGCAGCTGACTCGGTGATGTATTTGAATCCTTGCTCCCTCCCCATGCCTTCCCTGCTTGCAGGCTGATTTCTGTGACATTAGCACTGCTTTATCATTGTTGTCATCAGCTTTGGTGAAGCTGTGACTGGAGCTCTTACTAATAAACATGAATGCCTCTAGCACGCCAATTGTTTCACTCCTCTGCATTTTCTTCATTGCTGATTGTAGTTTGTGATCAGGAGAGGTGGGATTAGGACCAGGGATGCTGACTTACCACATTTTTTGCATTTGGTTTCATGGATATAGTCCCATAGATTTCTTCTCCTCGTCTCACAGTTAAATAGTCCTCCAAGTAGAAGACAGTTTGCTTCCAGTGAGTATAAGGAGCATCGGGTGCTAAAAAATATACGTGGGTATCACTCATTGAAATTTCTTAAATGCCTTGCAAATCAAATTATGACTTGGGAACAATTGGGGAAAATCCTTTCTTCTCACACAATACTTTAACGTATGTGTTGTATTAGCAAACACATACAACAGCTCAGTTCTATTGTCTGTCTGTGGGTTGGCTTCTAATTTTTACTGGAATATCTCAGTAATGTGATGTGAATCACACCCAGCAAGGATTCCACAAAAGGGGTTACAGGGCAAGACAGGCACTTTTTTAATGCTTTCCTTTCAACCCACACACGTTCAAAGTGGGAAAATCTTTACCACTAAGTGCTTTGAAATTCAGAAGTTTAAATTAGTTTAAAAAATAATTATATAAAAGCATGAAAGAAAAGTTAATAAAAAACTATTAATCAAAATTTCACAGATGAAACCTTTGACTAGTGATCCCAGAACAGCAGGTTCGATAGTTTCCAGAAGGATTGAGCTGATGAAGGGGTACCTGAATCTTGATCTGCTTTGGGCTTTTTAAAAGGCATTTTGGGTAATTTACCAGAGATGGAAACTGGTCTAAATTAATCGCATGTCTTGCTTAGCAGCATAACTTTGATGACCATTTGCTATTCCAGGCTTTTAATTTACTTATTTGATTCTATTTCTGATTTAAATGTCTATCTTCGAGTGGTACCTAAGGAACTTAGATTGGTCTTCTTGTTCCTACCATTCTTTCAGTCAAGAACGTCTAGGAACCTAAGCTAGTACAAGCTCAAAGACTTCCTAACCTGGCAAAAAAAGCCTTGATAAATTAATTTTTCTTCTATTTGTATAGCCCAGTCACATGAGGTCACTGTATTGTATCATTATTAACATTGTTTAATAAAATAATGATCTTATTTAATTTCAACATCAGTGTTTCAAAAAGATACTTGGCCTTGAATATAGTTTGTGACCAGGGCAATACTGATGCTTTCTTTAAAAACTGGCAGGACAGGATTTTTAAACTATTTTCTAAAATTCTAGAATTAGAAGACTGATATAAACCAACTTTTTTTCAGAAACTGTGCTGGCAAACTGGTGTCTTTGAAAGGAAAAGGATTTTACCAGCTAATTTCTGTCTATGTGTCCAGACAGTTTTAATCACTGTTAATCCCAACTATTAAATGAGACCTGTTCTTGTAGGAGTTTAGATCCAGACTATTTACTATTTGGATATGGCTGCATAAAATTTCTAACTGTAAACATTTTAGACCAAAACGGAATTGAATTTATATTTTAAAACATAACTGCTGCCTTGTACACACCCACATGTGCACATGCCCTTATGCAGGGCCCTGGTCCCTAGAAAAGCCTGACATAACTGGAAATTTGTGCCCCATGAACAGGGTGGGCGTGTGTGTAATCCAGGCCCAGGCCACCAAATCCACCCCAAATTACACATTTATTCATAATTTATATAATTACATATCAATGAAGCAGCACTTTGTCATGTCCTACAAACTGATGCATTTTACTGAATTCAGTGCAGCTTTGCCAGCAGGCACCAGGTGAGAATCTTCAACAGTCTTCTAGACAGTGGTGACCTTTAGCAGCAGGTGGGCAAATTACCTTTACATGGAGTAATTTCTTCTGTGCCCAACTTATCATGATAAACTGAACAGAGGAAGAGAAACACTTCCTTCAACCTCCTGTCTACAGGCAGCCTGTTTACAGGATGAGATTTTTACATTTATTGCCAGACTCTCTGGTTTATTCAGTCTTGCAAATGATGCCTTAAGGGAATGGAGTTATTCTTTTAAATATCTGCTCACCAAGGCAAGTTGGAGTTTCACATCTGGGTTGTTAGAGACAACTCACATAAGCAGTATGTGTGTTTTTATAGCTTGGAAAAAATGGTAGTTTTGTTCCAGACTCTGGGGCAAGAAAGAGCTTTGTTGAGTTTTGGATTTGGGGAAAACTAGGATGCAGAGCTGCTTTCTCTCACTGAGCCAGTAAATCCCTGTCTAATCAGAGAAACTTGACACAGGATTTAGAAATAACTGGTGAGGGATATAAATTCATGGGTCATAATTCCTGCTGAGCTCTAAGCTTGATAGCCGTTCTGAAATTCTGCCTCTGTTTCCACAAATTCCTCTAGGCAGTTGTCCTTTCCCCATCCTGTTAACCTCCCCCAAAATTACAGTAGTTTTTATCATTGAAATTCAAATGTGGTGGTATATTAAAGCTTCCTGTACCATCTAACCAGCAGTACTGATAGGTTGATAGCAACAGAAATGAAATTAAAAGAAATACAGGTTACCTGTAGAAAATCCCATCTTCTTGTGGCACTTTGTAAATTCAATATTAAAATAGGTGACCAAGGCATGAATGTAATCATTGCGCTGAATTTGGAGGCAGAATGCAGAGGTAAATTCCAATTCTTCAGTCTTCACTGTATAAATATCTACTTCCTGTTTTGAGGAGAAGGAAAAAGACATTTACATGCAGATGTCTGTGACTCTCAGGTACAAGTTAAATGATGTACTTTAGTGCTTTATTTAATGATCAGACACAAAGACAACTGACAGCTTTTTAACACTGTAAGAAATCAGAGTTATATTGTAATACTTCAAATAATGAGCAAATGATCCTGAGTTTTCATGAGTTATCTGACTAAGTTGACAGAGAAGACACTGAAGAGTGCGTGTTCTTGGGAAGGGAGGGGCTGGGGGAGTTGGAGAAAATCAGGGTAAAAAAAGTGCTGTGATAAATACAAGTAGATGTTAAAATGGAGATACAGGTCCCAGTTCAAAGACCTTTTATCATCAGGGACTGTCAGCATGAGGAAAGATGCCAGAGTTGGGTTTTTAATAAAAGCCAATTTGTTTGTGCATCTCTGTAAAGGAAAGTATTTGGCTGTGTCAAGCAGTCAAAACATTTGAGGCACCAGAGGAGCCTGCTTTTTGATGGTGATGCTTTCTAGTCCTGAGTCAGAAAACTGGTTCCAAACAGTGAGCACAGGGATCTTACTCTTGAACAAGACAGAAGCAAATTATGTAAATCGTACTGTGGCTTGATTGCAGTAGTTGGAAGTGATGACGTAGTCTTCAGGACTGCTTATTTCCATCAATATTTAAATCTCACTGTTCAAGGCTTAAACTGTGTTTTTCAGATGGATCTTATTTTCCCAGCTAGGTACTGCTTTTTTTTGCCTTGTTTCCAATACTTGTAGTCATGATAGGGAGGATGGTAAGTCTGAAGTATTTTTCTAATGCTGTGGGAAATGTCTACTATGCACTTTCTGGTACCCTCATTGCTCATTCTCATTGCTCTGGTACCCTTATTGCTCACACATACAGGGAAATAGAATTTTTGTAGGCAGAAATCCAAATTTGCTCTACCAGCTGAAGTCAGGAATCATGTCTCCGACCCCACCAGCATTTCTTAAGACTTGCAGTGCAAAAATGGAGAAGAGAGTCTAGAATGTCCATTAGAGGGCTCTTTTAGCCTCTTTTAGGGCACATTAGAGGGCTCTTGTACAAATTGCCTTCTGTAATCTAAGGTAAGTCTGTGAAAATAGACATAGAAAAATGCAGCCATATTTCAGTTACTGAGGCCTTTGCATGGACCACATTTGTGTTTCTGAGACTGAGAGTTAGGAAACTTATGGGGAGATGATTTAAGCAAGCCATGGTTTTGGCCTGACAGGTTAACATTACTGTTCAAGAACAACTTAACCATCATGAAAATTATTCTACTGCATTGCAATGACACCCTGAGGCACGAATGTTTTTCAGTGACCTATGCATATAGTTGGTCATTTAAAGCAGCGATAACCTTAAAATGTTTTTGGATTTTTCCCCCTAAGAGAGGGTAAGAAAAAAGCGTGGTAGGAAAACTTCTGAGGTCTCCTGGCAGAGTTCCATGGCAGGAAAAATTCTGCAAAATTTGCTTTGTCGAGCTAGACTGGACTGGTGGGTGATACCTGCAGAGTTCTGTAATTTTTAGTGTCTTTTTAGTGATCTCACTAAATTGGGGAAATTGGGACTTAAGTCTAATGGTGAGGCACATAAAAGGGAACTAGCTCCCTCTCTCTGGGCTGTGTAGGGTAAAGTGGACTCAAAAGCACTAGGAAATATTTTCGTTAGAGAAGTCACTAGAAATTCCTCAAAAATATAAAGCAGATGTCTTGGATAATCTATTAGTCACTTTTGCAGTCCTCTTTTTGAGGACAGAAACATGCCTTTTTTACAATGCAAGGTTTGAGACAAATGAAGGGGCTTTTAAATTAATTAATATAATTCTGAGAATGGCCAAGTCTGGTTTTGATGATCTCTTTGAATTGTACTCTGGCTACTATATATTCTTATAGAAAATGGCACCACTCACTACAGCTAACTGCTCAAGGGACAAATGATACAAACTGGAGTTCAGGCTGCTTCTAGAGTGCCATCCTGATCTCCTGATCTCCTGATCTCCTGATCTCCTGATCTCCTTCCCAGACAGTCAGGTTACTCAGCTAGGATCTTGTGAGCATGGAAATAAGCTAAACATGCAAATCTCAGTGGACGTCCAGGTTTAGTGTAGTTCTTTCAGGGTTTGTTTGTTTGTTTGTTTGGTTGGTTTTTTGTTTATTTGTGTTTGGATAAGAGAAGAAAAGACAACTGTTTTACTAAATATAAAACAAACTATTCCATCTTTTTTTGGAAGTGAAAGCAGTAGGCCCTCATTAGAACACCTGTACACTTTTCCTGAGTTCAGTTACTGATTCTGGTGGTTTGAAGATGCTTGGTTCCCACTACTCTCTCTGGCTGATTTGGTTTGGAAGTTAAACAGAGAACTCCTATTTGGCAGGACAATCCCTGTGCCCCTCAGATGTCTTTAAGAGATAATGCAAAAGGAAATAGCTCTTACAGCAGAGAGAATCTTCCCTGCATTCCATGCATGCACCTGTGCCTAAAGCTCCTTAAAGCATTCAGGACTTGGGTTACAACCAGTTTCTGAGGGGTAAAAAAGAGGAAAATTTACTGAAGTCTCCAGCTTGTCAGATAAGTGCCATGACTACACAGCATGCACAGTTGATGTCTTATTTTGCTGATTTTGTATAACAATTCAGAGTATCTAAACTGGGAATGGAAATAACTGCAGAAGCACAGGACTCTGACTGGTGTATGAGGAATGTATCTAGTGACTAGTCCATCCACTGACTAATGTAGAGGCAACTCAGACTCATCTGGTAGGTGCCCTAAATTAGCTGGCTTTGGGTTGAATACAACCCTAAAAATCCCTCTGTGAATCTAATATGAACAAGCTGTGCTATCCAAAAGTGCTGTAATAAAACATTTGAATAATTAAACATTATGGCTTTGTTTATTCTCAAATGTTTTCTTAGGCTAATATTATTCTCTGAATTCACAGATATTTTCAGGGTGAAAGAAATGCATTTTATATAAATAAACCATGTGCAAAAGTAAATTAAATTTAAAAAATACAGCTGCAGAGTCTGTTTTTCCTGCTTCCATATTGCTAGCTTGAACATAAACCTCCCTCCTTCATGCTTTTCACTGACAATTTTCTCTTTTTTTAGCGATCAGTTTGTGAGATTAGCGACTAATTCTGGAATGGAGGGTAGTTTCGCTTGTGTACTTATTACCTGGTTTGCTCCCATGGTGCCTCCACATGGTACAGCATAATTCAGCTTATGGACTAAAGACATCAAAACTAAATATACAACCTCAATAGAAACACTTCGAAAATTTTTGTCTGTCATCTTAAACCAAATTACTTTCAAAGACCTTCTAAATAAAGTGTTGGATTTGCACTTCAATTAAGGGCATGCAGCTTTTTATTGCAGAGCAGCCAACCCCAATGCCTGATCTCTTTCTCTCTGGATGTATTTCACAGAGTCTAAATAGCTGTTTCTTTTGGGTGTGCTGTGATTTTAAATTGCTCTGGTTGAGGCTGTTTTCAGGCACAGCCATCTTGTGCTCCCCTCTGTGCAGATGGACTGTGCATGCATTCGTACCCATGCAGAGTTTCTGCTTCTGTTCCTTTTTGCTGCTTTCAGTAAAGGTTCTGCACACTGGAGGCATGGCTTTCCCTTTTGCATATGGGAATGCTTAATGCTGTGCTTGTTACTGGCAAAAAGTGAAAGGGAAAAGTTAGGACTGACTCTTTGGGATAAATGAGCATACTCTTGGATTCGTGGATCTGGTGTTACCACTGCTATTGATGCAGACAGCCTTGTCCATGAGAGTTGTCCCCCTGAGGAGGGCTTCTCCACATGAAGGGAATTTTAGAGCTTTCAAGTGTTCCTGCAGGCAGTTACTGCATTGTTAGAACGCTCTTGTGAAGAGGGATTAGTGACCATTCTGTTTCATATGTAGAGCAGGCTACCAGTTAATCTCTGGGTGCAGATGTTTGGGCTGAGAAAAAACAGTAACATCCCATATGAGGCTAAGAATTAGGAAGTTAGAGAAATAAATCAGAGTTCCAATTCTGATCATGTGTTCTGGAGTTAATTATTTATTTCATCGTCCATTCAGAACTGATGCTTCAGACTTTCTTACTGCAAGCAGAATCATTCACCCCTTCTCCTCAGCAGCATTCCATCAGTAATTTCCAACCTCTACTAACAATAAGGTAGGCCATCCAAATTCATATCTAAATACACCACATCTCTCTTTATCCAGTATTTGCACATGCAAAATTTGTAAGAATCTTGAGTTAGCCTGCAGTAACCAGACGAGTAGAGACACAAGGAGAATCCTGCCTTTGGGAATTCCATAAGAAATCAAGGTCTTCATGTTCCTGCTCAGGTCATGTGCCAGTACTGTGCATATGGAACATGCAGAAATTGGTTAATTTAAAACAGCACCATTTTCCTTCTTATTGGGACAGCATTCTGGGATTATGGCTTGTGCAGCTGTTTCAAAGCATGCAAAGATAGTAGCAAAACATAAGTGGCAGGAACAAAAAGAACAATACAGCTGGGTGTAAACATTCGTAATAAGGTATATTTGGAATTACCAAACCTTTATTAAGCAGGCATTGGTCACCACTTGCTTTGGGTCTACTATGTCCACCAAGGGCTCCTTCATGGCAACATCCCTAATACAGGTCATGTCAAAGCCGTACACATTCTCCCACCCTATCAATGCAAAGGGGTTTGTCAGGGTTAGCAGTAATAACAGCAAATATTTTTTTGCTTCTCAAAGAGTTTTTCTTTTCTTTTAGAAGGAATTTCTACCATCCCCTAATTTTCAAATATCCCCTTCAGCTCTTTGCTCCCTACCCATGTTGTTTATGTAATCATTGCTATTTTACAGATAATGGAGTTGTGTCAAAATAAGCCCTCAATAACAACAAAATAATCCTTATTTTTGGTGTCTCCGAAGCAGTGTTATATGAGATTTGTCCATGATTTTTGTGGCTTTAGACGCTCATTATTGTTGCCCAAAATTATCTGATGTCAGGCAGAGTCTTGGGATTCTATCCTTTACTATCCATTCAGCTTACTACTTACTTTTTTTTTTTTTTATTATTCCCCATAGATTGCTTTTAAGATTGCTTAACAAAGTGAAAAAAAGAACCTTCAAACAAGTGAAATCTTGTCAAGGTCCATTCACTCCTTCATCTAAAAGCCTAAACCAAATACTGTGAGTGTTTTAAAAAATGGTTTGAACAAAAACCAAAGTAAACTGATAAACACATTTGTGAACATGTTTGAAATGTCTCATTTTTTTCAGAGCATAGCATTTGAGCTATTGTGGTTTCAGAGGAGCATGACTGAAAATGTAATATGACGTAAAAATCTGCATATTCCTAAACTGGAAAAAACATGCACATGAATGACTTTTTGATATCTCTTTATTTTCTATTTATTGGGTTGTGAATTTCTCAACATTTCAAGGGAGCTGAAACTTTTCTTTTGGTAATCATGAGCATGTCAGAACTTCAGATTACATTTATAGAAGTCATATGTTTTTATGTGATTACTCAGAAAAGATTAATTAGGAAACCCTGAAGAAACAATTTCTTAATTTTTTATTTATTATTGGGGCCTCCATCATTTACTTTACTTCAGCCTCATTGGGATACTTTCAAAATATGTGCCCCCATCGAGAGATGCCCCCTTAGGCAGAGAGCTGCCACAGGTAGTAAAAAAGAAAATTATATGTTTTGCATTTAGCAGAAAATCAGAGTAATTTACTGTAGTAGTACCCTGTGGCATTAATCTTCACTCAGAAAAATCAGAAGTTAGATTTTTTCAGAAACCTCATATTGCATTATTTCCTAATCAATATCATGGTTCTTGAATGCTCAGCCCCGCATGTCATATGAAGGCAAGACTCTATCTTCCTTAAGAGAAAAAATGATGAAAAATTGAAATGTAAGGAGATACTCCACCAAGGATTTATAAATGGAAAGGAAAGACAAGATGGTGGTGGAGATAGGTAGTGAGATGGAAATAACAGATGACACAGAGGTGTATAAGGTAAGGGGGGAAGGAAAATCAGAGGTGAGATCAGAAAATAAAGTGTCTCAAAAGCAAACAACATTTTAAAAGAGGTAAAAATGACCTGAAACATTTTTCAAATGACGAAAAAAGAAACAACTTGAAAACAGACGTATTGTCTGTGAGAAAAGAAAAAGACTCAAGGTCTCAAAAGCGAAGTGAAAAGTTTTAGGCCAAAATGGCTCTGATTCCTTTACAGAATGGATGCCTTACTCATCCATTTGGATCTGTACATTTTGTAAGGAATTTAGCTCTCAAGGTCATCACATAATGGAGGAGAAAAATCTAGGCTGTGCTGAGGAGGAGATATAATCCTTCCTGGCACCTAAAGAGACTTCTTGTCACCACCCCACTATACTGGGCTCACTTTTGACCCAAAATAGCAATTTTGACCAACTGGCAGTTCTGTGTATTAGCACTGAATTTGATTACAGAAAAACCAAGCCTTCTTTTCTGGGAGGAGGTGAGAGGCAAGAAATGAGGAGACGGGCATTTTTATTTAAAGATTGTCTGAACCCACTAATTTAGCCTTTACTTCTACATGTATCTTTGATTCATAAATCTGCTTAGGGTTTTGTAATTCTTTTTTTCCCTAATGGAAAATACCTCAAAGTGAAACTGCACAGCTCTGAAAAATAAATAAAATAAAAAAAATGTTGAAAGAAAAAGAAGAATGAAATAATGTAAAACTTGTTCATTTGATCATGACAGGAGCCTGGACTAGGTCACTTGTGGATGTCACTCACAGCACCAGATATTCAATGATACTTAAGGAAACCCTCTGTCCTGAGGTGACTCAAACCAGGACACCCTCCCAACATTTTAAAAGTAAAGGAAAAGTAAATTTTATGCATCTATGAAGTATAAAAAAAAATAGATCCCTTTTTCAACTTAACAGTAAAATATAAATTTCTGATCCTTATAAAAATATAATTTAAAAATTCTCACATAAAATGTTTTTTAAAAGTATCATATGTTGTGGGGTTTTTTCTTCTTGACAAGCTATCATGGAGATGTAATTTTTTCTAGGTTTATTTCTTCACGTGTACAATAAATTTGCATCTTACTGTTTTTATGTTTTTATTAAGTTGAAAACAAAAATAAGGATCTGAATGTCAAGGGGTTTGTGGCTGTTACGATGGGTTATATATTTATAAAAACAACAACAAAACTAAATCTCCTATAATCCACATTTTAAATATAACTAGAGGTATTAATAAAACTCTAAGCAAAGTCTTCATCAATTTATACATGCATCTTTCCTTTGTGCACTTTGAATTACTGCAAATTTCCTGAATTTATCAGCAGGCCAACATTTTCTGAGTTCACATTTATACTGGAATTCTGGCCTGCAAAGAGAATACAGCAGGCTACAAAAAGTGAAAGATTTTTGAGAAATAACCACAGAAAAGTGTTACTGGCAGGCACTTTACTCACAGTGAATTTTGAAGTCCTTGTACTGTCTGTCTTCAATTGCTACCACGTACAAAGCAGCTCGGTCTGGAAACATTAGCCCTCCAGGTTTCTGTTGATGAATTGTGGGGAAATGGATCTCGTAATCTATTCACCTGACAAAGACATCACATTTTGAACTGCACATACAAAAACCAGACAAGCACCCCTTGCATGCCTTTATTGTTTTCCTCCAGATTGTCACACCAGCTTTAACCTCAGCACCTCTTGCAGCCTGTGGCAATGCCATTAGACAGCGCCTACGCAAACCTCGCTGGCCAGCGTTTAATCAAAAGCAAAGCTCTTTCACTGAGGTTCCCTTTGTTATCTCCTCATTAGAGCCTAAGAAATGGCACTTGGAGATGTGACCGTGTCTTGTTATGGTGAACAGTGGGGGAGGGAAAGCTTGTGGTCAGAAAATAAATGATGATTGCTCCAGCAAGGACATGCAGAGCACCTACCAGCCACTTGTCTCGTGCGAAGATGACTGTGTTTAACATTGACTCATAGAACAGACAGTAACCCATCCACTCGCTGATGATGATGTCCACTTGATCCACAGGCAACTCAACTTCTTCCACTTTACCTTTGAATATTGTGATTACTGAAAAGAGAATCCAAAGAAATACGTTTCACATAATAAAACACCTGGCTAAGGTCACTTTCCTGGTGAATGTCAGGCTGGCCTTTTCAATATGATTCACTTCTTGAATGCCTGTTGATAAGGGGTGGCTCCATGGGACTCAATGCATTTCACAATTTTTGAAAACTCTTCAGAGTAAGTTTAACAAGTAGAATTTTTAGTATTGGTATAAAGGAAGGAAAACCAGCCCCAAATCCAAAGGCCAAACAAAAAAACCCACTGTGTCTAAAAACAACAGAAAAGCAGGCCTTACCTGGTTGTCTGTATGATCTCATTTTACAGTGCCCTTTGGAATTTGGCAGATTTCTAGATCATTGACCAAGTAAGGCAAAGAACCCACTTAGAAGGTTTTAAACGTCCCTGCAGTTTTACACATTAATGTTTAAATGGTGGGCCATATTTAGTTCAGTTGTAACAAATAATTTTGTTTTAGGACCACTACACAAGTCACCAGTCATTCCTGCTTTTAAAAAAAAAATATTTCCTATTCAGAAATGTATTTTCAGCATGTGCTAAATAATTTACAGCTTCTGTTTGTCTGCTGTTTATATTGTTTGTTGCAGTAGAAAAAGTCTTATGTTTCTGGATTCTTCCTTGACAAGGTAACATATGCACTTGAAATTCAGGAAAAAGGTGAATATTCTACTTTCCACTACTGATTGATAAAATTATTAAGCTTAATTAATGGCAATTTTTAATGATAACAATTTTTATTGATGAAGTGGTCAACATTCCATTTTGGAAAAATGAAGGTAATTTAATTTAACTTAATTTAATTTATTTTAATTTAATTTAGCTAGAACTAAGTTGGCTGGCTGAGTGTGGAAGTGTGGGTTGAGTGGGTTTTAGAACTCAGCCCAGGAAAAAGGAAGTTTTGTCTTTCTCAAATACATGCAGTACTAGTTTTACTCTAACCAGAAGTGGCCACTTCATTTGTGTAGCAAATTTTTAATCCAGACTGGTCCACTGAGAAATTTGGAACTCTGGCTCAGACTGGTACCAAAAAGTATCAGCTGGTAAGAGCAAGCTGACTGGAAAAGAGCAGAGTTCTCTTCATCATTATTTAAACTCCTTTCTTTCACAGTGGGTAATTCAACAGTTCATTTGTTGTTGTACTGAAGACTCTTCATGTCTATAAGCTCCAACCACGAGTTCTTTTTAGTTCTCTTTTCTCCCAAAAACTTTCAGTGGCTCAATTCTTTTGGAGTGAATGTTAGCACTGTTGACAGCTGCCAGAGTGACACAGCTGCAGACTTTGAAGCCCCCTGTTTACACCTTGAGCAGTCACAGGGTAAGCATCAGCAGCAGCACAGGTTCCTCCTACCTCCCTTCACTTCATAAAACATCATGTGGGAACAGATTGTGCTGTCCCCAGATGCATTGTGTGTGTCTGTTCTGGAAACAGTGGGTTTTCTCTTCGTTCAGCCCCTTTTGCTGACTCTGCATTTCTCTAAACATTTTGGGGGCCGGGGGGGGAAAGAAAAACTTCCATGAGCAGCAAGATCCTTTGGCTCAGTACCTGGCTGCACTAAAACAAAAGTGAATGTGGGTCAGTGTAGGGTGTGGAAGTGTAAATACTGGTTCAGGTGTGCAGTTTGGTCTCCGAACTGCAGTCAGGCAGACAGATAAACCTGCCCTGCCAAATCTCCAGTCAAAGGGAGGGGGCCCTGCTTCTGCCTCCACAGCTTCCCAGTGACTTGCTCCTTGTACAAACAGGAGGAAGACGCAGAGATAAACACCTTCTGCACCCTCTGGAGAGCACTGGAACCTTCTAATTTATTCTGACAATAGTGCCTTCACAGACAATTCGTGTAGCTGGAAATCCAAATGCAGATTGATTTGTGGTGTGCTATTTGTGTCTCCAGCGGATGAAAGGCTGTTCTGGGAACATACAGCCTCTGCATCCAAGGTTCAGGACAACCAAGGAGGTCACACCTCCCAGCTTTATTGCCTTATCCCCGCTGTGGAGAAGAGTATTTTCTGGTCCTTTGCTTCCTTCTTTTCCTGAACCGAGAGTTGCATACGGTGGCTGGCCTCTTGTATCCCTCATCACAGCAATTCCACACCACAACACTTGAGTGCCCGTGATGTACAATAAATATTCCTCCCGGAGAGCTGGGGTTAGCCAGAAACTGCCAGTGACAGCCACAAAAATTAGAACAGATCTGAACCAGAATAGAAACCCATTCCTGAGCATGTGCAGGCAGAGCATCAGCGCAGACACAGCTAAAAGTGGGGGCACTTGGTACAGCCCAGCCATGACCTGCTCTGCAGCAAAAGCAAGCTCTTCACAAAAAAAGCACTTTTAAACAGGAGCTGTCTCACGGCCTCAGTTAAAAAAAGACTGATTTTTTAGGTTGTTACAAAGATATCTTGTGTGCTGTGATTTGGAGGAGGACTGAAGACATCAAATAGAACTTGTTGGGGATAATTTCGGGCTAAGGGTTTTCAGTAGCTTGGGGTTACTTCTAGGTTATTTTTTGCTTTTTTTTCCATTTAATTTAGAGTTTCCACATACTTGGAAATTTCTTCAGCTTTCCTTTCAAGTAAAAAGAAGTTTTATATGATGCTCTATATTTTATGATTCGAACATTTTCATTTGTGTCAGTGTGTGTTCTGATAAGGTTTTGAAAAAAGTATTTTTTAAAGGTGGGTGTCAGAAATTGAAGTGAAAAATTTTTGCTTTAAACTTTATTTCAATTTGAATGTCAGTATCTGTGTTTGTATGTCTATTCTATTTAAGACAGAAGGTGGAATTCAAATGGCAAACTTAATTTGATAAGTTCAGTTCTAATATATGATCTTCCTTCTGCTTTGCTAAACCCAACTTCCTGTTGGTAAGTTCTAATTATTTCTTTTGTCTCTGACCCTAGAGATATTTAAAGAAGTAACAGTAATTCCTGTGAGAAATTGTTGTAGTGCCTAGAATGAGGTGTAAGTAAATTCTGCAAAACTACTATTTACATGTAAAACACACAATATAAATTACTTAGAAAAAATAGAACTGTTATCTTCTTTTTTCCCTGAAAAAAAATGATGTATGCCTTACTGTTGTCCAAGTGGTTGGCCTTGATAATTTTTTCTGAGTAGTCAGATATACTTGAGCATTCAATCTAGGAGAAAAAGAAAAAAAAGAAAAGCAAGATAAAGAGCAATTTATGTGTTAGAGATCTCAGCTATGTGAATAAAAACAACACCTACCAAAGGCAGCAAACACTCTACAGTGCGTGTAACCACTGATAAAGTATAAATCAAACCTGTGGGAGGATGATAAATAATGATATCTTAATATTTAAATTGCAGTCTGTGTCTAAGTTAAACTGGCTCCTGTAGAAAACACTGCTTTAAAAACTGTTGAAATGTGAAGAAAAAGAGGTTCTACCTATAAAACGTACATAGTTTATTAATGAGATAATTTAATTTATTCCTGCTACTTTAGAATATTGCCTCCTCCCCCACAAAAATCTGCTGAATGGAATGAATTAGGATGGTGCTCCATTTCCATATGTATTTTAAAACTAAATACATTCAAACTTTGTGTATAATACTAAAATTCAAATATGCCAATATGGGTCTATGCCAAGAAGCAATTGTTTTCCATGTGAAAAATCTATCATCTTTAGCAAAGCAGCTATTCCAAAAGAATGCAGGCATTTTACACATAAGAGATGACTGAAATATTCTATTTACAAGAACATCCAGACCTGCATTGCTTTTTCCCTGACCAGCTCTGTGCTTTATCTAGGAAAATAATTTCAGAGTACCTCCTAGTTTTAGATTTGCCCTTAAACTTGGTAAAATCTGAGCATAAAAGCATGTTTGCAATGACATTTAATATCTTTTAGAGAAAAGCTACATTCCATGAAACTCTCTGGGTTTTGTGCCCCTTGAAAACCAGGAAGGCAGAAGTTGCTTGTAGTCACTGAATCAGTTCCTAATTTACATTTTCCAAATTTGGCATTAAACGGACAATACGACTTTGCATAATCCTTGTCTCTCTAATTCCCCTATGGGAATGTCAAATAGAACTATATTATCTCTAATGAAGTGGTTTATGTATCCAGTGAATCCCATTTAATCTCCAAAAGCTAAATTGTGCTTGACCTCTGTGATAGCACTCACAGATGGCAGGACAGCGGCTGCAAAGACACACAAATCCTTTATTGTTTTTATATTGTGCATGGAACAGACGTAATAGCAGCCATAGTATCAATCCCAGTCCCCACAGGAACACATTGATTCTGCTTATCTTGCCTGTGGATGTAAACTACTCCTTAAAATGCTTGGCTCAATGGCCTGAGCATAAGCCAAAACTGGCTTGTGGAAAGGAACACCTGAGTGCCAGCCCAGAGAGTCCAAGGAAGAAATCCTTTGGGGGTGAGGGCCATCCTTCTGCTCCATCCAGGTTCTTCCCTTGTTTTAAAGTGTACAGACTGTATGCCCTGTCTATAGTTACTGCCATTATACTCATTTTCCCTGTCTTAATTCACATCTGGCATTTTCAATTCCACTGCCCATTTTGGATGGTTTTTAATTAAAGCAGGCATATGTAGGTGTTTGGAGGTTGCTTTCCAACCTTTCTAAAGAACGAGGTGCAAAGAAATAAAAAGCTCTCTCTTGTGAATGACAACAAATTTCAAAAAATCTGCTTCAGCTGCAAAGGAGCAAAAGAACAAAAAACACCAACACTTAAATGTTTCATGAAGTAATACATATTTCAGAAAATAGCTTGCTTTAGCTGGCTAAAGATGATCATCTGCATTTTGACTTGAACTCTATACTGTGGTCGAATTTTATTTTAAAAAGCAACTAATTTCAGAAAAAATAAAGCTGAATTCTGTAGGTGAGGAAATAAAGGAAAAATCAGTGTTGTCAGGTTTTTTCCTCCGTTTTCTTTCAAGACACTGATCTACTCAAATCTGTCCTATTTGGCAAAGCATTTGGATTTTATGAAAGGTGCATGTTCCAATAAAATAAGTCTGTACCTGAGTTTACAATCACAGAATCAGAGAATAGTTGTGGCTTGAAGGGACCTTTAAAGGATTGTCCTGATTCAAGTGAAGGACCCTGTTCTTGGCCATGTTGAAAATCATGATGTTCACATGGGCCCACTCCTCAAGCCTGCCAAGATTCCTCCGTGTTGTGTATTTTCCCTCAAGTATATCAGCTGCAAAAAGCAGTTTTGTGCCATCTGCAAACTTGCTGAGGGTGAACTCAATCCCACCATCTATGTCCTAAATGAAGATATTAAATAGCAGAGGTCCCAGCTTGGACCCCTGAGTTGCTTCAGCTGTATCTGGTTCTCTGTGTGTATATTCATCTCTGCTTTCATTTTACTTCTCAGTCTTCAATCTACTGCTGCAAATGCCTTATCTTTTACTGTGGTCTCTTCCTGAAACAGTCACAAGATTCCAGATTTCCCCTGGGCTGTGTCCTCATCACCACCTTTTCGTACAAAGCAGCTGACATTTAACATGAGCCTTCATTTTCTGTGTCTGTTTAACTCCTTCTTCCCTGGACCGTTTTGTTTGTCTGAAAACACCATACAATTCAGACAGTTCTACTGCAGGGATTGTCCTGAATTTTGTGTGACTAAACTCAGCAGATGAACCAAGACTTCAAGGGATATTTTATGTATTTTTGTGTCCCTCACTGGCCCCTCCCAAGCACCGAGAGCTGTGTGCCAATCCTATCTCTACATTTCTTACAGCAGCTCCCCAGTTAGATGAATATTTACTGCATGACACCTTGGTACCCTAATGTCCTGGGTTGGCCATGTGACCAACACGGGTT
The DNA here is from genome assembly GCA_025920805.1 of Petroica traversi. Classification (NCBI taxonomy): domain Eukaryota; kingdom Metazoa; phylum Chordata; class Aves; order Passeriformes; family Petroicidae; genus Petroica; species Petroica traversi. Next base: position 27,917,017 of record JAHLSL010000040.1, on the reverse strand, counting down.
AGGGCTCAGAACAGGTGAAGAAAGAAGAGAAAATGAGGGGCTGGTTCAGGTTGTAGAAGAGATCCCCTCCAATCCAATAGCTTTCTAAAAGTATCCCAAAAGGGCTTGCAAAGAAAGTGAAGTCAAACTCTTTTCTGAAATGCACAGGGACAAGACAAAAGTCAGTAATCATGAGCTGTGGCAAGGGAAATTCCTGCTGATTGTAGGCCTGGAATAGGTGCTGAGAGACTATTTAGTATCTCTCCTTGGAGATTTTCCAAATTGAATTGGACATGTCCTTGGGCAACTTGATACAGCTTTAAGTTAATGATTCTATGATTTACATCTCTTGAAGACCCAGAGATAATTCTAACAGTTGGCTCAGGCAGTGGCAAGGAATAAGTTCCAACACTGAATAAGAAGGGATGAGAAGAACCAGAAAGAGTAGTGGATGAATTTGAACCCAAAGAGGGAAAAACTGAGTAAGAAGAGAGTGATTTCTGTAGTCAAAAAATCAACACTCTGCATTTGTCAACAGTTCCCACACCAAGCTATTTGAAAAATCACATCTAACTGTAGAGAAGAAACTGGAACATCGCAGCTCTGTGTAATAATTCATGGCAAATGTTTGTGTTTTACATGGAACACTCACAGTTTCCATTGGCAAATATGACCACAAATTCTCAATTTGACTGTAAGATTGCCACTGCTAGATCTCTGTAATAGCTGCTTGTCCAACACACATCCATTCTGCAGCTTGCTGTGTATAGGGTTCACGGCAAGATAGCTCATCTGACATGGAGGCTGAAATTCTTTGGCTGAAGTAGATGAGTTTCACACCTAAGGGAGTTCCTCTGGGAGCTGAGTTCCATGGAGAGCACACCCACCAGCTTCACAAGGAACAGTCCATGGGTGAGCTGGCACCTGAGTGCCACTGAACTTTATAATGGTCTGAGCTCCAAAGAAGTCCAGAGGAAAAAAACCCAAACGCACACAAAACCCCCGACAACAACAACAAACATGTGGAAAAGTATTTACTTTTCTTTTATTTGGTGAATTTTCTGCCAGTGAGCTGGCTCAGTGTAGAATCAGATAAGCATCAGTGCCAGCACAAGGGAGGGAGGAAGACCATATGGCCAGGGATCTGAGAGATAGGAAGGTGGGAGCACAGCATCATCATTTTGTATATGCTTATACTTCTACAGCACTGCAACATCTTTGCATGAGACCTGCATTTCTGCATCACAGAAAGCTGTGGGTTTATCCCCCCTGAGGCTTTGAGGTAATAAATAGTATTAATAAATAATACTTGTCTTACAAGAAAATACATTCTAGCTGCCAGTCTCAGGCTTAATCTCTGAAACTTTTTCCAGCACCTTTTGATTTCAGCTCTCTGTAGTTTCATGCTCTAGTCTGATATTCAGATGATATAATGGATTTTGAAAATATAAGTCTGAGGATTGAAATGGCATTTCCTGTATCATTACCAGTAATAAAGATGCACAGTTTGGGTACTTAGTGACATCAGTGTTTTCAAATGCACAGATGTACCCAATTAACTTTTACTAAACAATTTAGCTGAAGAGAAATACACTGAGATATAGGATCTATTTCCCCTTTTCTATGTTGCATTGTGCCTTCAGGGCAAACAGAAGTCCAAAGCAAAAATAAATTGCATTTGTCATTTCAGATTCAGTACAAATAAGTTTGAATATACTTAGTAAGCAAATCTATGCTCTCCATAATGACTTCTCTGCAGAGAACAGCACATTCATGCTCCTAAAGTTCAATGTATTTAAGGTAATAATTTCCTTCTGCCTCTGAAAAGTGTTATTGTTGGCACAGAAAACATGCACATGCTTTCTTGCACAATTTGCTGAGTTGTAATACGCAGGGAAAAGTGTATTAAGGAAATTTGTTTCCAAGACTACAAAGTTGCAGACCTTGAAACTTTAAAAAGCAAGATAGTTCCCTTAACCCCTCTGAGTAGGAGTGAGTCTCTAACACTTTTTTTCAGCCAAGAAGAAATGTGAATGTGTACCAGACCACCAAAGGTTTCACATATGAAAAGACATTACATTCCAATTTGGAAAAGGCCCAGTAGTGCAAATCACAGAATACAACAGAACTGAAGTCACTATAAATCAAGCCATAGATGAGCTTGGGGAGAAGAATTTCAAACCAAGACAAGGTAAATCACAAAGCCAAATTCTCAGACAAAATGCACAAACAAATTTAAAATTTGAGAGAAAATTTTCTTACCCCATATACCTTCTTGGCTCCTGCCTTTGCAGCAAACATGGAGAGGATACCCGTGCCACTTCCAACATCGAGGACAATCTTATCTTTAAAAACATGTTTATTGTGATACATTGAGTTTCTATAGGTTAATGTGCGCACTTCATCTTTTAACATTTCCTGTGATGAAAATAAAAGCACTGAGTCACTATTTGAAAGGCTTGTATGCATTCCACACTGCTGCTGAATTCATTCCCTTGCTGTCATTTAAGCATTATTAATACACAACATGAAGGGTTTCTCAAGTACTTTGGGGTCCACACATCAAAGCAACTGTAAAATGCTAGCTACTTAGAGCTGAATTATTAAGAAACAGCAGGATGTCCTTTGTACAATTTTATTCTGCTATTACTTCACTGTTACAATCGACAGCCAGAATGTAATCTAACCACAGCACTGCTTTGGGAATAGACAGAAGTCAAACAGAAATCCAAACGTTCCTTTCCTCCTAAATCATGCACAGCCCAGAGCCTCAGCAGAGAGACCTTCTGAGATTCCTCTTTATACAGAAAAGAACTTGTTCCATAAGCCATTGTAAGACAGGAGGCTTGACAGCCTTGCCCAATATGAGGTAGAGGTCCATGGCAGAGCTTAGAAATCCTATATTGCAAGGTGCTCCCTCACTGCTCTTCTGTGCACACTTATTTGCCTGATTAATTTCCAGAAGATTTTAATGCGTAACCTAGACCACTGTCTCAGTAGATTGAGTGGTCATTGCTATGTGCTGAATTTTGATGCACCAATAGCAGCAGAATATGCATTCAAATCCATTGATATCTTGCTTTCTCTTGTGCATCCATCAGTCAAACTATATAAATAAAGGGGACCCAGGTCAAGACCTAGGTGCCATTTTTAAGAGAAGTGTAAACCATTCAATACACACTTTAGTTTTCTGAAAATGCTTCTGTCTAGAAGGCTGAAGATTTGCTTATATACCCTCATGGAAACTGTTTCCAAACATATTTAGGACAAGAGGGTGACTGGGAGTGCTCAGCATGGATTTGGAGGTGACTGATCACCTGGTATCTTTCTATGGCAAAATAATGGGCTTTATGGATGAGGGAAGAGGAATGGATGGTTTTTATCTTGACTTTTTGCAAAATTTTCAACATTGTTCCCATAACATCCTCACTGAAAAGTGGATGAAGTATGGATCTCATAAATGGTCAGTGGGCTGAGAACCGACTGAACTGCTGCTCTCAAAATGTTATAATGAGCTGCATAAAGTCCTTCTGGAGGCCAGTCACTAGTGGTATCTCCCCAGGAGTCAATGCCTTGTTTTTTTCAGGTGGATTCCATCTCTTCCTAGCAGACCTCAACCCTCAAAGAAGATCCCATAGATATAGAAACCAAGAACTTTTCATTGACACCAGCAGATCAATTGTTGATCAAGTTGTGGTAACACTTCTCCTCAAGTCCTTGTTTGCGCTGTTAGAATTGAGACAAAACCCCAGCTGGCACACCTTGATGTTGATCCTCATCTTAGGAGCTGCCCAGTGACACTTGATATGCTCCAGGTCTCACTGGTGCTCATGTAGAAGAGCAGCAGACTCTAAGGGCTGGCCTAAGGAAGGGATGGACAGCAGCCTCTCCACAGTGTCCCAGGTCCAAATGCCTTGGCAGAGGTTTTGTTAGCTGATGGGGCCTCTGTTCCCTGCAGGTGAGAACCTCTGGCAACTATCACTTTCTCCCAGTGCTTCTGCCTGGCTCACAGCCAGCTGGTTCTGGAGATTTGGTGGGCAGAACTTCCTGCTCCTTATCTGCAATGAAGACACTGACCCTATATGTGCAGGTGGATCAAGAGCCTCCCTCCTGTTACCAGAAGTCACAAGTTTCCAGCCTCCACCTTCAGAGGAGTCCCCACTGCCAAACCTGGTAAGCACGGGCTCTGACTGCCTCTCCTTTCAGCCCAGTTGGGGTTTTAGGCTCTTGTACCTTCAGGCTCTCAGAGAAGATCCAGTCAGTCTCTTCCTCATGCCCTGATGCTTCAAAGACTGCCAGCCTCCCCTAGCAGCTCCTTTACTTGTGCACACCTTCTGCAGGCAAGGAGAAAATGTCCAACTTCCCAGCCTCAGCAAGGAGCTCCCTGCACTCCCTGAGACCTACATGGCTGTATCCTTCCATCAGGAGATCCATTTGGTTAAGGTCTCTGATGTGTCTTCAAAATTTCTGTTAGGTGCCCTTCCCAGTCAATTGTTTCTCTGACTTCTTCCATTCTTGAAGAATTTCTGAATGCTACACTGGCAAGATGTTGTTGGCAGATAGAAATCTTACTTTTAGGTGTACACCCCCCAGACAATTACTAGAGTAATGGAAATAGATATTGTTTGTTATGCTGTTTGTGAGGAGTGCATTGAGTTATTTCACATTTACCTTCTTGCATCCTGTTTTTTAAGATCTCATCCTCTTGCATCATGAAAATATCAAGGCAAGCTACCAGTGACTTATTTAGGCCTACAGTCAACTTTTTGATATTAAATTGTCCATCAAGTGTTTAAAATTCTTTTCAGGAGTGAACTTAAGGAGGTGATTTGGCTTAATGTTCCCATCAATGCAGCCTGTGCATTCAAGTAACATGCCAGGAGACAAGAAACTGCGTGGGTTCTCAAGTCAGCCGAGTAGTTGTTCTGCTGATGCCTGTGCTCAAACACGCAAGAGAACAAAATCCCTGACCTAGCAATAAAGGAGTGCCCATGGCTGTGGCTGGGCTGGTTTGCAGCCCTCATAAATGCATTGCATTGATGCACTAGTGAAATTGCCCACTGCACAGACAGCTGCACTGAGCTCTGCAGAGAGCTCGTGTGTAACAACCTAAGTGGGACAGAGGTTTTGAGTAGGTCTCTAGAGAGGTGGGTGATATCTTTGGCACTTAACCAGATTACACAATTGTCTGAGGAAAGGCAGAGGAATATAATCATGAGCAAGCGGGATAAAGATAAGTAAGTAATAAATCAAATAAATAATAATAATAATAATAATTACTATATTGTTAGTTTTTTTACTGAAACAAAAATAAGTATTACCTCATGAATTCCAAAGTGAGCATAGGAATCAAAGTAATAGTCCCTGGATGTCATCTCTTCTGGATTGATGAGCTTTGCCATCTTGCCTCGGCCAGGGCAGCTTGGTTGCAATGGAACATGTATGACAGATTGAACTGGCTTTGGAACAACAGTAGGCTGTGGAGGCTGGGCTGGGATGGGGCAAACCTAGGAGAACATGGAATATTTTTAAGAGGCATCATTAAAAGAAAATACTTCTTTCTCTGTCTAGTGTAGTGATATTATTGTTAGTGGTACTATTGTAACTATCTAGTAGATAACAAGTCCAAAGACACGTCGTGTATTATAAGTGAAATTTAGGCTGCCTTCTATTCCTGGATCTTTAACTTTTTTGACGTCTTGGAAAATTTCCTCAATGGATTTTTCCTTAATGTTTCTTTGCAGATACCTAAACTAGTGCAGAGTAATGGCAAATTATTGGTGTTGGCTGAAGCAGGTTACTGCAAACATTGGCACAAAGCAGTAGAGAGCTCACAAAACTGCCACAGCTTTGTGAGAGGCAGGTTGCAATAAATAAATAGTTCCGCCACAAATAAGAGCTCATAATCAAAGGTCTCCAGACACAGGTTTAGCCAACAAGGGCAACATTCACAAGTGATTCCTAATTGAGTTAAGCTACCTGTCTGTATTGTTGAGCTAGGTCTGAGAAGGCTCACAATATCTCAAAGTCCCTGACACTATCTGAAAGCCTTTCAGCTTGTCCAGAAAGCACTGTATGGAGCTGTGTGGCATGTGTAGTCCCTTAATGTAGTTTTCTGTTTTTGTGAGATGCAGGAGTTATGTGTTTCTAACACACCATGGCCCTCAGCACTTAATTTTTTATTGTGTATTGCATCTCCAATACCAACATTCCGATAGACACAGAATGCTCACACACCCTTGGCTCAGATTTGATACCTGTAGCACATAAGACAGAAGACAGAATGTTTTTCAAATACAAGGTAAAACAGACTCTGACCTGGCCCATGTCTGTATCTACAACTTTAATCCTTAATATGAAGCAAAATGCTGAAAACTGAGAAAGACTGAGCAATATGCCACAGCTTCACCTGCAAATGGGTCAACAACTTCATATATTAAGGTCAATCCTACTTAAAATATATCATATCCTCGTGCACCTTTTTTTTTTAAGACTCAGTAGTTTCCCAGTGGGGATCAGAGTTGCCTGAGCCTCTCCTTGCTACTTTCATAAAGTTCATGCTGTCTTCTATAACTTGGTACTGTGAGATATCAATCCCTTGTAGTGTCTCTGAATAGCATCAATTAGCCTAGTTCAGTTTGCTTCAATTAAAAAAAAAAAAAATAAGAAGAAAAAATCCCCCACATTTTCTACTCTTGTTCATTTGAAGATTTATATGTGTCATCTTTTGATGATTTCTTTGGTCCATCTGTTAAAAAGTAAATACTGGTGGTTTATGTTCCTGAAATACTTTTCATCCCCAAAGATACAGAAATGTTTCATTTGTAAGTCTTTTATATTTCTTTCATTTTTTACTTCATCACCTTGCCCTGTTTACCTCACCTAGTTCACCTCCCAGGCAGAATACACTTGCTCCCAATTGGTGTTTGTATTTCTGTCTGGTCTAGTTTCAAAACTGTCCATCTGCAGTAATTTCTCTTAAGACATTGCTTCATTGCCTCTTCATTGCAAGAAGTAACACTGATAACTCATTCCGTCAAAGTGTTGCTCTTAACATTCAGCTCTTTCAAATATAATCCTGCTAGCTTTAATTACATACTTGAGACTATATCTTCACTTTTTTATCCATTGGCATGCACCCTATGTAATTTTTGCAGTTACCTTTCTCAGTAGTTCTTTCTGCATCTCTCTGCTGGATTACAAAGGCTTTAACTGTAGGTGTTTGAAATGTTGTTGAAATATAAGATGCAATCTGTAAGGTTTTACACTTTTTTCCTAAATCTTACCCTCTGCATAATTTTACAAGCAAAATACATAAGTTTATATAAATTGCAAAATAAAACAGTCATTAAATTCTGTTCCTGTCTTAAGTAAGATCTCCAGACACAAGAGAGTGCATCACAGGCAATTGCTCAAAAGATATATAATGGAGAGAAGTTATATCAGTTTTTATAAATGAAACCAGGAGGGTTCTAGCATTTCTGTTGCTGTCAAACTGCCAATTTAATTGTGGTTTGCAGCACAAGAGAGCATTTGCTACAGGAAAAGAGGATTGTTTTGAAGGCAAATCTCCTGTCGGGATCTCAGGCAGTATCAATTCTGCTCCTGGCTGCATGGAAGGGTCTAGACAGGATTAGAAGAAGGCTTATTCTAACTAAAGTTACAGAATGAAATTAAACCCAGCAATTTAGGCTGGGAAAGCTGTCGGAATGAATTTCTTTCCTGTAAAAGAATTAACATCGTTGTTTCCTGGTCTGCAGCAGAATTCTGCTATGGCCAAGGGGTGGCAAGATAACTTTTATTAAGCTACCGAGGCAGCATTGCACTTTTCAGATTTATCCAAACTACCTGAAGACTTAGTGCTCTCAACTGTGCATCTACATCTCTGCCAGGAAGAACATATCCCACCTAGCAGAAGAAGTAGAAGCTGACTAGTTCTGCTGCTCAGCTGCCTTAGTTTGCCACCAAACAGCCTGTGGTAAAATGTGTTGATGGTGGCTGTGGGACAACATTTGGCTCTGAATTCCAATAGGTCCATCCTGTCCATCCTGTCCTGTGGGTATCACAGCCTCATGCAGCAGGGGCAACAGAAAATTGAGAAGGGGTGGTAATCTAAGCCAGCAGCACTCTGTCACAGGGACCTTAAACCAGCTGCTTTATTTCTGTTTTAAGCATACTGACACAACACACACCTTCTGTACTAAAATGGTGTACCTTTTGCAGCATCTGTAATACCTCCTGCTGAAATTTCAGTGTGTAGCACTGTAATTCTGGAATTCCAAAGCAAGGTCACAATTACAAGAATAATTTTGTGAGTGGGGCTCAGGGTATCTCTCTGTCAATAACTTGCCATAGACTCTATGAACAATTTCACTCAAGATTTTATTGCCCTATGGCAAAAAATATCTGGGGAAAACATAAACACACTGGACAACCACAGAATAAAGAATTGCAATAAAATCTATTAATTGTATAAGAAACAATAAAGTCATTGTGTGTACAGCTCTGAGATTGTTAAGTAGAAACAACAATACTTTTAGGGATATGGTATAATTGCTTAAGGAGAAAATATGTTTTTAAGACAAAAGCCATAAAGGAAAGACAACTTCCTGTATTCTTTTCAAAATTGAAAAGAAGCCTTGATGTGATTTACAAGCTTAGCAGATATATATATATATATATATATATATATATATATACATATATATATATATATAGCCTACAGGAGGAACAACTCATCTTTTGAATAACACCTGAAAAGGCAAAGCATCTGGGCTGGGGGCAAACCTCACATGAATGTAAAGAATCTAAAAAATCCTCTCTGCAGCACCCATGTATGGATTCTGGCCAGCTGCACACAATTCCACAACACTAGCTTGCTGCTAATGCAGATGAAGTCTGAAAGAATAGAGACAGCTGCCTCAGAATTCATTCTTCACTGTGCTAAACATGCAGCCCTCCATTTTTCCATCTCCCATTTGCTGCTGAAGGTAGATGTGGAGGGTCTGAAGGATCTGAGAAGCAAACAACCACTGCTTTGTGACTGGAGTCCTACTCCTGTGTACCATTTCAACATTTAAATCAAACTAAATTAGGGAAAAATTTTCCTACTTTTAAAAATTAAATAAAGCCTATTTCCCCTTTCTTTGTGGATGGAGTTGGTACACTGCAGGTGACCAAATGTGCTAGCATGGGACTGGTTTCTTTAAAAGCTTTGAATTCTCCCAAAAGACAAGATTTGTAAATCTCATTCTTTCTCAAAGTCCCACGACTCAACATCCTGACATAGGTTTCTAAAACATAAGTAGGCACCCCAGTGACACCTCAGTGTGACTTCAAGATTATATAGAGCTGCCCATGTGCATCAATGGGTACTGTTGAAGTTCTTTGAAAACTGGACCTAATCCAACATGGACTGATAAGGCTGTCTGGGTGTGCAACTCCCAAAATACAAAAGAGAACTGGGTATTCAAAAATCATGAGCTATTTTTGAAAATTTGAGCCTTTTAGATATATCCATCTGTCTACAGAGAGACAAGATGGTGAAATATGCACAATTCATTTTTTAGAAGGTTTGTGACAAAAGCTGTGGTGTGTAGAGTAAAAATAAACTTGAATTTCAATTCTCCTTTCTTGATATTACTATGGAGACACCGGGCTGGAGGTTAAAATTCCAATCCTTGCAAAACTGTTGTTCAAGACGCAGTGTTTTATTCCTGACAAATTCTTAGTTATTTATGGCATTTTTTTATGACATTGAAGTGGTTAACTGTACCTTCTGCTTGAAAATGCTTAAGTTTTCTTAGGAAACTAATTAAGAATGGAATTATAATTTAAAATTATTCCATTTCAGCATTTTCTTTCTTTTAAACAAAAGGTTTTATCATATCTAAATGTCGATTTTACTTATTTTTTGAGCCAGATAGGTTTTTGTGTCAGAACAGAATAGAATGTGACTAACACCATTTTCATTGGTCTGAATTTAATAATCAAGACCTCTAGAGTGCAAGAGATTATCAACTGATATGCAATCACTATAGTGATTCCAACAATACAGCTTCTTCCTGCCGCAGATATAAAAGCACAGCCAAATGTAAGAGATATTTGATATCCTCCTGCCAAAATTCAGACTTCAACAAAAATTTCTTGGCAGTCATAATGCAGGTTAAAACCTCCCTTGAATCCTTTATCTTGTATTGTTTTGAAGTCCTTGTCCAAGGCTTATCTTAAGCGATCTTTGGATAGGGCAAAGAATCTAATCCATTATCAGAGAAGTTTTACCCTGATTTTCTAAGGAAATGAAGCTTCTAAAGTATCTTGCCTATGCCTCCCATTAATAACTTTTGAGCTTGTCCAAGCCAGTCTGATTTGACAGAAGAGTGGAAATATCAAACACAATTATATTTCTGCATATTTGAAAACTGGAAATTAGGTAGAAGGATAACTGATTTGATGAGCCACTAAAAATTGAAGCAGCTGGATTTCAGCTGTCATGCCTTCTAACTGCCCTAGGTCTATTAAGCCACCTGGCTTTTGTAATGTGTAGCCTCCAGATTAACCATACTGGATGGTCAGTGGTGAAGGTGTAGGAAGAATACCAGGTATTGCTTAGAACTAATTAGGGAGCTGGGGGCATAAAGAGCAAATACTTGCAGAAAACAAGGCTTTGTTACCTCCTTTACACACGGGAAAGCCTTTCCATGCTAAGGACGGGAAGTTCACAAGGAATGCAAAATGGCAGGAAATCAAGGAGTTCCAAAATTCAGCTGCAGACAGATAAAATGTTTGGGAGCAAAGATATTATATATGCCTGTGTTAGGTACATGCTTTCAGGAACTAGGACCTTTGAAGACCAGTAAAGAACATTTGCTCAATGGAAGCTTTATGTTGTCTCAAAATCAGGATGAAATTTCCAATTCTTTGGCAGCTATGTCTGCTTTCTGCTTGATGAAAATCAGGCTCAGTCTGTTTTAAGTTGCACATAAGTATGAATTCAATGCAAATGCAAATCTTGCTAAACTCTAAAACTATATCTAGTCAGACAGAGTCTGAAAGAAAATTGGGAGAGAGAACTGATTCTTAAAATTGCTTGCTTTGAGGCTTCCCCTTATTCAGCCACTTCAAAGTGGAGCGCTGCTCTGAACTTTCTACGTGGATTGTTTGAAACACCAGATCGACCAGTCATAGATGAACCTGTCCATTTGTTATCAGCAGGAAATTCACTGCCCTGTATACAGACAAGCATAGCTTAGAGTGTATCACAACTGTAACATCATATCCCTAAGTAATGGTGATAGTAAAAATATTGTGAAAACACTGACACTTTAGAATAAAGCCTCTGTCCAGAACAACAGAGACTGATCAGTCATACAAGGAACTAGATTATACCTTAGATGTCCAAACCTTCAAAAAGTCAAAGATGCAAGCTTGTCTTCAGTATGGTAAAGGTGTGGTCGACACACTTAGACTGCAGCAGAAATAACACCGAGTAGCAAAAAGGAATGTAAAGATTACAATGGTTTGCAAGGTTGTTACTTACTGTGCAGAAGCCAAAAAGAAATTTAGGTATGTAAATGCAATATAGGTGCCGTGATACCTTTATGGACCTGACCGAGGGCACTTCATACTGTCAAGATTTTTAATAGAGACTGTTGGATAAAAGCCAGGATTTTCTTAGTGACAGATCACAAAATAAGCAATCAAATTTCCAGTTTCCAATATTCCTGGGTGTACAGGAACAATTCTTCTCCCTAACAGAGGTTAAGCCCTGAAACAAATGTTTACAGGGTCCGTGGGGTCTTCAGCTGTGTAGACTGCAAAACTCAGCTGGAAAATATCCCTTACCAACCTTTAAAGCTGTCTTTTATCTGAGCAGGGTGCTGGACTAGATGGCCTTCAGAGGTCCTTTTCACACATATTATTCTATGATATTAGGACATAGACAGTTATATTTGCACTATGCAGGAGATACAGGTGGCAAGGTTTATAAGCCTGAGCCTAGTGCAAATTATGAAGTAGGTTATAAATTTGGGTTAATAGATTTGTACACACAATAAGAACAGAACCTGCTTTAATGAGATTAAAGAATGCACACTATAAGAAGATGAGGACACGTCACTCAGGAATGAAAATCTTCTAAAGCTACATATAACAGAATGGAACTGAGATTACAGGAAATGAGCTGACACAATTTAAGGACAGGAATGATATTAAGTATCTGTATTATTAATAAATATGTGAGTAGTTCTAGACCATTCTGTGTGCCAGTGCATGTAATTAAAATGTTCTTTATCCAATCTGCTCTCATGACTTCGTAGTGCACAGTGCCAGTGGGAAAAAAGAATAGTGACAAGTTACAGATGTTAACATTTAATTGAACTTGTGTTTTCATAAAGACGGAGATTTTGCAATGCATGTAGAGTAGAATATCCCATGCAGGGCATGAAAATTCCTAGTCTAGCACAGAAGAAAAGGAAAATATGAGAGAAATGTATTAGTATTAACTGAAATTTATTCACTGTGAAGCACCTTGTGGAGGGACATCAAAGCACTATTCTAAAAGTGCTGAGAGGCACCTTTCTTTAGGAGAAGGTGGCATTTTGATTATCTTTGGCATGTGATAGATCTAACGCCTGTTATTATTTCAGGTTTAATATCACAGCAACATGATCTTGGTTTGCAAGATCCCTGCTACAAGGAACAGCTGGAGAAACGCCTTGTGCTTTCACCTGTACTCTGTGGTGCTGAGCAGATGGTCTGTCAGTAGACTCTGCTGCCCATCTGTTTGTTTGGAGCCCCTTGAGCCTCATTAGGAGAGGGGTAAGTTGCACAGTGAGGAGGTTCTCAAGTGCTGGCTGGAGTCTCACACCCGCTTCCCTCACAGCCGGGGTTTCACAGCTCTAGCCCAGCGGGGATCGTGTTTCAGAGGCGTTGTCCTCTGCTGGGTAATACCAAAAGCGGGCTGCAGTTGGCAGATGGCCCAACTCATTCTTCTTTTCGCAGGGTAGAGACTGATCTGGCTGCTCTCAATAATCTGGAGACGGATCTCCATGTATGACCATGCTGTTCCCTCCGCACACGCAGCATATGGATTTGTTGTAGTTTAATGGTCTCTGCCACGTAAGTCAAGAATCTGAAAGCTGAAGAATTAAATAAAGGAGAACTATGGATAAATAAAGAAAGCTGTGATGAGCTGTGGCTAGATGTTCTGTGGTTTTCTTTCCATTTTTCACCATTATCAGGAATAGAAGAGGTGGGTATATTCAAGCACACAAGATTGACGCAAGATTGATATCTAGAAGTAAATATGGCAGGCTGAGAAATACAGGCTAGGCCACCAGGGCTAGGTGTTTCTGAGAGACATTCCAGACTTCTCAGCTTTTTTCTGACTCAGTACCACATATCAGGACTACCAGGAAAAACATGCTTTCTAACAGAGCTCTTCTGAATGCAGCACCTTGCTAAGATGGATGAGGTTTTGGACTGGTTTATGTCACAGCAGCCTTTCTCCTGTTCCAGAATCCAGTCTGAAAAGTTGACTCTGCTGTGTGGACCACGGAGCAGCACATCAGCAGCTTCACAAAGCCAGTGTCTTTTGCAGGTTGAAGTTTCTGGACTTACACAGATTTACATCTATGTCTGACATGGTAACAATGTAAGTCCCTGCTTTCTGGAGGAGCATCCTGAACATTTTAAAGGATTCATCAAAGACAAATAAAACTGAAAGATGAAAAAAAATCCTTTTTACCTTCCTGTCATTTTAAGCCTTTCCTTTTCTGACTAATGAAGATGAGAATTTAATTTCATTTCATTTCATTCTTTATTCATTTGGTAGAAGGGGCAACTTGATAGTGAAAAACAAGAAGGTGCCTTAATGCGTGGTCCCCAGCCTATCAGTGTTGACTACGTGAAATTCTGATATCATCACAGGAATTTAAAATTTAGAACTGAGGTCAACTGTCAGAGTTATGATTGTTATTGACAGCCATATGTTACATAAATTGGTATCACTTCTATCAAAATTTGAAGTGCGCCTAATACATAAAATAGCCAGGAAAGGTCAGGGAGCACTTAAATTGACACATCACCATGGAACACTTTTCCTCTTCCATCCAATTTTCCAGAAAAAACCAAGCAGTAGGTATAAACTATGTTGTATGTTCTCCTGCAACAGATTTTCCTTCAGAGATGTCTGGGTTTTGGGAGTTTTGACAGATCTCTTGCCTTTAAAGTACTGCATCCAAAACTGTCTAGAACAAAAGAAATCAAGATGCACAGATATAAGAAGGGGAAACAGCCTCTTGTTCTGACAGAGCTATTACAGGCTTATTTTGTGGTTGTTCAGAGGGAAGGTTTGAGGTATGACTACTGTCTGTCTATTTTGAAACTGGAAAGAGGAAAAGCTGATAACAGTATTTTCCATTTGAATTAGGCTACAGCCTCTGGGAAATAAAGAGCTTTTCCAAGTTTAATGTCATTTTATTTCTGATTTGCCTTTCAGGGAGTTTCAGAAGGGAAAGAAATATCTCTACATTAATAAAATGCATCAGGTCCTCCAGATGATTTTAAAACACCCATCCCAAACTAAAAGAATCTAAAAATAAACCATATCAATTTCATTCTTGAGCATGCACTGCAGATTCACCTCTATATTTGGTAGTGATAATTGTTAATGTTATATGCTCACTAATTGCACTGATACTGATATTAAATGTCCCACCTGGCCTGACTGGGCAAGCACTTCTATGCCATTAACAAGTAACACACAGCTATGGGGTGCTGTTCAGGGACTGAGCTCCCCTACCATTTCCAAGACCCATTCAGGTTTGGCATGGCAGAGTGAGAAGGTTGCAAAAGTGTCCAATTGCTCGGACAGCACTGGCTTAAAACTATGGGTGTGAAGCCTTTCCCTTCCCCTTGTATTCTGCAATACAGGCAGTCAAACTGCATCAGTCTTGCCTGGTTTCTTTCAGACAGAAACAAAACAAACTCAGCTTTATGTGTGGCTGAGTGGAGTCTCCAAGACTTGTGATTCCAAAGACACTCCTAGGGTGGCTGGGTACTGTGAGGGAGTAGCTGGAACAAGGGTGAGTGGTTCTTCTTGTGTGCGCAGGGACAAAGTTCAAGGTTGCTGGTGAATCATGTTCCCTGCTGCTTGGGTAGATCGGCACTATGCAGTCATACAGAATGAAGGAATCATTCCATGCTGGGATTAGCTCAAAGCCTATGTAGTTATTTAGTAAGTCACAACTCAGCTCCTTTTCCTCCTGTAATGAGGGTCTCAGTACAAAAGGAGCAAGTTTTCTAGGGCTGCCTTTGCACAAACTTGGACTAACTGGAAGGAGGATCTAGGTTTCTCATTGCTCTGTCCTTCCTTCTGCATGCAACAGAGAGGATCAGTGTTGCCTTAATACTTCTTTTCTACAGTATAACTCAGAGAGTGAATTGACTAAGAGACTTGCATTTCTCTCTGGAGAAACATTAAGTGTGCAAGGCTCTGTAGAAGAAAGCTCCATAATGTGTGGTGGGTCACCCAGGTAAGCTGGTGAAATTCTACATGAATTCTGAATTGCAGACAATTTATCATCATGGCTATGAAACCATGAATGGAGCATAAGGATCTATAGCCAGGGCATTAGGGGCCTGTTAAAAGATGGTAATTAGTTCTATTTTAAGGATGGCTAGGCAAGTCAGCACTTTTTGTGACAAGAAAAAAAATAAGGACAAGGTCATCTTCTAAGGCATGAAACCCTAGCAGTTGTTTTCTCTTTGTGATCAGCTTTAAGCCAGGGAAAACATGCTCCTGTTATCTGGAAGCAGTACACAGAAATGTAAATGTGACTGAAGGTTTTTATTGATTTTCAAGTGAAGAGAGATATTCATGTGCCAGATTACTTTAAAACGCCTCGCATCACAAGGCACAGCTTGTTGTAGAAATAGCAACAGAAGTTATAGAAGCCTGCACTGAAAATATCAAAGTTGAATGCAGTGAAGAGGAAGAGCTTGTTGCAGATCATTGCATAAAGAGTAATGAAGATACAAAGCCAGAGAAGTGTGATCTTTCCATTGTGATTTTCTTATTGGTTTTTACTATCACTGCTGCTGCATAAGTGCCTGCCTTGCTGAACAGGCAAGGAAATGTAAATGAATGGAAAGGAAACAAAAAGGACTGGGTACTTTCAAGCTACTTTACATCACCCTGGCAAGTGCACGAAAATCTGTTGAGGAAAGGTCAGGGGGAGTTAGAGCCTCCATTATCAATGCTCACAGTACCTTTCTTGTAGGAAAAGTAGCTGTATCACTGACTGGCCTCTTCCCCTCCCCAGCATCATCTTGACTGACTCTCTAGTGACAAAGAACAAGAACCAGAAAGTGCTAATCAACTATAAAACCAGTTATTTTTAGGCCTTTTCTCAGTATCAGGCAGTAAGCTGAACTTCACATGAAAAAGTAGAGCTCCACTATTTTTAGAGACTAATTATTAACAAAAATAACTGCAGTATTCTATCTGTACAAATTATTTTCTTAAATTAGCAGAAAATTTAATGGAATCCTCCTCTGCTTTGCAAATTTCTAAGGCACTGATCTCTGAAAGTCACTTTGCAGCTGATATACCAGTCTTCTCTTCCCCTCTCACTCAGTTTCAGTGGTTTCACAGCAGCTCTACAGGAAGTTCTTTAGGAAGACATTATATTCTGTAGGCTTTGCTGAGCTTTAGTATGGAGGGAGAAAAATATCCTATTGACCACCCACTCCATGTCCTAGCCAAGCTTTTCATCTACACTCAGAGCAGTTTCAGATGTACTTCAGCTCTAGAGGAGGTCTAAGAAGTGTCCAGGTTTATACTTCTTACCCTCTACAGGATAAGTGAGGACAGAAAGAAGAACAAGACTGGGAAATGGCAGCTCCTGAGCTGAAGTGCCAGAGAAAATCAGCTCACTGGCTTACAGTTCAGTGCTGCTACAGAACTACCAGCAAACAAGCACCAACACTGAATAGAAGTCCCACATTTGGCATTTCCCCTTGTCAACTGGCAAAAAATAACATTTCCCTGCACAGAGCAATGACACCCTGCCACTTTCTTTGGAGCTGGAGTTCACTGGATCTTAATATGCTATAGCACAAACTTTCTCTTCATCACCTAGTGCTTTTTTTGTCCTCTGAGTTGGTCTTAAGTCTATCTCCATGTGTGACCTTGAAGGAATCAACCATTTCTTAGTGTGGATTATCAGAATTTTGCACCCTTTTGTGACAGATAAAACCCTCTAAGGTGGAATGTGACTCTCTGAATCAACACTTAAAATGGAAGATCACTGAACATGGGCAAGGATGAAGTGCCTGTGAAACTCAGGGAATAATGCAGCTGCCCACAGGCCTTGCAAAGAAAATGATTTTGAGTGAATCAGCTGGCCATTTAAATGTTTCTCCCTGAGGTCATTGAAAGAACATGAACACCTCCCTGACTTAGCCAGACTCGCATGGGGGACTTGGATTACATGATCCAACAGAAAGTACAAAAGTTGAAAAACTAACAGAATAATTTCAGTGAGAGCAGAATAATTTCAGTGAAGTTGATCTGCCTTTAACTCAGATTATCCCTCTCAGTAACTGGGGACACCCAGTGTGATGACCAGGAACATATTACAAAAACACATTTATATTATGATTTGACTGCAATGGCAGTTCTTACATTTTTCTAAGTTAAACTTTTGTTTAAATTCCATTTCCAGTGTATTTTGCATCTCTCTGCTAAATCAGAAATCCCATATAATGTCAACTGTCTTCAAAAAAGACATTAATAAGACATTTGGTATTTAACATTACATCTTCTATGCAGGAATTTATTGAAGAAACTGATCAAAAGCATATTGTACTCTGATGCCTGTTTGCAATTGCTATTTTCACTTGTAGTCATTAGAATACAACTCTTGTGATGATATTCAAAGCTTTATTTTTTTTTTATCAGATGTAAAGGGTCCAACTGTAGTTAAATCACTGGGGAGAAAACTGGCAGAAAGCCATTTTTGCTTGTGCTCAGGATCCCCAGCTGCTAAAAGTAAGTCAATATCTTTTTTGCCTCCAGAACATGGTTATATCTATAGAAGGAGGAAAATTCTGACTTGGCTCTCTCTGGGGCACCTGAAGTTCAGGAAGACAGTTCCTCTTGAGATTTACAATGAAGAGCCCATCTTCTCTTCACCCTCCAGGGGTGAGACTGTATGAATTTTATACTGACTGGCTGCAGGTCAGTTAAAACATTACAAACAAAATGAACCTTGAGACATCTCCATTGCTATTCACCAAGGGGCTGCCTCCATCCTGGCTTTTGCTGCAATAAATTTGCCTTCCCTTTCTTGTTGCTGCCATTTTCATAAGGGATTTGCAGCACTTTCCCTTTGTGCCTCAGCACTTCTCTTGCTGCTGATTCATAAGGCAGCATATGTGATTTCGAGATGAGAGCGGGTACGCGCTTGGCTACGGCAGAATGGAAACCCTTGCCTGACTCATGGACACAAAGCACAATGCCTTGTCCACAAAACACAGTCTATCACTGTCCTGACAGTTGTCAGTGCCTCTTTAGCAACAAGCAAATGCTGCTTGCAGTGCATGTTGTCAGCTGGAGCTGAGCCCTTCCTGCACGTCTCAGGAGTGCAAGGATAGACTGCATCCCACTCCCAATTCTGGAGTGGCCACAAGCCCTTCCATGCTTTTCTGTTGACATCCTCCCTGGGTTCTGATTGTTTCTTGTCGTATGAAAACGTCTGGCTCTGCCAAGAGCATCCACAGGAGCAGCTGGGTAATGAGACGTCCCTGTCCATGCATGAGTGGCTTATCTTTACTTGGGCAGTGATAGAGAAGCAATACAAACGATTGGTGTAGGATCACTACAGTCTGGAGAAGTGGCTCCACTTAGGAAAGCTGTATAGCAAAAAAGGAAATTACCAGCAACAACAAAAGCAGAAAATCTAACTGACAGTAGCAAGGTCTGTGTAACTGGGCTTCTGTTCAAATTAGTCTTACACTGATGCTGTGTAAATAGGTTGACCAGTGTGAAGACTGATGTTCTCTGATTAAAGTGCTTCTGACCTGTGAATTTCACGTGGCTTTTCTTAACCTGAAAAGCTCAAAGAGTGAGTCTCAGCCTCAGAAAGGTTTTTTTTACTATTCACAGTTTTGAAGAAACCTTGAAAAGACTGAATAAAAGTTTCTGGGTACAGAAAGGCCTATAAAAGTAACACATTGACGCAGATTCAGTGCCTTTTTTTAGCCAGTCTTATCACCTTTCCACATATAAGGTTGGCATTATTGTTCTTTAGCCACAGTATGGGCACAGCATGATGTACAGCAATGCAAAATTCTTTGTTGCACCAAGCCTATCTGTGTTCTGATGGCAGAAAAGACCTTCAGATTTTCTTGCCTTTTGATGTGCTGTTGTACTGCCCTAAAAACCTCTAAAATTAAAAAAAAAGAAAAAAAAAAAAGCTGTGAATTGCTTAAGACAACTTGGAGTTAAAGGATAAGACTGAAAGTTTCACTTGCTGGTTATTTGAACATTAACATGATCTCAGAAACTGGAAGAAAAAGAACAGAGAAATACGAGAAGTAAAAATAATGTTTCAATTCAAGGTGATTCAAGGTTTTATTGACATGGAGTGCTTTTTTTTTTTCTTTTTGGAACTTATCAAGCTTCATGGGGTCCTGTTTCTTTAAATATTTCTTCTGTTTGTGGAATGATTGGCAGCTGAGTGGGCTAGAGGAGGAGAAGAAGCATCAGCTCTCACTCCTGAACTGGCTGAACATTCAGAATTAATGGGGAGGGAGAGCTTTCTGACAAGGAGAAGATTTTGAAAATGCGAAAAACACAGACAAAAAAATCGGATTTTTCATAGACATATAAATCAGAGGAGTAAGCTCTCAGTACTGTCGTACAAATCAAAACCCACTATGTTTGCTCTGTTAATATAACTGAAGTTTGGCAGCCAAACCATCCTTGGCTCTGTCTAGGATCAATAGAAAGAAAAAAAGTTTATTTAAAGTATGGTTTGAGATGGGCAGAGCTGTCATTTGAGGGTGTTTGTCTCTGCTGCTTAGACAGGACAAGCAGGCCAGCACCTCAGAAACCTCATTAAAGCATTTGAATTTATGTCAGCAGATTCCAGATCCTAGTTGATCCATCCAAAGTAAAATAATAACAACAGAAAATAATAAAAATTTTTTCAATTAATTCAATGACAGAGAACATTAGGACTCTATCCAATGAGTTGTGCATATTTCTTAAAAACAAATTACTGTCATCAAGAAGATGCCCCTCAAAAAAGGCTTGTAAATATGTTTGGGATGGGGTTTTTTTTGTTGTTTGTTTTTGGTTTGTTTGTTTTTAGCCACTGAATCCCTGGAGATAAAATTATTCAACACCACATTTTTAAAAAGTGCTTATTTTTCTCCTTTTACTGACAACACAGTAATTTTCAGCAGAACTTATTGCAAGCAAGAGTTCAAATTTTATCCCTTAAATAATAATTTTTCTTTTGAAGTCCATACCATGGAGAAAGATCTAAATGGTTAAAGATGAAGGAAGAACAATGGAAACTGACAACAGCATCTCTCGTAACTCCTTAAGAAATCCCAGATTAATAATACTATCTTTATTTAGCCTAGGATTTCTCACTAAAACCAGATGATTAAGAAGGATTTTGATTTTAAAATGGTGTCAGAAATAGCAAAGTCATATCCAGCAGTCAAAAAACTAAAACTAATGCAAAGTGAAAAAAGCCAAATGTAGAGTTGTTGCCTAGCACATTAAGCTAATTGACTTGACTTCCTTTGTTCTGTACAGTCTGTACAATTCAGCGACTTTAATAAATCATTGGTCCTTTTTATTTTATTGAGACCTCAGTTGATCAGGTGTAAAAACACCATAGTGAATAGAGACGTGAACATACTCAGCATTTCACAGGATTGAATGTTTGAGAAAAAACAGAGACTGTGTTCCTTTGTTACAGACTCCCAAATTTACCAGATTTTAAAATATCAGCAAAGACGACAAATGTGATGCTCGAACTAAACCCATGAAATGCTCAGATTCCCAATTTTATTTATATGTTGTGTTTGCTTTCATAGAATCACAGAGCAGTTGAGCTTGGAAGGGACCTCTGGAGATCATTCTGTCCAACCCCCATGTTCAAGCAGTACTACCTCAGGCCAGTTGCCTATGTGTATGCAGATGGCTTTTGATTATCTGCAAGGAGAGAGACTCCACAATCTACCTGGGCAATCTGTGCCAGTGCTCAGTCATCCCTGCAGGAAAACAATATTTCCTGGTTTTCAGATGGAAACTCCTGCCCAGTTTCAGTTTGTGTCCATTGCCTTGATCCTGTCACAGGGCACAGCTGGCAGTGGGGGACCCTGGGGGGGCAGCTAAGGGAGCCCAGGATCCAGGTGAGCATCTCTATGAGCTATGAAATGTGTAGGTGTTACAGAATTTAAGAAAGCAAAACCAATTATATTTAATTGCTGAATCAAAGGTGTGAATGCTTGGAAATGATCTAAACTCAAAGAGACAAATATATTTAAATTCTCCCTTTCTTCACTGGGAACTTATATTACCAACAGCTCACCAAGTTAGTTGAATTTAAACTTACTTCAGCTTGGATAGTGCTATATCTAAAATATGAGGTTGGTTTTGAACTTGAAATGGAAGGGGGCATCTTCCTGTGATTCTTCACAACTAAAATGATTTTTGTCCCAACACCCATACAAAAGAACACAATGAATACAAAGGACTTGAAGAAATGTAAACCTAGGAGTTTTCAATGAAACTGCCTCTTTACATAAGCACAGAGTTTATCAACAGAAAAAGGTATATGTATATATATATATATTTATACACACACATACATACAAATGTTTCAGGTAGTATAAGACTTTAACCAGGATTTTATCACTTTACAGTGTTTCAGCCCACACAGGCATAGTTTTAATATGACTCTGACAGTTTTAATAAGACTAACATGGGTGCACAAAGAAATGAAAATCATGGCACCATATCCAGTTTGAATGTTATATATAAATAGGAAACATTACATGTATATGTATGCATACACATATACGTGTTAAAGTATTTTGTAAGCAAGCATATTAATGTGTCTTTAATGAACTGTGTGGCTGAAATGAAAAAGGAACACAATGTTAAGGCAGTTATTGAATTATTAAATAGCATAATCCTGCTCACTCAGAATTAGGGTTGTTTACCACATTTGTATTTTAGTTCTAAGATGGGGAATAGAGTAACTTCCTTGATTTGGAATAGTGTCAGAGAATAAACTTTTGTGTAACTGAATATCTTTTGGTAATTCATTAATTATCATACTCTGGAACTACACTGGGTATCAATGTTTTTTTTAAAGGTGATGGTATTTTATAACCATGTTGAAGCAGCTAATTAAATTTAAATCTGAGGTTTCAAATGGTCATGTAAAGGAAAACTTCTCATAAGTCTTCCTCCTGGTTTAAGCTGGGACAGAGTCCATTTTTTTAGTATCTGGCACAGTGCTGTGTTTTGGATTTAGTGTGAGAACAGTGTTGTTGATACACTGATGTTTTGGTGGTTGCTGAGCAGTGCTTGCTCTATGCCAAAGACTTTTCAATGTCTCATGCTCTGTCAGTGAGCAGGTGCTCAAGAAACTTGGATGAAGTGTGTCCAGGATATCTATCCCCAACAAGCTGAAGGGATATTCCATAAACATTATTCTCAGTGTATAAACTGGAGTGAAATGGCTGGGAGCCACTGACTGCTGCTCAGAGATAGGCTGGGCATCAGTCTGTGGTGAGAAACCATATTGTGCATCACTTGTTTGTCTCTCCCTCTCCATTTCATTAAAATCATCATTATTATTATTAGAAGTAGTAGTAGTATTAATAGCATTGTTGTTATTATTGTATTTTACATTCTTTCAATTATTAAGCTCTTCTTAGCTCATGAGCTTTACTTCTTTTTTCCTCCTGATTCTTCCCCCCCATCTCCCTGGGGAAGAAAGGGAGTGAAGGAGCATCTGTGTGGTACTTAGTTGCCAATTGGGTTAAACCATGACAGTCTGCTTAGTAATGTACAAAGAAATATTAATCTTTCTGCTTACTACAAAGGCAATTATGTGTATTTCTGAGCCTAGCCCCATTTATGGCAAGGACAACATATATATTCTCAACCACCCTGTAAATTTAGCCTGATGAACTACACTTGCTCATATTTGGCCATTAAATGTTATTTGGTGCTGGTTTACCCAGTGTGAGAAATTTCATTGGAAGTGATTCAGATTAATAACCGGTCAATTCCAGGCTTGGTAATATATTCTTTCCCAGGAAGGCTGTGAATGTCATAATTGACTTCAATGTGTTTTCAGCAGTTATTTAAGGAAATGGATATGTATCTAAAATGCAGAACAAAGGTAATACCTCCAGTTTCAGGAAAATTACCCTTGTTCCATATTATACAAGGTAAAAGAGGAGTGGTTTTAAATACCCTGCTGGTATGGACTTGATTCTACAATAAATAATCATGCTGAGTGCTACTGACACACATGAGCAAACCAGTGTGTTCAGCATTTCTTGCATTATTAATCAAACATCTACTGAAATGTTCAGACATCTTCAGTGATTTATGTTAACTACAGCAGATTCTGAACGACACCTGTTAAAAAGATATCTACATTATGTTTTTCAAAAGCAGCAATTGATGGTTGTGTTGATGTAAATCAGGCTTTTGTAGCTTTGTGTTAATGATCAAAAAAGCTTTTGGTATCATACACCCATCTTTTAAAAACAGTCAGAAGGAGATACAAAGAAGTATGCTCCTAACATTTTTATACAATCACGAAACAGAATGCTGAAAACTCTATTCTTGAGCAAAACCACTGTTGATTCATCCTTTCAAATACAATTTTATATATAGCTGTGAGTTGGTTTTGAGTCTATATAAATAAAAAATAATTCAGTTGAAACAGATGGATTTACATGAGGGTAAACCTGTCTTGAGCTTAGAATGCTTTTGTTTTCTAGTAGGCATGGTTAGAATACTCAGTTTTCCCAGGTGGAGATAGGTCTGGCAAACATAAATACTTTTGCCTTCCCTTTTACAAAGCAACAAAAACATATTTCATGAGCACTGAGAAGCATTATTGGTTTTCTGTTGCGAAAGGAACAGACCTAAAAAGATAGAAAGATGACACAGAGATTTTTTTCTTCTACTTATCCTAAAATACTATTGAGACTAAGAGAATAGTTTCACATTTTCATGAAAATTTCACAGTAATAAGAGCTAGCATCTTCTTTACTTAAAATCCTTATCTATCTTTGCCTCCCATTGAGCTTATCTGATTTTTAAAAATTCTCTTGTCAAAACCCACTATGAAATGCAGGACAGAAATTGAACGTCAAATACAGAGAAAACAGGAACATAAACTCATTGGCCCAATTTTACAATTTTTAGGCTAACCTTCATTAAACAGTATGCACACTTTCACAGTGCTAGTATTATTATTCATTAAAGCATGTTTGAAAAACCCAAGAAGTGTGAGATGAAGTTTGGCACTGGAGGCTTGAATTAATCTCTTGGTACTGAATAAGAAATTCAGTTAGGTACAAGGTCACAAGCTTTGAACAGCCTTGGAAATTGCAATCAGCTTTTGGATTGAATATAATTTTAAGATTCAGCAATTTAGTTATTAATAGAAGGGTAATGTAGTTGAAACAGCAAGCTAGGAAAATGATCTTTGCACTAATATGTCAGGTTCAGCGATGACAATGTGCCTGTGAGGTGAGATGAGGTGAGTTGGAGCTGAGCTGCTGCTTAGAATCCTGACATGGAGATGAGTGAGGAATATTGCACTTTGTCCTGGTTCTACTCATGGGTGTGGAGATTGGGGTGGGTTTCAGGTGTGTGTGCAAAGGTGTAAGAGCTGGTGAAAAGTTTCCATTGGCAGAATCTCTCTCACAGTATTGTAAACTCCTTATTTGTGAGATTAACAACTGATTAATCTTTTGTGAGACAATGCTGGTAAAGGCAAATTTAAATGGAGAATTTAAGGGAAGCTTTAAAAGACATACCTTGGTAACTAATTTAAAAGAGTCTTGTTTTTTTTCTGTGTTATGTCCTTTCTCCTTTAATGACTGGTGCGATTGAATCACAGGTCTAGAACTACATACTGTCTCTTCTTATTTCATAACTGACTAATCTGTCAAAAAGCAGTGAAATGTTTGGCTTATTCATTTTGACAGAGAAATTGAGATTTGCGTTAGACCTTACGGGCTGCTGCAAATCTCCCCCCCCCCCCCCCCCCCCCATTATTTCCTTATTGACAGGCTGTAAAAGGGTAAATTGATTCACTCCTCTGAAAGCTTCCTGCTACCTCTGCCTACAGCTCCTTGATTCCTGACATTTGTTAGAACTGACAATGGAACAATGATCTGCAAGCACACAGGCACCAAAGGGGAGGCTAAGCAAAATGTGGGCCTGTGGCTAAATGGAACCAGGAGCCCATTGATGTGGAAAAGGCCAAGGAATTCAGTGCTTAATTACCTTGGCCTTTACTGGTAAGAACAATCTTCAAGGAGTCACAGAATGATAATGAAGTAATTATTTCTACGGTTCCTGTGTTTTTCTGTATTTTGACTTTATTTTCCCATCCCTCCCTCATTGCCTTTTTCTTTTCCAACTCCAAAAAATAATTTTGTTATATAGCTTGACCTCCAGTAAATTTGCAAACCACTCTGTTACATGGCTAAATATAGTACTATATAAATATAATATTTTCCAGAACAGGGCTTTCACTTGAGGGTAACCTTACATTTGCCACGTCTAATCCAAAGAATCTAAGAGATCAGCAAACTTGCACAGGGCTGGAAAGGATTCAGCTGGAATTTCAGTCTGCTACAGACTTTCTTGCACACTAAAATATGTTCCCTTTCCTTCTCTTCTATGCCCAATAACTGTTTTGTATCTCAGTTTTGTTATTTCGTGTCCTTGGTCTGCTTCAGGCTTGCAGAGGGTTTACTGGGTTTTATCAAAGCAGATGACACTGAAAGGGTAATGATGGCCCTTACCTTTTTTTTTTTAAAGCACAACAATAGGAAAGCATCTGTAGCAACTTCTCCTACAAATTTTGGCTACTCCTAATTAGGTTTAAAACACTGTGCCTACTAAGGAGACAACTATATTGTGATGTGGTTAACTCTACATCATTTCACTTCCTCCTGAAACAACTGTTCCAGATGTGCACTTCGACGAGGTGCAAACTGTGGCCAAGAAGCAGTGCTGCTTTTTAGACTTGACCTCCCTTTCTAGGGAAAATATGAAACTACTGACCTGAAATACTGAAGTAAAACAAGCCAGATATACAGCTGGCCTCAGTCACAAGGGAGTTCTGCAAAATACACTTTACTGACACTACTTGGGCAGTTAGTATTCTACTGAGTTCTTTCATTTAGGAAAATATTCTTCCTTTCCATTCTAGTAACAATTTCTTTACAGCCTTTAGTTAAAAAGAGGTACGGAAGATACTACATAACACAGTGGTCATAGGCCTGAGAAGATGACCTGTATGAAGAGATTACTGCATGCTGAACTTGATTTGTGAAAGAGGAGAATAAGGGACAATCTAATAGTTGTCAAGCCTGCAAGTACTTGAAAGATAAAGAATATGGAAGTGAACTCTTCTAAATAACAGTAAATGAGATAATGAGGTGCACAGGTCAGAACCTGTAATTACTGAGGTTCAGATAGGACAATAAGAAAAACGTGTCCACTGAGAGGTCTGTGCAGCACTGGAAGAGGTTACCCAGGGGCAGTGGAATCTCTGTGCTTGGAGATTTTCAAGACTTGGCCAGAGAGAGCAATGGCCAACATGATGGTGGCTGTTCTACATTAGGTGTGAGGTTGCATGAGATGGTCTGCAGAAGTTTGTTCTAATCAACACATTTATGTTTTCTGCCACGCCACTGTGACCCCTATTTATATGGGACTCAGAGGTGTTACTCCTGATATATCCTAATGTAAATTATATTAGAGTAAAATAAGAAAGTATGCATCCTGTACTTCAGACAGGTTAATATATCAAACATGACATGGTCCTCAAATAGAAGTAGTTCAGAATGAGTTATAGGAAGGGTAAATTACTTCCCTGTTTGTGACTAAGGAAAAAAATGTCAGTAGCTGGTCTTTATCCCAAGAATAGAGCACAAGGACACAACTAAAATCTGAAACAGATGACGACATCTCCTCTCTTCTTATCTAAATGAGAAATTAAGGTCCAAAGCAGAAATAAGTTTGAAGTTGTGGGTTGTTGTCGGAAGGCCCTGGCTTGATCACATATTATGCTGGGCTCTGAGACCAGGTCTGAGCCTTTCTGGTGCCTGGAAGCAATGAAACAAGCTGTATGGCCAAAAAGGACAAGGAGTACAGGAGATCTGTGATGCCACACATGAACCCAAATGTGCTTTGGTCCCACTGAGGGAACACTTCAACACTACTGCTTAGAGACCATGACATATTACTGCTTCCCAACCAGCAGGTGTTCATTTTCATCACAGTGATACAAGAGAGGGAAGTGCTACATTTTCTTCTAAAGAGAGGGACAGGGGAGGAACTGTGGCAGAAAGTCTCAGATATACTTGGTACCTTGGGACAGGACAAGGAGAGCACTAGGAACTGAAATGTGGGTCCAGACCAAACAAATGCTGCATGTGAAGCTTGCCAGCTTCACTACAGTGAAGAGTTTGGCACCAGGAAAAGCTGAGGAGGTCAGTGGTATGAAACAATGCCTTAGAAAATACCACCTCCATGCCCCTCTTCCAAGGTGGGCCCCCCTCCTCAAAAATGAAAAAGAAAAGCTTAAGAGCTTAAGTAACTCCTTTTCTTTTTAACCAAGAATTCACCCCGTGAAGAAAGGACCCAGGCAGAGTCCTCAATACACACAAACTTTCAAAATCATGCAAAGCAGTACAGGATATTTGAACTAAGGGAGAATGGTATATTTTTCATCTTCTTTATTGTTTCTCTGTCAAAAATTTCAGCTAAACAAATTGTCCTCACCTTAATATCCTCTCAAATGTTTTATTACTAGAATATTCTCTTCATTTTGGAAAGCAAAAACATTGAGATTTTATTTATGATCACCTAGCATTTCACACTCAAAATACAAAGGAAAATTATCTTTAATTTCTGCACTTAACTGAATTTTCAGAAAAGCAAACTTGGCAGTGAGTGCTTCTGAAAATGCGTCTGCCTTATTTCCAATTCTGGTCTTTAAATCTCTGAATTGTTGATGCAATAAAATGAAGATAAATAGCTCTTCTATTCCAGATTTTTAAAGTGGGTTTCCATTTTTATAATTATGTAGATCATGGAAAAGACACCATTTTACATGCCTTTTAAAATTTTGGGGTTTTTTTATTTTTCAGAACTGGGACTTAACAAACCTAGCTTATAAGAAATATATAAAGTTATCATCCTTGACCTTATTGTACCTCTTAAATAATAGAATCAATCATAAAATTCTAGAGTCACTACATCATAGAACATGCTGAGTTTAAAGGGACTCATCAGGATCAACGAGTCCAGCTCCTGGCGCTGCACAGGATTATACCCAAAAATCACACCATGTGCCTGAGAGTGTTGTCCAAACACTTCTTGAACTCTGTCAGGCTTGGTGCTGTGACCACTTCCCTGGGGAGCCGGTTCCAGCACCCAATCACCCTTTGGGTAGAAAACTTTTCCTCATATCCAGCCTAAGCCTTTCCTGACTCAGCTTCATGCTGTTCCTGCAAGTCCTGTCACTGGTCACCAGAGTCAAGAGACCAGTACCTGCCCCTCTGCAAGTTTAATCTCAGTTTAAAAGTTAAATAGTAACAATGAATTAGCGCCCATCCCCTTTCAGTGAAGTGACTCAGCTCTCATGCAAGACCCTGAAAGACAGAACACGGTAAAAGACTTCATGGAGCCAGTGTTCAAGGACACAGGAAAGAGCCAGGTAGGCTGTGATTAATCAACAATTGTTCCACTCTGGCATGGGAAGACACTCTTGTGGTCATCAACTCAGTCCCTTACTGGGTGATTTCCTCTTTGCTTCCTTGTGCAGAGGGCTTTTTGTTTCTGATATTTGGTGGTTAATCCCAAAGGAAAAATTAAAATTTGGAAAAGTTTTATTCAAAACTTCTAGATCAAAATAAAGATGGAATAAAAAGCTAGTGCACAGGGCAGCAGGTAACAGGATTCTCTGTGGAATCAGAGGTAGGAGCAACAAGTTTCATCATTCATCCCCTTCAGCTGCTCATTACCTCACCTGTCAAGGGACTGAACTTTGTTGCAAACTCAGAGAGGCTGAGGCAAAATCTTATTAAAAGAATACCTTCAATTATTTTTTTACCTTTAAGTATTTCTCTGCTTTGCCTTTAGCAGTAAGGGCACAAGCCTTGATCTTTCACAATCAGGCTGAGGATAGAGCTCTGGAAGGCGTGACTCAGTCTTGCTAAGCTCACTTCTTGCATGGATGTAGAACAACTACAAAATCTATCACCTACAGAATTTCTTGGGCTCTTCTCTGGAGAATTTGGTGCTTTTCACAAACTGAGGTTGGGAAAAAAGTGTCATTAAAGCCCGCTCACTAGCATGGAAGTTCTCTTTTAGTACTGGCACAAGGACACAATATGATTTGGCCCATGATGTCACCAATATGAACCATACCCTTTCTAAAAATCCCAGTCTTCTTGGCACTAAAATGTTACTCCCTAAAACAACCCTATGCTGGCAGAGGATGAACCATGCTAACATATCTCAATCTTGAAACTCTACTTTGAGTGATTGCTATTACTTTTTACTTAAGCATAATTGTTTCTTCATCCAATCTGTATTATTAATGCCAACTAAAATCTATTTCTTCAGTGGGGCCAAAATATCATGGTCAATACCTTGAACTTTTAGTATTAAATTTGAGAAAGGAGTGGAATACATTTAGCTATCTCTCCAGCTTATTATTATTATTAATGTTCTGCACTGCTGAAGTTGTAGAAGATGGCTCAGAGCCATATTTCTGCTCCCCCATTCTTGAATTGGCTAGAAACCAAAAATAGCCCCTATGTACTAGTACCATGCACTAGTCTAACAGCATGGGCTATTTAGTTCTAGTAGCAGCATTGTAAAGGATCAAAATGTGTTGGAGGTGGAATATTCCCTGCTTTAACTCAGAATTGTCTCCATATCCCTTGGGAATTTGGCTTCACCCACAGTGAAAGATTCTTCCCTGACACCATGGGTCAGCTTTCTGACTGCCTTGTCTGCAGTGCAAAACCTCTGGATCATGAGCCAGTGGTCTGATCTCTGAGCTTACCTGCACTACATGCACATACCCACAACTTTTCCCTGTTCAAAGTTATGTGACGCAAGCATGTGGAACACCACTCAGTAGGGTTGAAATCTGTGTTACAAACTGCCTCCTCAGCTGGCTCTGTGACACCAGGCCAGACCTCTTGTGACTTCTGTTAGTCTAAGATGCACACCATTCAGCAATTCTCTCCTTGGTAAACATCACCCACTCATTAAGGTTCATTCATATATGCTGTTCTAAGTAATTTAATAACACCAAACAAAAAATCTCTACAACACCTTTCACTAATGAACCAAAGAATTCAAAGAAACAAATTGAAAAGCTTAGGGGAATTAAATTATATCTGCAAGTTCACCCAGCACAATAACCAGGAGCAAAACTTAGGTTTACAGAATAAATTCAGTCCAATTTTCTCTGTTACACACACTCCTGTTCTGCTTCTGTTAATTTGTACTTGGGTAACTTATTAAGGAGAAACCCCTCTTCCTACTCATGAATCACAAATAGAAGCTCATGGTTTCACCAGATTTTGTAATATCTTTTTTGCCCCCTCAGTAGCAGAATGACTGAATTTCAAACAGATAGGACCCTTTAACCTCCCCACTTCTGGTAACAGAATACACAGTCAGTTACTTTTGATGACCTGGATCACACAATCCTGAATCAGTTATATTCATCTGTTTAGGGAAGCACATCTATTTAGCATGTTACCCCAAATTTAACCGAAGCCCAAGGTTTGCTAATAGGACGTTCAGGGAGGACTCTATTTTGCTACCATAAATAAATTAACTGATATCTCTATTCTTAGCAATGAGACAGGAATCTTTTATTTCTACAGACACTGTGAAGTCTTCAGCACAAGAATTGCTTTTTATGAAGTTACTGAGCAATTAGATTGCAAAAAAACCAGAGCAGTTTCAAGTTCTGGGATTTTTTCAGTCAGACACTAGCCTGTCACAGGTAGATATCTTTTGGATGTGCACTTAAACCCTGGCACTTTCTGCTATTGCAGCACTTTGTGCTTATTGCACCCTCTCAGGACTCAAAGGGGGCCTGTAAGAAAGATGGGGACAAACTTTGTAGCAGGACCTGTTGTGACAGGACAAGGCACAATGGTTTTAAACTGAAAGAGGGTAGATTCAGACTAGACTTATATATAGAGAAGACATAAGGAAGAAATCTTTTACAATGAGGATGGTGAAACAGGCACAGAGATCTTGCCCAGGTAGCCAGAGGTGGTTGCCCAGAGAGGTGGTTGACACCCCATCCCTGAAAACATTCAGTGTCAGGTTGGATAGGGCTCTGAGCAACCTGGTCAAGTTGAAGACATCCTGCCCATGGCAAGGTCGTGGGAGTAGATGACCTTAAAATTTTCCTTCCATCTCAAAATATTCTATGATTTTATGATTGTATTCCCTTCAACTGGCACAGGTTCGCAAGTTACAGTCAAGCACTCTTCTTGTGGAATTACACTTCTTTCAGATTTTTTTTTCTCCATCACTGATATCAGGCCTACTATTAATAAGGATTCCAAATAATGCATTTAAAATTAAATAACCCAGAACACAAAACCTAGAGCAGGTTAGCACCATGAATTTTGTAGAATCTTTGTGTGCATGTTCTACAAAGAACAGTTCCTCTTTTACTTTGTTTTCTGTCAGAGTATTGTTAATTACTTGCAGAGAACCAAATTCTGCATCTGTTATTTATGCAAACAGTCCAGTTTTATTTAGACAAGCCTCCTTTCGTGACTAAAGACACAGAGGTTCATATTTGTATCTTGAGGAGAGATTCTACAGCTCTTGTTCAAATGGAACATCTCTTAAAATTCATGTGATGGCCACGGGCAATAAAGATTTTCTGCATCTTTTTTTTGGTGTGCACTCCAGACACAGATCTGAAACCATCTGGCAAGTTTCCTATTAGTGGGACTGTGTGGCATTCAGTGAGGGTCTAAATAGAGAAAACTTATTTTTTTTCCCCCTTGACTTTTATTTTTATACAAAACACTGTGTATTCTCAGGGCACTATAAACACATACAACAAACCACTGGTCCTACATTAACTCTGGCAGATAGATTGATACTGGGCTGTTACCAGTGATATAAAATTGCAAAACTAATCTGGTGTTCTGATATTCTCATCCAAGGCCCAACAGCACCCGTGGCAACACTTGGACTCACTTGACCATGTTTTGTGTCGAGGCTGTGGGGATATTGGTGATGTAAATGCTGGAACCATAGGAGCACACTGCCCTAAGTTTCCTGGTAACACCAGGTGTCTTCCTTGACTGGAAAGCAATGATAGTGAGCAATTGCCTTTTTGCTCTCTTGTATTTTTGCTTGAGGAAACAGTGAGTGTTTTCTCACTGTAGCTTTGTTTTCCCCTTGCCTGTGCCTGTTGTCTTCATTTCTTTAAGCTCTTTAAGCTGAAGAGGTAGCACTATGGGCAACAGAGGGTAGTCAAGGCAATATAAAGTTTCTCATGCAGTGTCCATGTTCCTTGACTTAATGTATTGTTTTAAGCTGCTCTACTACTGAAAGAGTATACTTGCCATATTTGACCAAATCTTTGATTAATGCTCTTAGTTGTGGTAGTTAAAAAAAAAACAAAAACCAAAACCCAAACCATAAAAAATATACTATGAAACTGTAATGTAAATAAATTGGATCAAATCAATCTTAGCAAGAACCAGAAGGTCTTTGGAATAATTTCATAGTAGGACATTCTGACCAGTTGTTAAATGTTTTAATTCTCCAACTCTCATTACAGCTGACTTTTTTAATATCATGCCTGTATCACATCAAAATTCTTCAGAAATTTAATATCAGATAATGAGTATTACTGGTACCTAATTTGTTTCAAATGAAGCAAATTCATGCCAATTCATAATTTTCTCTGACACTGTGGTAAGTCCAAAAGTGAGATATTTTGTCCTGCATTCCTTCTGTCACATGTATTTGTCAACTTCAGGAGAAAGTTGACAATTACAGGTTTGAAGGTCAAACTGGTATCATATGACTTTGCTAAATATAGATGCTTGACGAGTAAAAGAGCTTCACAGGTCTTGGCATATTTTGCTTGGTGCACTTCTACCTCTGCACATATGCAGACAGACAACTTCTATCAGAAATAAGAACATTAATAAAACAGAAAATATCTAGGCAGGGGTTACAAATGTATCCCTTCTGATTTTCTGAAGGTTGAAGTGCAGCAGGATATGCCTAATCTGCAATATTTTCACTCTCATTTCACAAGTCTGTCACTGATTGATACTCTGAGGAGACGAAGCACAGCATTTTAATATTATCCTAACCTGCATGCAGCATTGGAATGAATCTGTTTTTTTTGTTTAAAAAATCGTTCTCCATAAAATAACATTGCAGTGTGTGCAGCATTGCACAAGCAGGAAATGCTGCACACAAATGTGCTAAGAGTGAACGAAATAGAAGAAGAATCTTTAAAGAGCTCTTTCCACCTATTTCCCCTGTTTTTTTCATTTCCATTGAAAAAAAAATGGCTTTGAAAGGAACCGTCTGTGCTTGTACCTTTCTGTTGCAATCCTGTCCTGGGATCCTGGGACCTATAATGCAATATGTGCTGTCAGGACTACGACAGTTTACAGATGTGCAGCCAGACTTCTCGCTATTTATAGATGCCTCTTCTGCAAACAGCACTCTATGGGCTTGTAGTGCAGCAGCAGGCATGTTCTTTGATTTAATGCCTACACCATATTCATTTAAGAAAATTTGGCTCTTCACCTGGCATGGCAAAGGAGGCATATTTATGAAGGTCAAGCGGAGAGAGGACTATTGTGAAGAGAAATGTGGAATTCATGAGCGAGCAGGACACCTACTGGGAGGACTGGCTGAAAAGAGGAAGCATTTGGCAGAGATGTGGAAATAATAAAGAATGGAACAGTCATGTGTTCACAGTTGCTTTTGCTCTTTATTACCCCTGCGGGGTAACTGGGGGGGAAGGTTCAGCGCCGCCCCTGCAAGGGCAAAGCCGTAAAGTTGTTTGAGGAGCAGAGTCCGCGGGGTCTGTGCACGGCTGTGCTGCATCTTGCTTAAGCATGTGTTAAGTGTTCAGTCAGAGTGCTAGGCACAGGCTAATAATAGAAACAGCGAGTTTGGCACACGCTCGCACTTTCGCCTGTCTCCTTCTCACACGCTCCCAGAGATGCTGGGACTGCATCCTGCATCCTTCTGCTTTCCCAGACCTGAGACTTCGCACACTGCCGTATCCCTTGAGAAGTCTCAGTGAGGTCAAGACAGCCCCAGACAAGTAAACAGGGGC
This sequence comes from Petroica traversi, assembly GCA_025920805.1. Lineage (NCBI taxonomy): Eukaryota > Metazoa > Chordata > Aves > Passeriformes > Petroicidae > Petroica > Petroica traversi. The sequence continues at coordinate 27,882,365 of JAHLSL010000040.1, read as the reverse complement.
TGCTCAACCCCAGTGTTGAGGAAGCAGAAGGTAACGGGTGGGGGAGCGGCGGGGGGGTGGCTTTCTTGCAGAAAACCCGAGAGCTCGCAGGGTACCCTCCCGGCCTGAAGGCAGTGCAAAGCTATTTTCGGCACTGCCCAGGCCAGCCGGACAGCCCCCACCTCGGGCAGCTCCGCTCGGTAATATCCAGGATGCTGCAGAGACGCGGATGCTCCCAAAGTGCCCCCAGCCGATCCCAGCCAAGGCTGGCGGCTGAAAGCATGGGGAGCTGGCCAAGGTGCTGCCGCAAGAGACGGTCTGTCCCTCCGGCCTGTCCAACACCCGAAGCACCGCCGCCCGGCCCCGCTGCCCCCAGATCCCTCAGCCCCGGAGCCTCCGCTCCGCACGGCCGCCCAACTTCCCGGGAAGGGCTCGGCGCCGGGCAAACTTCTCAGCCTACGGGGAACGGAGGGATGCGGGGCGGGGAGCCGGGGGGGAAATGCAGGAAACCACAGCGGCACGGCAGGCAGGGGGTGGCCGGAGGGGCCGGGAAAGTTGCTCCGCACTTGCCGCTGCTCCCGGCGAGGGCTCGGTGCTCGGGTCTGGGGCAGCGCGGGCGCCGCTCCGGCTCGCATCCTTACTCACCTCGGTGCTGTCGGCAGCGTTCTCCGCCATTTTCCTCCTTAGGAGCAGGCAGCGGGAGGAGTGTTTCATTCCCATAAGAGCTAGCCAAGGGGTTGGGGCTTCGGGGCTGGTGTTTTTGGTTTGTGTTTTCAAAGATCTCCAAACACTGGTGTGCGCCAAAGGACAGGGAGATAAAAAAAAAAAAATACGGAAAACAGCAATAAATCAGTCAGCTTTGTCCTTTCTGCGTCGTCCACAGGAATGTTTGTCTCCTCTTAGCATCGGGAGCTCCTCAGGCACTTTCAAGTCCTCCTCTTTCTCCCCTCTCCTCCACCTCCAGCGAGTTCTTGGGGTGGGCAGAGAGAGGCGGCACAAACTCTTCAGGTTAAACTAAAAGGCTGTCGGGCTATGAGTCCTCCCCTTCAGAGAAAGCAGTCAGGCTAAACAGGAGAGAAGCACCAGCTAAACTGAACTTGGGCGTGCAGTGACCAGCTGGGCATCTTTGTGTCCTGTGGCTACTCTTCCAGAGACAGAGGGAGCCAGAGACAAAGCAACAGGACAAGGAAATCATAGCCCTTTATTTTCCTTCTTTGGGCTTCTTTCTTTCTCTCTAGGTCCCAGGACACTTCCTTTAAAGACGGTCACAGAATTTGCCACCCTCTTTCTATGAATGTCTTCTGAAATAGAAATCCCTTCTCCTCCTCCTTCTCCCTCCCTCCTCCCCCCCCTCTCCCCTTCCCTCTCCCCTTCCCTCTCCCCTTCCCTCTCTTCTCCCTTTTCCTCTCCCTACCCCTTCTGCTCTTGGGCAGAGCTTGGTGCCCCTCACTGGGAATTGCATTCACGTGTCTTTTCGTAGAAAAAAAAATAATTTCAAGCTCCCCCCACCCGTCGCCTACACCCTCTCACACACAAGCACGCATTCACACGTACGCACACACGCGTTGTCTCCCTCTCGCACAGACATGCACAATTTTTTTTCTCTTCCCCATCCCTCCTCTTCTTTTGAATCAGCAACGCTTTTCTTTGCAAGGACTCTCGGCAAGGCTCTTAGAGAGCAACCGGAGAAGTCTGCTCCAGCTTCTTTCCTCCGAGTTAAGTAGCAAACCTGCTTTCTTAATATATCTTCTCGTGTGTGTCCTCCCAGCTCCTGTTTTACTTGAAGTTTTTCAGGAGGATCCACACTCCGTCAGAGAGCTGTGAACTGGAGGAACACAGTCCCGATCCGGCTGCAGCTCCTGCTGAAAAGGGGGGAGGAGGAGCTGGGGGGGAGGAGAGGCGAAGAGGCGGAGGGAGAGGTCTTGCTGGGGAGGGAAGGGAAGAGGCTAAAGGTGATTTGGACTTGTTTTTAGCCTTTTCCTAATGACATCTTCCTCTGTAGGAGTGCATCGCCACCTTCCCCACACGTTTATTTTGCTTTCACTCCTCCGGGCACTTTCTAGTTCTGAGTTGTCAGCTGAGAGGATTGGGTTTACCTCACTCGTGTTGCTGTGGGTAAGGGCGGGAGAGGGGGCGTATTACATAATTAATCCTTCCAACTTCACTTTCCGCAGCTCCATCTCCAGCCCACTGTTCTCACGTTTCTGTTTTGTTTTTGTACGGAGGAGGTGAGAAAATAATGCTGGTGTGTGGGTGTGTGTTGCTCGAAGGATTTCAAGGACCAGAACAGGATTGCTGCTCTCTGAACAGTTTGAAATTATTTCCTCTGGGGGTGCCAATGGAGACCTGAAGAAGAGGTTTGAAAGATTACTTTTGATGCATATTTTAAGGACATGGCCAGCTCAGATGCTTCATCGGTAACAGATTTTGATAGATTTGGGGTTTTGAATTTTTGTCCCTTGCAGCCTAATTTAATATCTTTCAATTAGAGTTTATCCTCAGCTGACCTCTGGAATACTGACATACCATGAAGTACTGCCAAAAAACCAGGAGGTCCCTGGGCATACAGGAGGCAGAAATATTCCTGGGGGTGGGGGAATGGAAATAGAGAATGTGAATTAGAGAGTGTTATTTTGTACAGAAAATTATTCTCCTGCCCCATGAGGATGAGGAGGTGGGGCCAAGAAAATTAAATAAGCACATTTCTCCTTTTTACTTGAATGACCCTCACAAATTCTTGCCCAGAAATGGATTGGTAGGTATGCAACAGATTTCAGGAATTTGTAATAAGTCACACAGTAGTAAGTAAGAAACCTAGGGAAGCAGAAGGTGTGTGGAATGCTGAAATGCCAAGTGGCAATGAGAGTATGCCATGTAGGGCACAATGGCACCATATGAGATGGTTTCAGAATATGAGAATTTGTTTTAGACACTCATTCTGTACAGACTGAAACTGGACCTCTGTTAGACACTTTGCGGAGCCATTTGATCACTCAGTCTTTGACAAGCTTCTGATTTCCCCCCATCCCTTTCATCTCACATTTATTTTGACACCTCAGGTTCTTTCGTTAACTCCACATCACTGCTAATTTTTTCAGTAATCATCCACACCTTCTTTGTTTATGTAGTGGAATTTAATTTCACACCTTCTACGCATGAGGCTTAAGTAATGACAGAGGTGGAAGCAAGTCATCTCCCCTTTTCTTTGAGACATTCATAGAGCTTTTGAAGGTCTTAAAACCCTCCAAATATGAAAACCTCTATAGTCATTGCCAAGTATTCCAAAGCTACTCTCATAGTCTTGGGCTCTTTCTCACCAAGTACTTCAATTTCTAGGTGAAAGGGTAAGGTGGAAAAAATAATCTCCAGATAAAAATTTAATGTCTCTGCAATCTTTGTCATAATGTTTCCTCTGCTATGGTATGAATCTCTGGTGGTTAGTGAGTGCATGAAGTTTTAGTCAGCATGTATTTGGACTAACCTGCATAGTTTTAGTGTGTCTTTTCTATTTTGAGGTAATACACATGGCTAAACTTGGCCTTATTAAACATTTTAAAATAAACCAGTGTTCTATATAGAGAAAAAGAATTAGATTTTGCAAAACTACTCCAGAGCATATTTTCCAGTTTTCTCTGACAGCTGGGTTTGTATTTCTGGTACAGCTCAATCACTCTTTAGTCAGCTAAATGAGGCATCAGATTTTCAAAAGCACTCGGCAACTAGCAAAGTTGGCAGGCAGAGATTTAATATATCCTTCCCTCCTATGCTTCAGATACTGCATGACTTACCCTGGCACCTATTCTTGTCCTCCTCCACCTCTTTGTCAACACAGATGATACCTGACTGCTCATCCTTGAACATGGTGCTGATGTTTTACAGATACTGGGAAAGCCTTCCAGTCTCTTAGTTTCCAGCATAAGGATGAATGTTTTGGTCCTGAGCTCCTTTGGAAATCTGCCAGATGGTTGGTGTCTTCATTTATGTTCTACATGTGATTGAGAAAACTGCTTGGAAAACATACACACAGTTTTCTCTAATCTGCTTTATTCCAAAGTGAAAATGATTGGTCCTACAGGAACCTTTTTTAAAAATCAAGTAGAAGTTATTCTTTGTAATAATTTTTAAGAGACTCAGAGCAGTTTCTTTACACACACAGATGTCTGTGAGCACACAAAGATACTTGGCCAGTCCTTCAGTTTGAATATGAGGCTCAGTGCAAGTTCCTGTTGATACTGAAATTCACAGCAACACTGAACTTGAAGAATGTGAGCTTTCATACGGTTTAGGGGACAAATTCTACTCACATCGTGTGAATACAAATCCTGCTGACATCACCCATTACCCAAGGGTGATAGCTGGTTATTGGAACTATCTTGAGAACATATTTCTGAACCCCTGTTTTGTTAGATCTTGAGAAAAAGAGAACTATAATGAAAAAAATGTCATGGTAGTAGAAGTGCATTTGCAGCAAAGCCAGGAGGTGTCAAAAACCTCTTCTGAGTTTAAATATATTATGTGTAAGTGCATGTGAAGGTCACCAAGTATTAGAAATTGAGTAGAGTGGTGCTGAAGAGAAAGTGGAAAGGGAAGCATTTATTACTTCAGCATTCCAATAATAGCAGCTGTGGTTGAGGCTGCTGTGCTACTTGCTGAGTGTGGCAATAACACTGTGCTGGCCCTCAGAAGACTCAGACTTATTGCCAGCTTTGTCATTAGCTTGGATGAAACCTAGACGTCTGCATTTGAGGTGGGGTAATCCTGTGCCTCAGTGCAGACTGAGAAATTGCACATCAGTCCTGCTGGAGAGCACCCGGGGGTTATGGGGTGGAGGTGCAGCCGGGCTGGGAATGACTCATCCCATCTCTCCCTGCATGAGAGGAAAGCTGGATAATTTATCTACATGAAATGGAAAGCGGCCAGTGGAGTGAGGGAAGTGTGACTTTCTCTACTTGGAACTGGTGAGAGACTACATCATTGGTTCTGTGTCCAGAGCTGGGTCCTCTGGTTCAGGAAGGAGGCCGATACATTGGAGATGGCTCAGTGAAGGACTGCTATGATGGTCTCTCAGGAAAAATGACAGGGCTTGTTAGGCTTGTTAGTAATGTCTTATGACTAGCTTTAAGGGTTGTAACTAAGATGGCCCAAACTCCACTTGGTTCAGTCAGATCATTTGAAAAAGGGTAACACAACTGCAAGGTGTGGCTTTGGAAGTTCAGATTCAGTGTTAGCCAATTATTGGACTATAAATCCACTTCCTAGTTGGATGGCAACATATTGTAGCAAAAATATATTCTTATTCCAATATCCCCACCAAATTTTATTTGTTATCTAATCAATTTTATTTGTTATCTGATTATTTATTGGAAGGACCCTCTGTAGCATCACTTACTCAGGAAGTCACAGTGACTTCCTTTGTCTCAAAAGATACCTTTGGCAATCTTTCCAGCCTCTTCATGAACTTCTATCCTTCCTATGTCTCTCAAGGTTGCCAGTATTTCAAATATTAGTCTTATTCCTGAAACTTGCTGATGTTAATTCTGAAGAATTTGAAGTGAATTCTAATTCACACTGTGGATTTAAAGACCTCATTTTATTTATGCTGTCCCTTCCTGGTCCTTTAGTTTTCCTCATTAACTTTTTCCCCCTTCCCCATGTATTGTCTTCTTATACTTCATGAACACTGCATACTCCAGCCTTTTCCTGGGAATCATTGCAGTTTTCAACCATTGATGCTAGGTTTGATTGAGGAAGGGTCTGTCAGAAACTAAGCTGATCTGAGATACCCACTGCTGCAGACCAAGAATGTATGTCCAGGGCTCAGATAATTCAGTGTTAAATTATAGGCACCTTCTCACAAACAAGCCCTTAGCCATACTTACAGATAGCAGAGCACCTCAGAATTGTCTCTGCAAGTTATTTCAGTTATTTTTCTAAGACTGTAGACTTCATTTTATTTAATAACAGAAGCTCTATTTTGCAGTTGCAAACCTGAAAACTTAATCTAAACTGAACCGAAATTTTCCTTCCATTTTTTTTTTCCTTTTGTGAGTGCCAAGCTCTGAACAAGTTGTAATTGGGTCAGTTGGAAGAAAGTCCTACTCTGACAACTTCTATAAAGGTCATCAAAGTGGGTCTCCAGTCCTCTGTGGATTAGAGGAGCTAAGCAGGCTATTGAGAATTGTGATTACAGTGGCAGAGATAAATGGGTGTAGTATCATATATTTGTTGTTCACTGACCTTGTTCAGTTCCCACCCAACCTTTTGAGCATTTACAACTTACACAATCAGAATGGAAAGCAAAATACTTCTCACGTTTGATGCCAAACTTATCTTAAAGTTATGAGGTGCTTAAAAATTTTGTTACACAAAACCTTTCCCCTGGTAAGAAAAACATGGGTATATTGGAGTGAGTTCCCTGAAAAGAGCCACAACAATTACTAAGTAACTGAGGAACTCTCTCTAGGAAGATAGGCTCAAAGTGTTGATGTGGGAGGGGGTGAAAAAGATGAAGCCAGACGCCTCTCAGTGGTACTCAGAAAAGGAGAAGAGGAAATTGAGCACAAATTGAAATAAAAGAGATGGAACCATTAAAAACAATCCTTTTTTACTGTGAAGGTGTTCAAAGATATTTTGTAGTTTTCTTCCTTAGAGGTATTAAAAACTTGGCTACAAATGGCCCCAACTGTTGTGGACAGTGCTTTGAGTGGGAGCTGGACTAGATGATTTCCTGATGTCTTTCCTAACTTCAGTGATTATATGATTCTATGTGATTGTGGAAGACCCATGAAAATCACTGAAATGGCTCTGCCAGACCTGGCAAATGGGCATCTGTTTTTTTTCCTTTCTCTTTTGTATTGTTCCTGAAGCCTTGAAAAGAAAATTTTATATAGATGTATAATCTCATACCATGGTGATTTGTTATGTGCAGCCAATACTTTCACAGAAAAAGTGTGCTGAGAGAAGTGGCAGACTGTTGCTTGTATTCTATTCCCCACAGGAGAGAGAAGGTGTGTAATGTTGTTTGAAGAGGTAAACCTCATTATAATGCCATCCCCCATAAACTAAACTATCAATGGGTGCAGAATATTGTACCTGGACACACAAGTAATCAGAAAGAAAGTGAAGTAATACTCTTCAAGAATCATGAACTAACTGAAAAGAAATGCAAACTACTAGATTCCATCCTATCTTGTCACTTATTGTGTGATAGCTTTAAGAAACTTTCCTTTCTGAGAAAAATGCTACCTTCTGCCTTATACTGTTTGCTGGAATCTGAGATGGAATTTCTACTCTTAAAGCCCCATTTCCTTTTCATCTGCTCTGCTCTTCTATCCTGATGGATAATAGCATGATTAGCAACTCTGAGGTGAGGACCAAATATGTAAAATGTCACTATTCATTCAAACAACAGGTTTTCTTGCTTTCTAAGTATCAAATCTTAGTTGTTTCTTTGCTTCTTAGAGTACAGTCTGTGCCTAAACTTTTGAATTGCTATGTCACATGAGGTTAGAGCAATTTAACCAGACCACATATGAAGCTGCAATAATTGAATTTACAATTACAAATCTCTTTTATTTCTTTGCCCAATAGCAGGCATTCTGTCATCTTGATTTCTGTCACTTTCTGTTTTTCAGAAAATGGACGAGGCTTTAATTTGCCTCATTCAGAGATAACACATTATGCTTTGGGAGCAGTCCTGTAAAGCATTTTAACTGGAAGATCTATGAAAATAACTGAGATGGCTGAGTCAGGTCTGGCAAATAGCTGTCTGTCTTCTTGCTTTCTCTTCCATAACTGTCTTATACAGCAAGTTATTCTGCTATGTTTCTCATGTTTTCCTGTTGTGAATGACTTTCTTCATACTCAGCTGTCACTGTCAACAAGCAACCAACGGTAACTATGATAGTGGGCTGGCATTTTTTTTCTCCCCAGTTTGGTATTTTCCTTCCTCTTCCATTAAGGAAAATTGCCAAATGCTGCTGCTTCCCACTAAAACGTGAAAAATAAGAAAGTGTGACGATCAGTACTGTGTATTTCATGAGCTGAGAACAATGCAGCTCATTTTCCAGAACTGTTTATAACTTAGCAAAAGTGAGGTCATACCTCTTCAAAATGTTGCTGGTTGATGTTCCCCAATAAATTAATCGGGCTTTGGCCAGGTTATAGCATGGAGTCAGCACTCTGAGGTGCCTAAGATGATGATTTTTCTGGCTGCAAACAGAGCTCAGCCTCCTGGATTATTGATCTGGTAGTAGACCTTGGCACCTGATGTGGCCGTGGGCTTTGACACAATCTGGAGACTCTGCTAATTCATCTGTGATCACTGCCAGGGAGAAAATTGACTTATTTATACTAAATTCTCCATAATACAGGTATAATTGTGTGACCTAGGTGATAATGATGTCCCTCTGGTATCTTTCTTCAAACTACATAAAAAAAAGGGGTATAATAAAGGAGCCAATATTGAGAATTACATGAACTTTATATGTGACATGTTTGTATTTTCTTTCAGGAGAAAAAGAAGTTCTTAAGCAGTGTATAATGGTTTTGCTCATAGTGTTCAGAAACCTTCTTGATATAATAAAAAGACTCTGGAAATACAGATGTATTGGCCATAATTAATTAAGTTAGAGACATCGATGTAGCAGAGTTCACAGTTTGGGTGAAAGCTTGCTTCTGAGAAGGAAAGTGGAGCCAGAACACAGCTAGTACTTCCAAAGGCAAGGTAAAGGAAAGAGTTCTATTCCTTAAGGAAAGAGTTTCTTACACCAGTTATTTTTATTACAGATGTGGCCCAGAGAAGCCCATCAATCTTCAAATCCTGTTGTTCCAGGTTTTGCCATTCAGATCCTGCCTTGGTAGTTTGCCACTAAATAGATGAGAGCAAAGCATTGTTTCCCTGATTCTTGCTTTACAGTTTTGCCACAGAGCTGAAGTGAATTACATGAAACATAAAACAAATTCCAGGAGGGCTGGGCCAGAGCCAGTTTTCAGGTCTATTTCAGTAGCTGACAGGATCTTTCTGTCCGTAAACCTAAGAACTGGCATTCTGGAAAAAACTTGAAATGAAATTCAAGCTGCTTGATCAAAATGGTACATAATTTAAAATGGAGGATTTAGAAAAGAGAAAATATGCAGAATTAAAACTCTTCTTGTGACTAAGCTAATTTGTGTGATCCATTCCTTTTCATTGGGAACACTGCCTTCTTCAGTGTGGAAACAACAGTAATAGAATAGATGGGTTTAACAGGAAGGGTACACCACTGCAACTCCAAATGAAAATATGCTAATCTTTACTGCAGTGTTGGAGCCTGAAAGAGGTTTGAAAAAATATGTAATTTCTTAATGACAGAATAAATATAAGAAAGTGGCACATTCTCTCCCTTGCACCTAGTATGTTCTGGAAATACATAAAAATTTTGATTTATAGGAAGTAAATCCATGTGTGTACAGCTTATTAGGAACTACCAGCTTGTTGAGGATGAAAAAGGAAATTACAGAAATCTGTACCACAGAAGATTTAAATTATAAGCAAATGTAAGACATGTTTTAAAAATGGCATATGAAAGGTCATGTTCATTTTGTAGAAGTATGAGCTCAGGACAAATTTGATCTGTTCTGTCTTTTGATGCCGGGATAAATAAAAAAAGTGAACACCAACAACCTTAAGCCACAATGAATCCTATAATGGTTCCTGCAAATTATGGTCAAATAGGACTATAAACCCTGAAGAACATTTTTAATGGGAAAGCATAGTAAAGTTTCTAATGCCTAAGATGGAAATACACACATGGTTAGAAGCATTAGATTGTCATCTTGTCTCTATCCCAAAATACTAGATGATTTTATCTTCAAGTTTTGTAATCTATTATATTAATATATAGGTTAATCTATAATATTACCCTTCATTTTGGGGTGTGGATGATCAGTTGGTGGTACATGCCTTGTGTTGTACATATTCAGAGACGGTATAAAAGTCTCCCTAAGTGTAAAGTATTATTTAAAGCACTTCTTTTATGTGACACAAGAATGGGAGAGATCACCTGGATTATTATTTCAGGGAGTGGATTTGGACATCATTAGATATTACAGTAATATTTTTAATATTATTGTATCATATTACACTGATATTTGGAATATAATTGCAAACACACATAGGCTTCAAATTAATAGTATATTAATAATTTCATGCACTGCAAGCCAAAAAGTTTTGTTATCCAGTAGAATCTTTACATTTGCAGTAACAAAGAACAAAAAGTCCTCAAACTGTGGTTTGCTAAAGGAAGATAACTATAGAGATTGAAATATGGTCAAGTCAAGAGCACTGTCAAATACAGTAGCCTAATCACAGTTACTCCATAGGGATGAATGTAATTAATATATTTTTATATTAGATATTTTAAAAATTATTTTGTCTCTCTGAGTGATTATTTGCCTCTCTGCTTTATTTAATAGCTGTTTTATCTTCAGTACAAATATAGTAGTGAAAGACCCCAAAATTTTCACCTCTGAGAACACCCCAAAAGAAAAGCAATAATGAATTCCCTTTGTGGCAAGAATTATGGATTTTAATTGTGATATAAGATTGAACTTTGCACTTGACCTATAATTTGTGACTATAGCAGAAGCCTTTGAAAAATATATAATTGTACTAATCAGGATATTCCAACTTGGCTTGTACTGTGCTCTCTAGCCTGGTCATCCTGACCTCTGAGCCATCAGGTTAATGTGTACTCACAGGAATTTAAAATATTATTGTTAAATACTAATTTATATATACGTAGTGATGATAATCAGTATAGCAAAAATACTGTCTGTTGCCAAGAAATGTGCTGTGATGGATGAATTTAGAAAAAAAAATCTAGTTTTCTAGTTTAAAACTGGAACTTCTCGCCCTGATCTCTCGGTTTTCTAAACATTGCCATGCCAGCAATTCCCTAACAGATATATAACATCCAGATATACTGATTTGTGACAAGTTGCAGTCACAGTGTAGCTGTGTATCCTGGCTGTGCCAACATGCATACTCAGCACAATTATAATTTTCCTGGGTGGCTGAGGAATTCTACAGGCTGAACCTGCTGGCTGAGACAACTCATTTGAGATAATGGACTGACAGGGCATGAGGGGGCCAACCAAACTCCTACTTACCTTCACAAAAGGTGACAAACCATTGCAGAAACTCTCCAAGAGAGAATTTCAGCCAGTCCTGGAGGTTTCCTCAGGCAGTTCCTGCTGTTTAAAGCTAATTGATGGCACTGTTTTCTCATAGATGCTCCCAGGTAACCGATGCTGCAGAATTGGCCAAAGTGTGCATAGATAATTGTAACTAGCCTTTAGAACTGTTCTTGCATGACAGAAAGGTCAAACATGACACTTGAGACATATAGATTAGGTTTGCACATAAGACTGCCAGCTGTATTATAAGAATTCAGAATAAGAGAAGCAATTCAGTGAGTATTTCTTGATTCAGCTGAAGATGCATTTGCAAAGACACTTGCAATAGAGACTTACAGGGTCACTGTTCAGATACCAGCTGACCAATGTGTTTGAGAGATTTGATTTCCTATGTGAATATTATCTTATGGAAAAAATGAAAATAAATATTTTTTAAAAACCAAACAATATGAGTGCACCCATTCTCATGTATGTCCCCTCCAATTGAACATTTAGAGGGGGGAATTGACAGAGGAGGAAACGTGGGGCACTGAAATGCCATAAGAAACTGGGACTTGGTCTCAAAAGCAAACTTTCTTAGGGAGAGATAAATCCCTACAGAGCTGACATGACTAGAATAATTAGATTTGTGTTGGAAGCCCAGAGCTTGACCTTTGATATACTGCTGTGGAGTTGTTAAGGGTGTAACTTTTATAAGTTAAATTGCAATTAGTCAGAAATTATGAAAACTCACCTAAGTGGCAAAAATAACAGAACTTAGCTATTAATATTTGCCTGGCAACCTGATACACTGATCAGGATATAATACCTCAGAGCAGCCCATCAGTAATAAGGTTAAAAGTCTAGAATTTGCTCATCTATGTCTGTCTTAAGGAATGCTTAACTGGATCCACCTCCAGGGACAACTGGAACCGAGCTCACGTGGTCAGAACCTACTCTTTACAGCCCACTCCTCCAGAACACTGTCAGTCAGCTGCTGTTCTTGTCAGCAAGGAAAGGGGAAATAGAAATAACCATGGCTCTGTAATGTTGTAGTGTTTTATGCATCAATAACCACTCTTGCACAAAGGCAGTAGGTACCCAAACTTCTTAATGTGGATACAGTTATTGCATAATAAAAAATGCTTTAGTCTGTCCTGATCCAAAGTGCAGCAAAATCCCATGTTCTGTGTTCTGGAGAAAGGGACAAGTTGGGCTTTTCTGTTTTGTTTTTGAAAAATGTGCAGACATTTTGGAGTGGCTCTGTACTGATGTTTTAGGAAAGGTCTGCTTTCTGGAAAGACAAGAAATTACTTTCATTGAGATTCCTACTTCAACATCACAAGGATCAATTTGAGAGTGCATGTCAGAATGGAACAGCAGTGCAAGAAGTTACTAGAGGAACCCAGTTTTAATCTCAGATCACAGAACTAGAAATTTGATGAAGGTGGTGTTATAGAAATAATTGTTCTCTAATGAGCATTTTTGTGTACCAGTGTATGAAATTATTTGGTGAGTTTGAGATGCAGCTCAAGATGGCAATTTTCTCAACAGTAAGATTTGTTGCCCATTGTTGCTTTTTTTTTGTTTGCAAACCCACTGTGTGGATGTAAGTCAATTCAGACCAAGGGAGTGATTAAAATTATAAACCTTTTTTTTGGGAGTGGGATATTGTTTTTTATTTAGTTTCATTTATTAAACTGATTCATTGTCTAGCTGAAAAAAAGAACTGAACTAGCACAATACTGAGCCTGTTGGAGGGTAAGTCCAATGAGAAAAGGACAGAAATTTTGCCTTTAGTACTAAAAAAAATATTATTAAAGACACAGCTTCCATCCTGTGTTTGTGGTGGAGGTAGTGATTCATTAATGCCTGTATCAGCAGTTTTGGTATCACGGACAAATAGGCCCCTCCAATGTATGGTCTGACTCCAGTTGCTGCTCTCAGGGTTTCATACCAGTGGGGCTAATGGCCTGCCCTAGGAGAGGGTGTCCATTTCAGAGGAGTGATTTTTGGAAAAGGGCCTCTGATGGACTCTCCCTGCCAGACACCAATCATACTCAACTAAGGCTTTGCTGGTCCCAGTTCTAATGTCACTGATACTCTACACTTACTGACACAAGCAGCACTTGTTTTACTGACTGCTACTCTTTTATTACTAATTGTAATCACTTACTGAAGTTCAGCCTGAAGTTCAAAATCTTGAGGGGACAATCAAGAGATGTAATGATCTCCTGATCAAGAGATCACAATCATGTAATAATTCCAGCTGAAAGGACACTGAGCTTGCATGCTGGGCATGGAGGCAGCCCAGCCTCAAGGGAAGTGGAGCAGGATGCTGGCCTGTCAGGTGTAGGAATTGAGGGGATCTGGGGCACCACACCATGCCCTGAAGACAAGGCAGTCTCAAAGGGAACTATGGAGTCAGGCCAAGGACAATGGGCATCTTCCCCTGGATTGAATTGATCAGAAACAGAGCAGCCTTGAGGCCTCCGTGCTACAGCCTGGAGGTTGGGCAGCCTGGAGAGCCCTGGAGGACAGTGGGGCTCTCTGATGGAACTCAAGGCAGGGCACCCTGGATGGAAGCAGGACACACCTCCAGCCTTCCTGACCCCAGAAGCAGGGCAGCCAGGAGGAGAATGGAACCACAGTGGGAATGGAGCTCTGTGCTGGCACAAAATGCTCAGCCTCGAGGGGAGAGGGGACCGCAAGAGATCACTGGGGCTCGGAGATCTCCTGAGGGGCAGCAGGGCCCCTTCCATGGCCAGGAGGCACTCTGAGGGAAGCAGGGAGTCCTGCTGGTCTTCCTGGTCCCACAGGTGGGAGCCGATCTTAAAGCTGGAGCTGAGTTTGTTCATAATTACATGAAGGGTAGTTTAGGACAATGACAGAGCAAAACTCTTCTCAGTTAGGGGTAGGTGATACAACAAGAGCCAAGGGGCTGCAAATGGTTTGGGAATTCCGAAAAACTTGGGGAAAGCTGGTTTTGTCTTAGAGGAAATGAAAGCTTTCATTGAGGAGGGCAGCACTAGAAGATGTCTCTCTGAGAGCCTGGGTAATCTCCATGTCTGAGCACTTTCAAGATTCACTTCTTAGAGTGCTGGTAACAATCCCACTCCAATAATGAAATTTGGATGGAGACCTCTGAGGATCATTCCATTCATTGCTTCTCTGGTTCTATTATTCTTGAATCATTAGCTGCTGCCTAAGTGCTTCTTTATTTCACTGATTTTCCTTGTTATATAACATTTATTATTAGTAGCTTCGAGCTTAACATTTTCTTACTTTGTATCACAAATTCTTGACAGAAGAATACTAGTCCACTGAGCTTAGTGTGTCATGACAAATCATACTGGGTAAGCAGTGGTATAGACATATTTTGTTTATGAAACAGAAATCAACAGAAAAACAAGGGGAAATACTTAATTTTTAAGTGTGCATATGAGTGAATTTCTAAAAACCTTTGATTATTAGGAAGATCGAGGCTACAAAACAACCATTATTTACACATTTTAACAACAGGGTCTGGTGATACTTAATTTATGCGCCTAAGCTTTCTTCCTGGCTGGAGTGCTCTGAGAACCAAGGCTTAAAAAAACAATTTAAGGATGACAGACTATATCTTATCTTACCCTACTATGAATTTAACAAGTTTGAAAGTGAGACACTAGCGGGCATCAGATCCACTGACCACAAGATCAATTAAATAAATCACCTTGGTCTTATTTTCCACATACAGTTCACTGAAGAATGCAGATTAAAATAAAGGTTATGGAGACATATCTTTCAAACCGTTCTGGTTATCTACAAATTATTATGAAATACAATGGAGAGTAGCTGTTAAAATATGGCTAATAAAGCAAGATATTACAATATGATTTTAAATTGTATTTTATCTACTTTGGTTCCTTGACACAAAATGTTTTAGATTTGGGGTTTTTTTTTTTATTGTTGTTGTAGAGGGTTTCATTTTTAAAGGTTTCTAAGAGAAAAGAGTAATCAGTTCCTATGACAGAATAAAAAATCTGCCAATCTCACTCATTCAGGTTTAGGAGTTTTCATTGCTAGGTTGCAGTTTATATTTCATATTGATGTCTTAAAACTCAGGATTTGCATTTTCTTAACTGGGCACACTCTGCTTCTAATGTATGTTAAGTAATGTCAGTGTATATTTACCCCAAGAAGTAATACCAGACCACTAAAACTGAAATTCCCAGAAGTGATGACAAGTCAGTTTGCACCTTAACAAGAGGACATTGCATTCCCAAAAGCAATGAAAAATTAACTCTGCTCATCGTGCCACATGCACAGCAAAGTAGAGCTGTTCATGCCAAATCTTATTATAAATATTATCATATTATTTAATTGCATTACTATGATATTTTTCTTGATTCAATCCAAGCCAGTAGATTATGGTTTTATAGCTAAATGTTGATGCAGGCCATCCTGTTGATACAGGCTGTTTCCCCCTTTCAGCCCTGCCTCTTCTCTTTAAGACCTGCTAGGGGTTTTCTGCTTGGTGTCAGCCTCTGCTCCCTTCCTTTCTCCAAGCTGCCCTTGCTCCATGCAAAAACTCTACCACCTGCTACAATTTCTGTTCCAAAGGTAAATTTGTATGGGTAGGCTGGCCTTGAAGAGAAACTGAAGATGAATTACTTAAAATAAAAATAAATGTCGATTTACAGTCAATTTTATATAGAAAAAAAGACAAACACAGCAATCCTAGTTAAACGTGAAGGGCCTGATTCTCAGATCCCTTGAACTAAAGATCCAAAGTGCAGGCCAGACAGGACCAGAATGAGGAAATGCACTCTTGAGGAAATGCTATCATTGCAACTAATAAGAGGTAAGGCTACAAAAGCCTTCCACTAGAGGATGTTGAAAATGCTTACTCTGTTTCAGGATTGCACATTTTTATGCAATGTTTTAAACACTGAACACTGGTTACGTAAAGACTTTTGCTTCATAGGGGAGATGAAGGAATCTCTAGGTATATTAAAAATTATAAATTAGTATTTCTTTCTTATTTTGATGTTTTCCTCTTTTTGACTTATACATAGCTTATGAATCCCAAGAAATCTGTTTTATCTACTTATGAACTGTGACATTAAAATCTATGCTAGAGAATGCAGACTAATTGATGGTGTCAGACATAGTAGATCTCTGTTTTGCAGATATGAAAGGGAAGTTCAGGGAAGATTTTTTTCCTTAGGAAACTTCAATGGGAATATGTGTTTGAAGGAAAAAAAAAAGGTCTAAAAATAAACTTAAGACTTGTTTACTCTTGGAAAAAATGTAGATACTTCTGTCCCTTCTCCTTTTAAATGGTTTCTCAGTCAAGCAAGGCATATTTATATTCTTCTTCACATATTCTTTCCCCATAAATTAATCCCTCCAAACAGACCCATCAGAATTTTTTTCTTTCTTTTCCTTTAAACTCATCTTTTATGGGATTATCTGTCTTTAAGGACATGTCTAGAACTGCCCAGAGGACAATTCTGTCAGCTCCAGGGAGAGAGAGATAATTTTGTGTTATCAAAGTTCAATACCACAGGCCTTTTTCACTGGTATATTCCTTTAAAAAATTGCCTCACCTCTAATTCTTCACTGTAATACTCCCAAATTTAATAGTGTTAAACTTTTTTTAAAGAATGTTTCCTACCAATTACATATCAGTCTCTAAACTGAGGTTTTTTGAGACCTATTCCTTATCATAATTTCTAACTATTGTAATTCCCTTTAAAATCTTGTGGTTTTATCAGTATCTCACAGCACCTCATAAAGCAGATCTACTTTTGAATTTGACCAAATCCATTAACCCCTTTCATATAAACATAATCAAGGATAATGAAGAATATAATCACAGTAATGAAAACAAAGTCACTCTGAAACTCCCTTAGTGATACTTATCATGTTTCCTCTCAGAGTCTGTTATGTTTCCTTCCCACACTATTACAATGCTTCCTTTCTATATTTTAATCTCCATTTGAATTGAGATTTGCTTCTTAAATAAGAACAGTGTGGAAGAATCTACCTCAAAAGAAAAATACAGACAGAGAAAAATTCTGGATTCTTAAGGGTTCTACACACTACTCCCAATGATAAAGCTTTGGCAACCAATGAGCTGGGAAAATATACATTAAATTTCTCTCAATGTCTATGCTTTCATGGGATTGAGATAACATATCACTGGTTGATCTCCCCAGGTCTTTGTAACTTTTACTCCCGACTTTATGATTTCAGCAGGGAAAGTTCAAACAATACTTCCAGTCTCTGTTAAGTGCTAAGGAGAGCTTTTTCTCCCCACAGTTTGAATACCTGTGTTGCAGTACACTTAGAAGGGTCTCACTGCTTTCTCACTTTAATCTCACATCAAATGCTCTAGGTTAGGACAAATTCCAATCTGCTCCCTTTTTTCATGTCAAAAATCATCAGGTACTGCAGGTGAGTGAGCAAACATGAATTTTAAAGAAATTAATATGCAGTTCTGCTGTAGAAATGGCTATCGGAAAATTGCTTTTTCACAGCATATTCTTTCTGAGGATGTCACAGGAAAGAATGGGACTGTGATACTTATGGCACAGATGTAAAATATAAAGCACAAAGAAGACAACCTGATTCTCAATTCTCAAGACCCTTCAAGCCCCTGTGTCAGAATGATTAGTGCCTTGGGCTATTTTAAACCCAAATAAACCCCAATATAGCTTCAGCATTGTTGTAAATTTGCATATTTGACTACAAGATGAAATTTGAATTCTTTGTTCTGAAAGAAAAAGCAGGCTAACATAAAAGGTTGAGTTAGCTCTTAAACAAAGCCAATATGCTAAATAATATCTGAGACAGAGCATTGTTTTTATAGCAACATGGTACTGGGGTCTGTGTGAGGATTGTGAATACAAACATGATTTGTGTATCACTGTCAGGGGGATAACTTCTACAGATGATGATTAAACACAAACTTAATTTTTTTTTTGACAGAGTATGTGTTTCTTTCAGATTGTTCCATAAAAGAAAGCACATGACCCCAAAGGAACAGCGATTTCTTAACACAGCAAACGAGCTAATCAAATTAGACACACACCCACCTTGACATACTCAAGTGAATCTCATAAAATTTTCCAAGTACTCTGCCTGTTCCTAGTGTAAATATGTATATCTTTGCTTTCAAAACCACTGTGTGTTTAAAGAACAGAAGTGCAATCTGCAGTATTCAACAACTAGCAAACAAATAAACAATAAAATTAACCTATGTTCCATAAAAATTATCAGCCAAAGAAAAGGAGAAGCTGGACAACCATAATAGAATGCTTTTCTTTTTCAAGTTACTGCGGAACCTCTCAATGCAAAGTGATACCCAGTTAAAACTTAATTAAGGACCTGGGTCTACACAAGCAGGATCTGGTGTTCCCTTTCTAAAGGAGCTTACAGCATTACCCACCTGCCTTTTGTCTCTGCTGCCAGAAACTTTTCCACTCAAGCACAGCACAGAAAGAAAACAACGTGTCTGTTTTTCAGACTCCCCGGTCCGTGGCGTGAAGACCAGAACACTTTTCCTGGCAGAATGCGCTAAGTGACGAGATTTTCCGCTGCACTGGTTGATAGGAAGGCTCATGTTCCCTGTCATCGCCCTCACTCCCAGGACAGATGCAAGCAGCACAGTGGCCACGAGGGAGAGAGAGACACAGGCAGCAATCTCTTGCCATGAAAAAAAATATAGTCAGCAGGCGGTTTTGTCGGAGACCTTAGACTCCCCAGGAACTCATTTCTGGAATTTTTCAGCTCATGCAAGGCCAAGTTAAGTGCATCTTCAAATCAGCAGCCTTTTCACATGCATGTACTCCTTTGTTTTAAAACGTTTCATCCCAGGATATACTGACATAGAGCAGTATGTTTTATGATTTCATGGATCAGACATAAATCTAAGCAGTTTTTTTTTACCTGGAGAATTATTAGGAGCTGTTTGTGACTCCAAACACGTAAGCATTAACTAATGTGAATCAGAGAACTCTATTTTCTTTGCAAAAACAAAGTAATAATTTAAAAAAAATCATCTTTCTTGGGAAAATATGTTGGGAGGGGCTCTCTTTTTTACAAAAGGAAATTTTGCTTTTGACTATTTATGCATCCCTGAATATGAAATTCTTTCAATTGTTAAATGAAAAACAATTTCACAAAATGGAAAGCCCAAAGTTAAATTTTAAGATTCTGCCAGGAAAAAAGTAAAGGTTGAGATTATATGATCCAAATAATGTTTTGCTTTCAGTGTCATGAGAAAATGCATTTTCTTTTCAGGTGCAACCAGGCAAATTAGGATTGATCCTAAAAATTTGCACATGGCAGGGAGGTTTGGAACTACATGGTCTTTAAGGTTTCTTCCAACACAAACCATCCTATGACCCTGTGATATTTTTTCCAGATTTACTCTTTGAATATGTCCCTAAAAATAAACTCTGAAATTAAATCTTTCTTCATGAGTGTTATGTTCTGCTTATGAACATTTTAAAATGAGATAGATTTTCTCATAACCTCATAAAAATCCATCAAAGCCAGTGATGATCAGATTCCATGCAAAATGCTTAAATGACAATGCACGGTTCATGTGCCTCACTGTTTTCTGTTCAGGTTTCTCCTTCTCCTATCAATCCACCAGTTGCCTTTGGCAACTAATTCTATATCTTCTGGATACAGAAAAACAGTCACTTCATTTGGGTTGGTTTATCTGCGGCTGCTTAATATTTGATTTATCCAAAAACTGACTGATATTCCAAAACAACAACAACAACAAAAAAGACCTCCAAATCTAGGGTTTTTTACCCCTTAGATCAGGCATGGTGATCCAAAACTATGTATTTCTATTCTACTGTAGCTAATAGTCATCTTTCTTACTAGAAGGATTCTCTTTCAGTGCAGGAAATTTGATTAATTACTTTATTTTTGTATAGCCATCATCTTTACAGCAGCTTCACCAAAGAATGAAATCAATTAAAATCCTTTTGAGTTTTCAGTTGAACTCCATTTCTTTACAAAATGCTGCTTAACCTACATTAAGGATGAGAAAGCTTTTCATCTACCAAATAGGTAAGCCACCACTTCTAAAGACAATAAAAATGACAAAAGTAACAATCTGATTTGTGTGCTTTAGCAGTCATGTTTTAATGCACAATTGATTCTGCAAATTTACAAAGGCAATGTCTCTTCTTGTCTAGTGAAAGGACTGTATTGCACAAATCTAGAAAGAAATCATCTTTATAAAAGAAAGTAGCTAAACAGTACAGAATGAATAATAAGATCATATGATTCAAGCTTTCCTCCTTCCAGATATTTCAGACATACTCAAAATGAGTTGTTTGATTTTCCTGGATTTAATTTATTCTACTCTGTAAAACGAGATGAAACAGTCTTCTTTACAGATCTCAATAAGGTGTTCTCAAATTTACTTATGTGAGCCTGTTCATGCTGACATTGCAATTCCTACATGAAGCAAATTTGACCATTTGTAGCTGTGTATCAGCAGCACTGTTAGAAAGAGAAAAACATGTTAAAATTTTAACATGCTTTAAGCTTTCTTTGGGAAGCTGGTGAAAAGGCCAATGAAGTTCCATGTGCAGACTCCTGATAAATCTGTGGAACGGACACAGTGGAGCCGAGGGTGTGCACAGGAGTAGGGACTAAATTTAAATTTAACTCTTGATTCTTATTTAAGTTTTAAACAGTAATCACTAACAGGGTAAAGACGGATAAAAATCTATTTGTGTGTTCTCAGAAATTGCATATTGCTTTATCTACAGGAACATGATTATCTCAGCAGCAAACTTAGCACTCCCTACTCCCTCCTCAAGTCACACACTTAAGCACAGCAGGATTCCTTGTGGTGACAAGACCTTGAGTAGTCACCAAAAAAAGTCTTGCATGAAACAGGCTTGGAGAATGAGTGGAGGCATCTTGGGAGAGCTCTGAGAGAATAGAAACAAAACACTTTTGCAGGACGGAGGTAGGAAAGTCTGTTCAGTTTCTTCCTTGTTTACTATTGAGTGATTTCAGTCTCCAGAGTTGTCAGGCCAATACATGGCACAAATCCTAAATCCACTTAAAACAGCCAGCTGATTTTGATATAAGCATGCTTTTCCTTGACTTGCCAAGAGTTCTGAAGGAGCCTCTTAATTAAGAAGCACAGTTCATTTATTATACAAAGACTCCCAGGGTTTTTTTACACCTGCTTTGTGCAGTGTCTCTCTCTAGGGAAAATCCAGCCAAAGCGTTTTGAGCTCTACTTTAACAGTTTCTGTATCACCTTGCAACATGCTGCAAAGTGACTTTTTAAAGATATATCATCTTCTTTTCAACTTCGCTCCATTCACTGCAGCTACAGCAAATTTGTTGAGGTAATCTTTAGCTATTGGCTAATATTATTTACAGATTTTATCTTGTCATTCAACATTCCTACTTAGTTTTCTCATAATTTCTGGATTTTTTTCTTGTTTGTTTGTTTTGGATTTTTTTGGTTTTTTCTCTCTCATGCATTGAGTCTCTATTGCCTTATGCATGTTTGACATAAGCATGAAGAAAGGAAACAAATGAGGCTAAGGATCTAATTTTTTTCTTTTGATAGCTCCCCCAGTTTCGCTAGGAATGTGAATATCATCAAGAAGTGAGCAACTGTTTAACCACGAACACTCTCTACTGTGAGAAACCTCCCATGTTATCTTCTTTAGTAGAATCTCGTCCATGTATTTGAGGGTTTTGGGGATTTTGTTATTATTTCTTTTTGTGTATTCAATTCTGATGCTTTCAGGTATTCCACAGTTATTATCTTTTAAAACTCATTTTGAGATGCACCAAAATTTCTCTCCCAAGGGTTATAAAAGTTTGGATCAAGAGTCAAGAATCGTGTGCTTTAATGACCCCCATCATTATCTAGGAACAAGAAATAGTAGAAAGATGCTAACATTGATTCCCAGAAGTAAAACCATCTAATTGAAGTGCTGTGCCAATGACCTTAGTTAGAAAATACATACTATCTAAGTCTCTCATTAAGCACTCTGTCTGGAAATTCTTAGGTATTTGGTCTTAATACTCTGATAAATTAACAAACAACTTTTGCAATCATGCATAATTATTGATCTTAAAATGTTACTCAATGGCATCTCTAACTTGTATTTTGTAATTTCCATGTTTATAAAGGGATGGACAGAATCCCACTGGTTATTTATGTCTCAATTAATTTGAACGAGGCTTTGCAGGCTGCCTAGAAAATTCTGGAAAGTGTCTGAGCTTATGCAGTCTTCGCTATTTCAAAGAATATTTTTATGCAAGGTCTGGAGGCAAACATCTCTTTTATTGACAACATTTAGACTGGATTGATTTAGATCAAAGTTAGGCTTCACAAAAGAGAGCAGAGCAATGAAATATGAAAGGAAAGTAGTTTTGCTTATCTATTTGAACTGTTAATATGAGAGAGACATAAGAGCAGAACTTTAACTATTAGAGACTGAACACATGGTAAGATTTCAAATAAATGTCACACAAATGATCTATGAAGTATTTCCACAATGTCTGAGTAGCAATTTATTTATTATGTCTAAACTTTTATTATTTGTTCCCCAAAGTTTTTTAGAAACAACTGAAATTGGATGACTGATGTTATTTGATGTGTACTGTGCTTGTGGATACTCCAGTAAGAAAGTGATCTCACAAAGACAAAGCTAATGAGGATTTAGAGGATTCCCAAAATTCTAGAAACATACTTTTGCAAATGCCCACTCCTCTCAGAAGGTGCAACTCTTTGAGGGTATTTCTAGTTACCTGTATGTCTCACAGATTTTTGTTGGGCCCATAAAAATATCTGAAACACTCCAGAATAAAATTAATGTTGCTCCCTGCTCTTTTGGAGTTCTCTTTTGAGAACTTCTTGGTGTACAGTTAGATCAAAGAAAAGCCACAGAGGTAGCCAATACCAAGTGGAAGCTGCCTGGAGGCTCCTCTGTTCCAATGATTGGCCTGTGTCCAAGGAATTTGTGTGGTACAACACAAGCCTGAAGTCTGTGCAGCACAGCAAAAACCTGGGCATATTCAGGAGCCTGTTAATGCACAGCAGTCTCACAATCAGGATCGCTGCAGTAGGCAAATACATATTTTTATGAGACATTAATAAAAAGATATATTAAGATATGATTACCTGAGGTTATCTCCTACATAAATGTATGTCTCTTCAATTACAGATACATTTTAGATAGCTGAAATTATCATAATCACATTTTACTTGCATTTCCCTCATAGTTTTTACTTTTCAAAATGCATCAATAAATACGTGCCCTTTCATTCTTAAAGTTACCTCTGTTCTAACATCTGACTACTCAACCAAAGTTAAGCACCAGTCATTTCACAAGCAGCTACACTTGGAAAACAGAAATTTGTTCCTTCTTCAAAGGCTAAAGTTTTATCTGAGTTAGATTGTCTGATTTGGATGTATACTGAGTTCCCTTTACAACACTTTGACTCTGAAGGAATCATTAAAGCAACTGCAGATACAAGACACTTTTTCTTTTGACTGTACAAAAACTGGAGAATCAAAAAATGGTTCTTACTCCCTCCAGGCCTGATGAGTAATAAAAAATTTGAAAAGAGACGGGGAAAAGAAAGCAGATAAAGCAAAAACTGCATTCATGAGCAAATAAAAAAATAAGGAATTAATTTATTAATTCCAGTCAACATGCAGATGGTTTTGGCACTTCCAGGAAAGCAGGGTTTAATGCCACAGAATGGTTACTTGGAAATACAAACATGGTAACTCTAAATCTCCACCCTCCCTCCTTTTCCCTGAATTTGTACACTGAGCAAGATGCCATAGGTATGGAACATTACTTTGGTCACAGGGGTCCTGGCTGTGTCCTCTCCCAACTTCTTGCCCACCCCCAGGGCACTCCTTGCCAGGACTGTGTGAGAAACAGAAAAGGCCTTGATGTTGTGTAAGTGCTGCTCAGCAGAAGTTTCATGTATTATTGACACTGTTTTGGTCACAAATCCAAGACACAGTGCCACATAAACTACTATGAAGAAAATCAGCTGTGTCTCTGCCCAAACCAACACAGTGTGCCAACACTTACCTGCATGCACTTTCCATGGTCCTCACAGTGAATTGGACTGAGAAGGTAAAGGCCAACTTGCTCCCAGAAAAGGCTCTAGGAAGACTCTGTCAATCATGGCCATGTGGTCTTCAGTTACAGGTTTAGGGTTTTCATGCACCTCAGCAGAGCCTGTGTAATTTCTTCAGTCTCCTGAGGTCCCTCTGGAAGGCAGTTCCATCCACCATAATGCTCTAGATAATCCTTGTCTAGATTATCCACTTATGAAAGCAGAACTACTGCACAGAATTAAAAAAAAAGAAACAAATAATTGCATTTACAATTTTAATTTATGTGTCTTTCACACTGATTCTATTTCTCTTTGCCTACACACAGTGATTTCAAACTATAAATAATTTAATTTTTCCCTCCAGAGAGTTGTAGATTCTTTTGAGCAGATATTTGGAATGTTTCATCTGGTAATGACAAATCGAGAAAGGAATGGTATAAGTCTTGCTTACATAAAAAAAAAACCCAAAACAACACACTAAAGATAGTGGTTAGTTGACAGAAGATCTACTGGAGGCAGAAGATAAGAAGAAGGAGGAAGAGGAGAAGAAGAAAAAAAAAGATAGAGAAGAAGAAGAAAAAGAAGGAGAAAAAGAAGAAGAAAAAGGAGAAGAAGGAGAAAAAGAAGGAGAAGAAAAAGAATAAGAAGAAGAATAAATGCAGCAGAATAAGCAGGAGGAGAAGAAAAAGCAGAAGCAGAAGAAATAAAAGTAGAAGCAAAAACAGAAGAAGCAGAAGCAGTGCATGAAGCAGCTGCAGCAGAAGATGAAGAGCAGAAGAAAAAGAACAAGTAAAGGAAAAAAAAGTACCAAAAAGAAAAAAATGAAAAAAAGTTATTGGAACTACTTTGGGAGGTTTTTACATATTGGTTTTCATCTTCCCTTGTTTCCATCTTCCCTTTACCAGATCTCCTTTGTAGATCATGTCCTCTAGGCCCCACACCGTTTAAGAATCCCTCTGCTGGATCCTTTCCAAGTTTTTCCACATTCTTAATTTATGAGTTCTTCAGCTCAAAACTGACTGAAGTTTCCCCAGGTAATTTCCCTAATTAGATATATTTTAAGTTCTTAGGAAAGCTAGGCAAGATCTTGGGGACCTAGCCTTCCAAGAGATGGATCTGGGTGCTGTTCTTCATCCAAAGTAATATGAGCAAAGGAAGTTGTTTGGCTCTGATAGGAGTCATAGCTCAAGATTGCATTTTCATAGGCTGATAGTAGGTAAAAAATGCAAAGTGGTGCCTTGCAGGGCTGTCACAGTTTCCTATAGACAGATCTGCAGGTTTTAACATAGAAGAGGCTTCACTTTTGAGGTGGTTTTCATGAATCAATATATGCTCCAGCAGTTAAAAGATTCTGTGACAGCAAAACAATTTTCTTTGTCAAACGAGAGAATTCTCATTGGATTTTCTTGCCTTTGTATCTTAACTAATCATCAAAATATGAGGGTTTGCATCATTTCCCCTTTCTTTGAAAAGCAGCATGTACGGGAAACATGCGCCCCAATGTTTGGATTTTTATCACTGTTCTGATTTTTTGATGCTGCTGCATTTTACAATCAAACTGGACCTCTCCCCAGTTTTTACTATTCCTATTAAATGAAAATACTTTTATCTACAAACCACAGTCACAAACTTAGTGCACTGAAATAATCCACCTGCAAAAGCATTCCCCTTTGACCTGTTTTGTCCTGACACAAAATAGTTTATTACAACCACACAGTTGTCACCTAATTCAGCAAACAGGTGTCTGTAAAATAATGGCGAAATCTGTATCTTGGTTGATGAATTATTTTTGTTCAGAGCACTGTCACAGACTAACACATGTGATACACTATGTGCTGTACAAAATAAGAGAAGGAGCTGGAGATGTGGAACTCGTACAAGGATTCTTGTGCTCACATGCTAAAAGAGAGTTCTGTTCCCCATGCTGGTTTGTCAATTTTTACTGTAAATTCTCCAGAGCATGGGCTTTCTCTTACCTGGGGACAATGCGCCCTAATATCACCTGATCTTCCCCAAAAATAATTTAGAATAAATAATGAGCATAAACAAGTACACTGATGTAAAGTGTAGCTTGCTCAGGTCCCAAAACAGCCAGTGTTTTGTACAGCACGTGTTACTTCCTCTCTGATTACTCCAAAGAATGCATGACTGACTCAAAAAGTCCAAAGACACCCCTGCTGGCAGAGCAGAGAGATTCCTTCCATACTTAGCAGTGTGAGGGAGAACCTGGTGAGTTACTAGAGTGCATATGGTCTTTTGGATCCAGACTGGGGAGTGTTGGAAACATCTCTGGCAGGGTAGCAGAGTTTTGATGTCAAGATCTGCTTCATTTATTGATTTTGCCACTGATGTGAAAACAGGAGTTTAGAACTCCTACATCAAGAAATTCTCCAGGATATGGCTTGAAAAATCAAACAAGGGGACTTCACAGGTTAAAAAAAATGACGTTACAGTAAAGAAAAAAAGCAGAAAGGGGAAAATGTGGAACATTACCCAACTTGGAGACCATCTAGCTGATCTTAAGACCTCGAATTTTAATTAGAGTATGACTTACTGCATTTTATATTATTTAATTATCAAAAAAAAGGTTGGGCATTTAAAAAATATCATTACTCCTTACAAATATTCCATGGACACAGAAACCAGGCAAGCTATATTAGCAAGTGATACCTAAAAGATTTTGTGGACAGCAAATTGATTGTATGCTAGAAATATGATATAAAGGCAAAGGGATGAAAGAATGTAATACTGAACAGCATTTCCCAAAGTATTATTTCTTACACAATTATGGGCTATTATTCTGCAAAGTTCCTAAATACATACTTAAATTCCAGGTCCAGTGTAGCTTTGAACAGAGTGGTATGTTAAGGTTTATCTGCAGGACTAAGTGCTGCAAGACTAAGCAAATAAACAAAATAAATATTTCGTTGTGAGTGTAAGATCAGAACCCAGGCCACCACACAACCAGACAGACACTTCATGAGTAAGTTGGCTTTATTCTTGCATAGTTTTGTAGAATTCATAAGGGGATTTTTTTGTAGAATACCTAGGAGAAAAAGGAAGCTAGAAGAAGCACTGACATCACACAGTACTGATCATTCCTGTCCTAAAGCTTTTAGCTGCCTCCCAATTCCCATCTCAAACAAAATGCAAAATAAGCTAAACCAAACAAGAAACGCAATACAGATGAAACAAACAAAACAGAAAACCCAGGCATATTGATACCCTCTCTGAAAACATTAATGTCACAATAACCTGAGGTTCAGAGATTCATTCTGCAACACTGATACCACACGAATAGAGAAACAAATGATGAGATGTAATCTGGTTAATATTTGTTAAAGCAATGAGACTCATGACATTGTTTGAAAGAAATATGAAAGATTTGACAACTGTGAGAAGGTGGGACTTTGAAAAGATGCAAATTATCTGTCATGAAATATTAAATTTGGTTATCATCTTTTGAAAACCTCTGCATCAGTCAAGAAAAATGCAGAGAATGTGAATTTTTGATTCCACAAAAAGCTAATAGTCTAATGTTCAGCTTTAATTAAAACATTAAGCTGGGCAGATATCCCCCACTCATACATCAGTATGTCAAGATATTTAATGTAAGATTTCTTTTTGGCAGTTTTTTGTCACAAATTATAATGGTTAACAGCTCTTGCACTTTACTGCAGGAAAATAGGAGCAGGCATACATGAGTGTCAGTATTTTTCCAGTCACAGTAAATGTTCACAACAACACTGTTCAGTGAGAGGAAATTCCATAGGACATAGTGGCAAATTTGCATTTAAATGAATGCCTTCTATTTCTGCATTCTAAATAAAATGAACCATCTGCAGCTAGACAATATATCTAAAGTTAGCATGATCCAAAGAGCTCCAAGGTACAGGATAACAGATCCCTTTGATAAATGCAAGCAGCAGACTGGGTTTGGTCAATAGTTAATATCTCTGATGGAAATGCAAAATCAGTTTGACAATTTCTCCTTTTGGAATGGGAGAAGAATTTGACTTTGAGGAACTTCTAGAAGAAAAGTCCATGATTTTTTTGAATAGTCATTATTTGTAGATGTTCTACTAACAACTAATATGATTAAAACCTTTAAATTACTCCTTGTTTGGGCTAAGAGAGGGTTAATTTCCTTCATAATAGGTTATGGTGCTATGCTTTGGATTTATGACCAAAACAATGTCAATAATACGCCAAAGTTTTCATTACAGCTGAGCAGCAATTACACAATATTGAGGCTTTTTTTTTGTTTCTCATGCAGCCCTGCCCATGAGTAGGTTGAGAAGTTGGAAGAGGACAGAGCCGGGACAGCTGACCCCAGTGACCAAAGGGATGTCCATAACATGTGGCATCATGCTGAGCAGTAAGAGCTGGGCAAAGAAGGAGTAAGGGGAAAGATCAGAGTGCTGGCATTTGTGTGATGAAGCACTGCTTTCCTGGAGATGGCAAAATGTTTGCCTGTTGATGGGAAGTAATGAATGAACTCCTTATTTTCGCTTTGCCTGTGTTTGCAGCATTTGCTTTACCTATTAAACCATCTTTATCTCAACCCATGAGTTTTCACACTTTTACCCTTCCGTTCATCTCCCCCATCCCACTGCAGGGGAGTGAGTGTGTGGCTGGGTGGTGCTTAGCTGCCTACCCAGGTTACACCACAACAGTATATTTTTAGTTATTTCTTCCCCCTCAACACCAATATTTCTTTCATAACTGTTCCCAATCCTGCATTATGTTCTTGCACCAAATATTCTTGGTATGCCACATACGCTCGGATAAGGACACTCATAAATACTAATTAATTAATCCGTTAGCTGTGCTACTGTAATTTCATCATGAAAACAAGAATCCTTCCAAAACCTCCTTCCAAGTTTATTGTATTAAACACTGTGGTTTCACAGCTCCTTCCACGACTCTCTCTTCTAAGCCAAGTGGGTCTAGCAGGTTAACTGTTTCTCATAAAGGAATATTCAGCTTGTGGTCCTCAAATTCCCATTGTTTTTATTACATGCCTCTAGGTGCTGTATATATGCTATTTCAGGGTGACTAAATCATTCCTGAGAAACGTACTCCAAAGACACACTGTTGTCTCTAAGATGATCTTACAGATGCCTCCTGATGTTATGTCCCTTTGAGAGGGCAGAAGTAGAAATTTTACTCGAAATATTGTGTGATCCTACATCTCCTACCTTACTGATTCCAAACCCTAGCATCACATATTTTTACACCTCCTAAACAGAAATCCAAAACCATGTTCCTGTTACTGCCACTCAATTCACTCAAAAGATGAATTAACCTTATTCACCCTCACCTGGCACTGTTGTTTCCTCAGTTCTTTGTCCTGTGCTTCCCTGCTTCCATGTCCATTCCACAGCAACACTGCTGAGTTTTAATCCCAGCCACTCAGTAAGTACCACATAGCCACAGGCTCCCTCCTCTCCCCTCACCAGGATGGGGAGGGGAACTGGAAAAAGGTAAAATTCACAGATTAAGAACACTTTAATTACTGAAATAAAGTAAAAGATGATGATGAGAGTCATGATAATGATGATGACGTTAGTGAAAAATAATTTAAAAAGGGAAAAAAGAAAACAAGTAATGGACAATACAGTCACTCACAACACACTGATCAATGCCCAGCCCATCCCTGAGCAGCCAACTCCCCTCCATTTATATACTGAGAATAACATTGCATAGAATGGAATGTGTCTTTGGCCAGTTCAGGTCAGCTGTCCTGGCCATGCTCCCTCCCAGCTTCTTATGCATTGCTTGCTGACAGAGCATGAGAAATTGAAAAGGTCTTGATTTAGAGTAAGCACTACTTAGCAACAACTAAAACATCAGTGTGTTACCAACATTATTTCACACTAAATCCAAGACACAGCACTATGCCAGCTACTAAGAAGAACATTACTTCTATCCCATCTAAAACCTGTACAGTACTCACTATTTCTTCCATATAATGTGTGTCATGCCACACTTCCAATACTCTATTATCCTTTCCTGTTTTTTGATATATGCAGACAGATATATTCTTTTGGTGTATGGACCATTTATTGAGTTCATTGAGTCCATGAAATTGGGCTCCATCTGTCATAACAATCTTTTGAGGCAGCAAAGATGGTGTGTGAATTGTTACATGCTGAAGTCAGTTCTGATTCAGCATGTCAGATCTGAGCTGTGATTCAGCTGATCTGACTACATGCTGAAGTCAGATCTGAAGCAGTGATCCACTGCTGCACTGCTGCACAGATTCACCAAATTTCATTAATGTGGCAATCAAAAGGAAGTGGGGTTCAGATCCAGTGTGTTGAGCATACAGATGCTGTAGAAGTGATAATACATAGTGTTTTCTAGTAATTAACATAATGCAATTTAATTGATTGGCTATTCTTACCCCAAATCCAACTCCCCTGAGGCACACATCAGCCTCCTTACCCTCCCACTTTACCCACCAAGGGCACTCAGGCTCCTGAGTAAAAGCAGTCTTACGGATGGGTCTGTTTTTGCCTGAGGAAGGAATAACTTAGACTGTTTTCCCTGGAGTATATTTTATGTCCACTACAGGAACTTTATCACAATCTAGATTTATAAAAGTTCTGTTTGGACAGGGCCATCCCTATTGGCAGATGCCCTAGTGTTGACTAAGCAGGTGGCTTATGCTGAAGGTGTGATCCATCGACTTTTAAGGGTCCCACCATCCACTGCTTTCAGTGTAGTCTTTAACAGTCCATTGAATTGCTCATTTTTTTCCACAGGCTGGTGCATGAGAGGGGAGTGATATAACCACTCAATGCACTTTTCTTAGGACCAGGGATCTTTGTGTTGGAAGTGAATCCACTGACGCAGTTCTTTCTGGAGTGCCATGTCACAGACATCTGCTTAACCCTAGACAAGATCTGAACTGAATTCAAGAACAGGCTGGATCCTGGAAAAAGGACCAGGTTTGCTTTGAGGCAATTCAAAGGATATACAAGGAAGGAAGGAAGAGTGTTTCCCCCCCTCGGTTGTCTCTGCAAGGAGAAAAGGCAGAGTGTAGTTATTAATAGTTCCCAATAGATGGCTCCCGAAACACAGAGACGACAGCGATGCCGAGCACACGGATCACACGTCCCAGATCAGTTTCACAACCAGTGATTCCATCTAATCATGAGCCAGTATTGAATAGAACAACAAAATGACAACCTTAGCCCAGACCTCGAGAAGGATAGACAGCACAACAGGGAACAAATACATCAAGTAAATTATTATATGAGCACACATGCAGAAACTCTGAGAGCAAATAAATCAGCAGTGTGACCAGTGACTACTGAACTAGTAAAATGAATACTTAAAACAATTTTGTTTTAACATGCTCTGGTCAGATCTGCTATTTTCTCAAGCCTTTGTGCCCCACACATTGCACCAAGAAGGACTGTCATGGTTTAACCCCTGCTAAACAACTAAGTACTACACAGCCACAAGCTCCTGCTTCTCCCACCCACAATGGAGTAGGGAAGGGAACTGGAAAAATGTAAAACTCGTGGGTTGAGAAAAGAACAGTTTAGTAATAATAGTCATGGGAAAAAATAATTGAAAAAGGAAAAGGAGAAAGCAGATTAAACCCAAGAAAAACAAGTGATGCACAATACTCACCACCCACTGGCTGCCCAGCCTACACCTGTGCAGCATTTGGTGGCTTCTGGCAAAACTCTCCCCAGTGTATGTACTGGGCATGATGTTCTCTAGTACAGAATATCCCTCGGGCCAGTTTGTGTCAGCTGTTCTGGCCATGCTCCCTCCCAACTTCTCGTGTACCTCCTTGCTGACAGGTGCATGGGAAACTGAAAAGTCCTTGGTTTAGAGTCACCTCTTCTTATCAACAATGAAAATGTCAGTGAGTTATCAACATTATTCTCATACTAAATTCAAAACACAGCACGGTGTCACCTACTAAGAAAATAACTCCATCCCAGGTGAAACCAGGATAAATATCCCTCTCTGTCTTAACATCACCGCTCTGTCCTTGCCTGGATGTTTAACACCATCTGAGCTCCTCTGGAAGCTTTAAGGGATTTCGAGATGTCAGCTCACATTGTGAAACATTAACAATGAGCAGAAACACCTTGTCTCTGAGCAAGGCAGCCCCTCCACTTCGATAGCTGGTACAAGACAAGGTGATTGGGGGCATGTATAGGGGCTTTTGGTAGCCTTTTCCAGGAAAAATACACTAGAAATGAACCAGATTTTACTGTAAAATAAACAGCTACATGTTAATTGCAATATCCTGCCATTTCCCCTTCCTTTCCACTGGCACCGTTATCCTGAACATGGGAGACATCGGTTAAAAACAAATTCACTGCATGTCTCTGAATTTTCACACCAAAAACTAAGCTAAAACCAACTCAATCCAAACCTTTGTGAGACTTTTATGGAAAATAAATACTGGGAAAGTTTAAATATTTTTGCTAACTAAGCCACTGACTAATTTTTTAGGATTTTTAAAAAACTCCTGATTTGATATTTGGTGCAAGAAAGTTTTGGGCTGTTTATAGTGAAGGTAGGAGGTGTTAAAATTGGTTTCTGTGCTGAAACTCACCAAGTACAGAACAAAGGATCTTTCAATTCCTAGCAAGAGTTGCACTGTCAGAAAACTAGACAAAATTCACCCAGGTACCCCTGCATGTATTGTCAAAGTTGGGAGTAAGAAAATTGATTTGGGTTCATGTGAAAGCCTGAAAACAGACTAGAAGTTGTGGACAAGAGTTTTATGTTGATTTTTGTGAGGGGAAGAGCTAAAAGGACATTGACAGTTTAGGCAAATTAGACCATGTTAAATCAGTTAATGTTGCAGTTAATAGAAAACAGGTGAAGTCGACCAAGTGTAGAGAAATGAGGCCGACAAGCAGATTCCAAAGAGGAAAATTGTATCTCTTTGAGCATGCTTGAACAAAATAAATGCCCAGAGTTAAATATAAACAGTTAAATGTAGAGGGAAAGAGGAAGAAGTGCATGCAGTGGTGCATTCAGGTTTTTAACTTCTGATCTAAGGCACACAGATCAGAGAAGGCAAGTGCAAAGAGTACTTTAAGAACACAGTGCTCTCAATCTCAATGGCAGTTTGGTTTTCTTCACAAGATATGTCTTATTTGAAAGACAATGTGTATCTTCAGTGGGCAAACAAAAAACAGAGAGCAAATAAAATAAAGGGATAAAGAAAGAAGAAAGATACACACTTCACATTAGACTCAGGAGATGCAGAGTCTTGAGAAGTGTTTAGGAAGAGATGACAGTGCTGAAGTTGTGAAACCCTAAAAAAGTTGACAGTAAAATTTAAATTGTTACTGTAAGAACAAGGAGATACGAGGAGAGCACTCATGTTTATATTGAAAGTTTCATGTGGGAATGTTGAATGTATTATTTTACAGAAAAGACTTTAAATGGACATTATGCACTTAAAGTCAGATTGTACTCAGTCACTTAACTAAAACCTGGATAACTGGATAGTATATTGGAAGTTCTATTCCAAAAGTGATTACATAAAAATTACACCTTCCTACTCAACAGATTTGATTGCTGTGTTTATTCAGAGTCAGATCTATTTACCTCAAAGACAAAAATATGCTTTTACAACTTTTATTCTTGTCCTGTCTCCTTGCAGAACACACACAATTCAGCCAGGGGTCTAGATGTTATTCATTCTTGTGCAACTGCTAAATTATTTCGCAAGTTTCAACTAAATATACTTGTAAGAGCAATCAGAACAGACTCAGTGCAGACATCAGGGAATTAAATTTTACATTCCGCATTTGGAGTAGACCACAAAAGATTTTATTGGTTCCTCCTGATCTTAAAAATCTGACTAATTTGACTAAACTTAGAATACTAACTCCCCTAAAAGTCCACTGACTTCACTGAAACCTAAATCTATGCAGACAGAAACTAATTCTCAATCTTTTTCTGTTTGTTGGCATGAATGTAACTGACCTCTAGGAAACAAAATTCTTTGGTTGGTGTTGCTGCTTTTAAAGAGGCTTCATCCAGATTCTCAAATATCCTTCTGTTTGCAATGTTATACAAAGGTATGTATTTACAGAAAATACCTACAATGGACATCTCAGCGAGGTGCTTAAATTCAGATTATACTTTCATATTTAACTAAAAACTAGATAAGATGTAAGTATTCCAACTACCTATGCAGTGTGAACTATAGACATTCAACCCTTGGTTCTCTCCATTATTCTCTTTTCAGCCTTTTAATCTCCTGAAACTGAAAAGTGAAGTTTTTTCAATTCAGCTCACACAAAGTTCTGGTAGCATGATATAAGCTGAAATTAAAGGTGAAAAAATTTTGGCTTTTCCAGACAAAAACTTCTGCTTAAGTCAGAACAGGACAAAGAGAGCAAATAGAGTATGGAAAAATACTTCTCCCGAGAGCTAAAAGAAAAAGCCAATAAAAAAGCAAATCTAAAAGAC
Source organism: Petroica traversi (assembly GCA_025920805.1). Classification (NCBI taxonomy): domain Eukaryota; kingdom Metazoa; phylum Chordata; class Aves; order Passeriformes; family Petroicidae; genus Petroica; species Petroica traversi. The sequence goes on along the minus strand of JAHLSL010000040.1, from coordinate 27,847,631 downwards.
AAACAACCTCTTCTCCCTCAACATTACAGTACAGTTGTGTGCTTAAATGCAGTCTATAGCCAAAAATTTCGTAATTTAAATGGTAAAGAAAGTTGAAGAAATGTTTAGTGAGGTTTCTAGAAATAGGCATCTTTAAAGCAAAGTGAAGAAAAAAACCTGCATTAAAAAGCTGTCATATAACATGTGTCTGAATTTACCTTTAAATTTACCTTTAAAGATATCTGAAAAGACCCTAGGTCACAGCTTCAGAGGTGTAAAATGGAACAGCACTACTAGGAATCCAATCAACTACTATTTTTTTTTAAAATATCCCATGCAGCATGGTATAGTCAATCACTGCTAAAGGTTTTGGGCCATGTATAAACAGGGCAAATGCATGAATGGACCACTATGACCATAATACATTTAAATGAATGTGTCTTATAGCTGAAACCCCCTAGGCTTTAAAAATATATATAAAATTTATGAAATCAAAGAATATTCCAGTTAAAGAAGAATAGACACAAGTTGTACAGGATTCTGTAACAACAAATCACAACTAAACAGCGAACTCTGCCAGCAATATGTAGGTACACTAAATATTGTTGAATGGAAACTCTACAGAAGCAGGGTAAGAACAACAAATACCATTGTGATGCCATAATCAAAATGGAATCTGATAATTTTAATAATACCCTAAGCTGAATTAGGGAGAAATAAAAAGGGCGATGATTTTAAACCTTTTTTTTTTTTGTATCAGCACCAAGCATTTACTATTTTCATAGCACTCAGCTTAGTCAATAAAAATAGGGCAGTGAGAGTCAGTCTTCATTACCCTGAGCCATTCAAGGATGCAACAGTTCTGTTCAAAATGCCTACAGAAATAGGCTGAAATTGAACAAAACATTGTTTTTAAGCTTGATTATATCTATGTCTAAAGATACGCACCTTTTCACAAAAACAAAACCAGATAAAGAAAAGGAAGAGCAAAAGAAAGTGAAAAAACCTCAAAATATTCCCGTCCTAAAAATGCTATCTTTTCCCATTTTAAGCTCCTTTTTAATTGACTACCTTAGCAACTGTTTTCATTTCATAGGGACTGAACTGGGAAACGTTAGGGTTTATATTCACCACAGAAGGTACGAAAGCAGGATATGTTTAACATACAAAATTATTGTGGTTTAACCCCAGCCAGCAACGAGGTACCACACAGCTGCTTTGGCCCCACCTTCCCCCTGGGGGAGGAGGAGCAAGAAAAAATGAGAAAGGAGAAGTTTTGTAACTGAGACAAAATGAAATATAATAATACTACAAGCGATGCACAAGACAGTCATTCACCACTTGCTGATGGATGCCCAGACCATCCTTGGTGGAATCAACAGCTCCTGGCCAGCTATCCTCATTTATATCCTGACATGACATTCTATGGTGTGGAATATCCCTTTGGCCAGTTTGGGTCAGCTGTTCCTGGCCATGCTCCCTCCCAGTTTCTTGTGCATCTCCTTGATGGCAGAGCATAGGAAACTGGAAAGTTCTGATTTAGAGTAAAAATCACAACTGAAACATCAGTGTGTTATCAGTGATTTTCTCAAGTAAATCCAAAACACAGCACTGTGCCAGCTACTGAGAGGAAAGTGAACTCTCTATCCTCTTTCAAAACCAGGACAGGAATTCATTTACAAAATGTTATATGCTACTGTGGTGTTGCTGAGTAACTGAAGACATTTAATTAATAACATGATAAAGCTGGACTCTGCACATCACAGGAATAACTTAAAGGAATTTAAAAAGAGCATAGCTGCAATCACCAGCCTTTGGGATTGGGCAGAGATGAGTGAAGAGTGGCAATTTAATCTAGTGCTTAAAAACCTTGCAAGTCAATAAATACTGATCAGCAGTACTGAAAATATTAATAGGAAGCATACTGTAGAGAACAATGCTGTAACAGTGAAGAATGGAGTAATCCTCATGGTTTTGGGTCTTTCCACATCTGATTTGTGTTATTCTATATCAAACTGAACACTAGATTCTGGATTCTTGGCCTAGAACTGCAGTTCCTTGTATGCGATTCACTGACACACTACAACTGCTTTCTCTCAACACATTCAACTTCCAACACTGACTAGAAGGCACCTAAGATGCCAAGAAAGCTCAGTCTTTCTGGAGTCATCCTGTTGCCATTTTCACACAGTAGCTCATCCAGCAAGGAGGAGGTACTTGAGAAGAACAAGTGTCCATTTTTTGAGCGATGAGGGTGGCACCAAGCTGAACATCACACACTAAGAATGGTCAGCTGCTCACTGTTCGCTTTGTGAGAAGCAACACATGTTGTTTCAGCTCCCTATTAGAAGCAGGTCTGATGTAAACTTACATAGAAACTGTGGTACAAAAAAGATGTTTTCCCTGAAGAGAGATCACAGGGAAAATACCGCTGTTCCTTGCTGCTGTCGCATATTCTGCAATCACCTCAGGTTGCCAGTTATCATGTTCAAAATCCCAGTTCTTAGAGTCACAGAGCCACAGAACCATAAAGGTTGGGAAAGACCTTTAAGATCATCATGTCCAATCCAGCACCACCACCACGTTGACTATTAAAACATGTTCTCAAGTGCCGTATCCACACTTTTTTTAAAACACTTTCAGGGCTGGTGACTTCACCACTTCGGTGGGAAGTCTCTTCCAGTGATTTACAATCCTTTTGGTGAAGCTCTTTTTTCCTGGTATCTAGTTTACACCTCCTCTGATGCAACTCAAGGGCATTTCCAATAGTGGCAATTCTTGCCAGTACTGGGTTTTTTCTTTTTTTCTTTTTTTTTTTTGTTTTGTTTTGGTTTTTTTTGTTTGTTTGTTTTTGGTGGGGTTTTTTGTTGTTGTTGGATTTTTTTGTTGTTGTTGTTGTTTTTTCTGATTTGGTATCTCATTCTTTTGTTGGTCATAGTTAAGCAAACTGCAAAAGCACTCCTTGCAGGGCTCAGAGACCCTTATAATCTACACTGCCAACAGTGACAGTAAATAGATATCTACTTCCTGTCAGCACTCTCCCTGTGCTCTCTCACAGATGGAGCACTGTTTTCACCACAAGGTAGAGAGAATTCACCATATGTGAGAAAGTTTTTAGGCGTGAATCATGAGCTTAGAACAAAACAAAACCAAAAAAAAAAGGATTTTTTTCTCTTCTTTTTGCCTATTAGAAGCTTATATCGGCAGGAATAAAATTGGTTATTTCCACTACTAGACGTGTCCAAGCCTGAGCTGTCTCAAGAGGACGTTCCACCTAAACATGAGGAAGAACTTCTTTGCTGTGCAGATGACTGAGCTCTGGAACAGATTGCTCAGAGAAGTTGTGGAGTCTCTCTCACTGGAGATACTCAAGAACTGTCTGGATGCATCCTGTGCCATGTGCTCTAGGATAACTCTGCTTGAGCAAGAGGTTTTGACCAGATGACCAACCGTGGTCCCTTCCAAGTTGACCCATTCTGTGAACCTGTATCATTCTTGTGAAAATGACACAGGTTCATTTTCACAAGAATGACACAGGTTCTTTTGCTTTTCCATTCCCAGGCAGAATGGGTTTCAAAGGTAAGGACTTCTCTCTTGGACTCTATAAAGGGCTATATGTATTGGTAACATGATACATTAACCAATATTAACAACAATTAATTGTTTGAACTATAGTTCATAAAGCTTTGTTGTATTCTAATTGCATAAAAATGTTATGAAGTACCAAGCTTAAGCTTTAAGTAAAAGAACAGTCAAAAAAGTTTTTGCTTATAGTTTAGATGTCATCCCTTGAAATGCAATCTGGAGTTTGAGCCAAACAGCATTTCCTTTCTATTGCCACAAGCAACAAAATTCTGCAGAATAAATTAGGAGTCTCACTGGCATCAATGTAACTATGTGAAAGAAATGTCTTTGCCCTAGGTTTCCCACAGCAGAATCTCAGATGTCTGATACCAGGAAAAAATAATTTAATATTTGACAAGCACAACAATAGGATTGGCTCAAGCTGAGTACCCCAAACAAAGGAATCCATAGGAATCATGCTGTTACAAACTGAGTTTCCCACCCCTCATGTGACAGTTTGGTCCCAATACAATATTTGTATTTGGGTATCCCCAAATCTTCTTGCTCTCTCCTGGTTCTCTTCACTGTCTCTAGGCAGACTGTTTCTCCTCCTATCTCTAAGTCTGCAGCTTCTGCTGACAGAGGTAGTGACCTTCCTTGCTTCCTTATCTTCCACTGTGAGCCAGCTGTGGAGCCTCCCTTTACCTCAGTAGATAAAAAGCTCAGCATATCTGGGAAAAAGTTTACAACTTGTGGCCTGAGGCTTCAGCATGTCCACCTACTAATGTTTATAAGTTACACTAAGAGACTAATTCCCTTTTTTCCATTACAAATGTGCAAGCTCAGTCCTGTTCTTGTAACAACTCTTGTAACAACAATAGAGAATTCTATTTAGCTTCTGCAGTAAATTATTTTCTACTAGGCCAAAAAGACTGATAATATGACAGAAAGCATATCATCACTCTTTCCAAGTCTTCTCATTGCTCTCTTCAGGCTTTGAAAGACAAATAGAGATAAAAACTAGCAATAAGAGATTTTTCAGTAAAAACAGGGAGGAAAGGAATATACACAGGGAACACGCCTATTCAACAAGAATAGGCATCTTCACATTTATCATAGTAGATTTGCTACCAGAAAGACTCTTACAATAATACAATATCATAAGGCTGGTGGGAGTAATGATTTGTGGAGTAACCATGACAGATATGAGCCTCAGACACCCATGTCCATGGTCTGGTATTGTAGCAAAATTCCATTTTAAGCTGAGCTGTAAGACAACAGGCTAGACCGCAAGACAAAGCGGATAAAATTGTGCCCATCCATTTCCACAGACTCTGTCAGAGGATGTTAATGTCAGACAGAGGAGCACCATGTGTAACAATTTACTTGTCACACTTTGTTAATGAGGATTAGGAAAGGATGTTTTGGTCTTGCTTATCTTGACAAGTAGTAATTTTAGTAAGATGACACTTGATGGGCAAAGCCAAAGTAGTGATAATTAGTCAGAAAATTAATTCTTGAATGATGTAATTCAAAAATGATCAATGATGTCTGGACTTTTGGTGCTACGTGCAATGGAAACTGGGCATGGATTAAGTATTGAATAGTGTAATAAATAAGGAGTGTGGAAGGCTCACTGGCAAGTGATGAACAGCCATGAAGCCAACATTACATTGTAATCTCTTTTAACAAAAATCTTACAAAGTCAATTTCCTTTCCATCATTATCATGTCTTCTAGGTAACTCTATATGCAGAGATTGCAATTGATTTTTTATGAACAATCTCATATTACTCAAAAATTTCATGCAAACACAAAAAAAAACCCCCTTTCCCAAAACTTTGAAAAGTTTTTTGAAACTTGTATATTGATTTTTAAAATTCTTGTAGGATCTTAAGGCATATTTCTCTCTATATGAGTCAGGCCAGGGTGCTTTTCTCTCTGACAACAGGCACTGAAATGAATCTTCTCTGAGCAGATACCTTGCACTACCAGCTTCTCAAACGGCATAAGAAATTTTTCAGAAGACCAACTTGCCACTGTCTTTATACTCAACTGTGCTGGGCATTGCAAGAGTGGTCCAGGGTCCCATTAAGACTTCATAAATGGGAATAGCAGCCCCTTGTTCACCACTGATTTCATAATCATCCTTAGCATAAACACTTCACATAATGAACCTCTTTACAAAAAAACTTAAATATAAGCACTATGATTGCAAAGCTGTCATGTTCCTGGAATACTGACTGCCCCCCATCTCTTTAAAAATAGTAAGAGAAGCCAGATGCAGTCACATTCCTCTCTGAATTTAGTGCTTGATTAAATCATAAGCAAATCATCAGACCATGATGAGCAAACCACCCTCTACACCAAATGATGTTATAATCATCAAAGCAACGTGAAAAATTAAAATCTCAAAGCAAAGGCTGGCTGATTCTAGTATTTTCTAAACATGCATGGATTGTTGATTAATATATCTTATACAACCACCAAAAGTAGACCAAAGATTATGATTCATTGAAGTCTGCTGGCTGAAACTGCTGATTGATTACGTTCACATTCCAAGGATCACAAACAGATTTATGGCAGCTGACTCTAACTCACTTTTTAAGTGGTAACAGTACAACTTTATAGGGTCAAGGAATGAATACTGAATAGGCAGGAATACCAAAACACAGGCACTGACATCAAAGTATTATGAACACATATCAGCATCAATAAAGGTACATAAAAAGATTTTTAAGCAACGGAAGTACATTAAGGCAGTAAAAAAAGGTAGGCAATTGCTGATAGAAAATACCAGCTCTATGGCTTTACAACAGCTGCCTTTCAGTCACTAGAACTTCAAGAAGTTACATTATAATAATATACATTCAGACCTATATTTGGTGTATTTCAATTGCCGCAGAACTCGAATTCAGTGTAATCAAACTGTGCTCTCCAAAAGGAAACAATCTAATAAAGGTTTATTATGCCTCTAGCTATCAGGAATCATGCACATAAAGATCTCTGGAAAAGGAAAGATTAGAAACAAAAATTTGACAGAACTATGGTATAAGTATAAGCTGCCACCTTATTGGTCAGGCTAGCCAGGTTTGGTGCAAAGCTAAGCAGTAAAAGGGCACCACAATGTGCACACAATATTATATACACAAATTTTTGCAGGTGGACAAACTGAGGAACCCTGCAGTTCTATGATGGCTGCATATCAAACAAACAAGTGACCAGAGCAGAAATATAACGCAAGATTTCTTGCACTCCAATTATTAAAAGGCTAACCTTCAAACTACTTTATTGTTGCCTCTTTTTCTTTGCAAAAACCCTATTCTTTTGCTTTTTCGTTACATACTCATAACCATATTCATGTAACAAACGTATTCCTGTATCACAGCCTTCTGCACAGCTGCATTTGGTCACCAGCTCTTTCATGCACTGCACCAAAGCAGTGGTTGGTTGAGAAGATTTTTTTCATACAAGGCTGTGTTTTGATTTTGGTTGTTTGGGACGCTCCTGCTAAGGAACAATCACTAGAATAATAAATACTCTATATTAATTTAAGCCTGTATTCTAAATTGAATAATTAATACTTTGTATTAATCTATATGAATACTTTATATTAATTAAGGTCTGCAGCAGATTCCAAACAATGCTAGATATTCTGACTCTGTAACATTCTTATATCCATAGGACACCAGTGCTGACACCCCTGGTCCCCTGCTTTTGATCTGGTTTGGAATCCTCGGCTGCAAACTGAATTTTATTAATGCCAGTATTTTATCAATGCTTCAATGTCTCATTAAAATGTTACTTCTCTGATCCCCTGTCTCTTTGACCCTCACTCTGCCTTGATTAAGAATTGCCCAAGTGTGAAAAATGATAGTCAGCCCCCAGGTCTTGGAAGTTAGGGCTGGCTTCTGGTTTCTGCTGAGCTATAAAGAGCAATCAAGCAAGGCAAAAAATTAGGCTTGGGTCCTTCTCAGACTTTTTTCAGATGAATTTGTGGCAAAAATCTTCATGCTGTGCACCCCTCCTTTTACTTGTTGAGGCTGGAAAATGCTACCAAACAAAAACAAAGAGGAGTGTGGGGATAAAGTACCATTCTTTCCTGATAATTCTGAATTATAGCACAAGGGGAGTATGGGAATCAGTCACATGGCTCTTTCAGTCTAGCTGATATGCTGCAGGCATTAGAGGGAGTAAAGAGCTATTCTCAAATTTCCATTTTTAAGCATACCATCCTGAATGAAGGAAGCAGCAGCATGGTATAAAGAGCTACATCAATACACACGGGGAAACACACTTTGCCAAAGATATGGAGGCACAGTCTCTTCAATGCACAGCCCTGCAAAAAAAGTATGATAGTTCTCTTGGCTCCAGAAAGCAGCTATTAAGAAAACAAATATTGAAACTACCAGGAGAATATCCCATTAGTGATGTGCTTAAAATTAATTTTAAGTGAGTTCTCTCTGTTTCACTTAGCAAGAAAACCTAAGGCACCAAATGATCCTTTTGTTTCTGATGAATGCCTTTAATCCCATGTGGCCAGGCAATTGCAAACTGCCAATGCTAGAGAGCATGGAGTTCTGGAAGTCATAAAATATTCCTAGCAGTGGTGCCTGGAGGTTTGAAGAGGATCAAAATACAGGTATTTTCTAAAGATCCCCGGGGTTAATTGATCTGAAGCGCAACATGCTGGTTTTCATCTTCCTTCACTGCAAACTGAACATGGGATATCCAGATAAATATGGCAAGAATAAATGCAATTTTGCAGCAAAATATACTTGACCTTTATTTGTTTTTAACTCATAGTTTGGCAACTAAGATGTCAGTAAAGACAGTATATTTTTGCTGAAATTAGGAAGGTAAAGGACATAAATACATGTTTCTTCCACTTCTTTCCAAACCTACAGCCAACCAGAAAGAGTTCATCACATGCCAAGGATAACTCAGAAATAATAGACTGGCCCTGAGGCCAATACCTAGTGCTTCAGAAGGAGATGCAAGAAGCCTCAGATTTAACAGCTAAAGAATGACCTTCTCTAAGGGAAAGTTACTAGATACTCTGCAATTTTTCTCTCATCCTGGATTAAAGATGACTTTCATCCAAAACCACACGGGCTTTGTCTCTTTTAACCACTTTGTAGTTCTGTTTCTTAAACCCTTCACATGTGTTAATCAAAGACACTGATTATCAAGGAAACAAATTTAGAAATCCTATAAATCTTTATGTTGTGGTTTGATGGTTTGGCGCCTTCTGGTTGATTGGGATTTTTTGGTGGTTTTTGGGGTTTTTTTTCCTAAAGTATAAAATCTATTTCTGCTGGTCACTGTTGGCTACAAATCTTGTGCCTTGACAGTGCAAATTTTTCTTTCCTGAGACACAATGCCTCTGACAGTTCCCCAGAAGAGCTGCAGCTGTGCACAGTTACATACCTGTGAGCAGGTATGTATTTATGTAAGTACATTGGCTCTGAAGACAGCGATCTGTTTTTATAAACAGGGATATTGTCTTTGTAATCTTTTCATGCTTCAAAAATAAAGAAACATTGGAAGAAATTCTGCATTCACAATCAAAGTTCATGTTGTGCATCAGCTTGACCAGATTGCTTACCTGAACTAAGAACAGTATATGTTCAAAACTTCAATGGGCAAAATTTCAATAATGCTATCTGCCTGACCGCCAGATCCTCTTGACAGAGATGTCTGACTGAGAGACATAATAGGTTGTTTTATTACGTTCTTGTTTTCCAAATTAAAGAGAGAATTATTATTATTATTATTACTACTAGTACTTTTTTTCTAATTGGTGTGAGTTTGCAAAAAAAAAAACAAACCAAAACCTCCCATAACTGGGGAAATCTATGCAAACTTCTCTCTTCAGGCCCAAAAAAGATACCAGTCATACCTGAGCTCTGACAAACTGAGTCAACATACACTGAGCTTTGATTTTGCTACTACGTAGTCCAAGTCAGCTTCTCTTCTATGTTTGTCCAGGGGAAGACAAATTCTCCACTTGTGGTTGAAATCAATGTCATAAAAAGAATGATTCTTAAGTAACTTCAATGACAGGACAAATGTAAACTTTATTTGATGTTCACTTCTAAGGTTTTTATCCCTGTTTTACTTGTCTTTGTCAGTCAGACAGTTCAGGAGGTACAAAGAGCACATGTGTGACATGACTGTAAGTTTAACGGCTTTCAGATAGCTAACTGAGCAAAAGCCAAAGCAAAGATTTTATTGGCTTCTTGAACTCATTCCTCGCTGGGGCTAGCTTGCAGCAAAAGCTTTTAATGGCTCAACAGCATAATTCAGTACATATGAATAATTTCATAAGTGTCAGGTTTCTGTGAATTCTCTGAATGAGTCTGTCTTGTTTAAAATCTCAGAAAGTCATTGAGTCAGCAAGTGAAAGATCAAAGATGTTCTGCAAAAGAGAGAAAAATGAAATGTAGTAAAAAACTAGCAGAAAACTGAGAGAAGAGAAGGGACAGCTGTTCTCAAGGAATATTTGTAAATATTCAGTAGGGGCATATAAAGAGTGGGCATAGCATGCATTGACAAAAGCTTGATAAAATGCAATGGTTACAGTAAAGGACTCTGTTTACTTGGCCAATTGCTGTTCTCAGTTTTACAAGTGTAAAATGCATGCCATGAATGCATGCCATTGCAAACTACCTAACAAAATTATGCTCTCCCTGTGACTACTAATAACAAGCTAAGTGCGTAAGTTCCACCAAAAAAATCATTGGCCATACACTTTGCCATGCAGATGCATTTTACTGGGAGAGATGGAAACATAATTATGCAAAATAAGTTGCTATATAATAAAGATTTAGTAGCAAGACAAATTTTCTTAATCAGACAGTCATGAGTTAGGTCCTCTCTTGCCATGGACTGCCTCTGGATCAGAAGGCTTTTGCAGCCTTGGGAATAAGCGTTTCTGTGAACAGGCTCAGCCCTATGTCAATATGTATAAATGGCTTTGGGGACAGATTTTGTTTCATGTCCTGCCAAGAATGTGGGCAAGCCAAGATAATTTTTGACCACTTATATCCAGCTGTGCAGGAAGCCCATGTGAGTTTCTGCTCCCATAAAAACTATCCTATTCAGAGAGCATCCAGAATCATTCACATGATTCAAATTTTGTTTTGTTTACAGTTACAAAGAGATCCATTTTAGCATCCAGGAACGGGGAAATAAGTAGGGTAACAGAATGTAAAGGGAACACTCCAAAGACAAGCACACCCAAAATATTACCACATTTATTGTCAACTGCAATAAAACATCATAGCAGTGCCCTTCAGCACGCCCTGAAGCTGCAGTATGCTGTGCAATAAAATATTTAATAATTATCATTCTTAGTTCAAAAAAGACTAGAATAACATCAAGTGAAAGCCCAAACAGTGAGAGCAACTCAAGTAAGAAAGAGCTCTGAAATCACGGGATATGATCCAGAGAATATTTTTATTCCAAAGGCATCAGTGTATCGGTCAAACTGATTAAAGTATCATCTTCCTGCCACTGACTTCCTATACCAGATGTTCTGCCCAATGTGTTGGGTTACAATACCATATAAACCCAATTATAGAACCTTGAAATCAATACAGAGCTGTACAGAATTGTGCTGTCCAATAAGAATGATATTTCCAAGTCCCATGAGCACTAGCTCTTAATAAAGCAACAGAGAGAGACAGGAATAATAAATATCCCCGAGCTTGATTCCACTGTTAACTGACTTGCACTTGCAGAATTGTAAATGAAAGTTTTGTCTTCTTCACAAACAGCTTGTGTCAAAGCATTGTCTTTCCTGTACAGAATATAGACTGGCTCTAAATAGTAGCCTTGACATTCAGGATGCATGCTAGGGCTGATACAGCTTTTATACCTTAAGATTACTCCTATCCTGAAGACTAAAATTGTGCTGAATTAGAACTGTGGTAAGAAAACATACTGTCCTTTGGGGGACAGGGAAAAGTGTCAAAAACCGTGTCAATCCTTTTTTCAGTGAAATTCATAGCATTACTAGTAGTGGTCTGTGTCTGTAAGGCTGTGTATCAACCAGACTTCGTGAATGGGATACTCTCCTTATGTGGGATGCAGATCATGAGATGCATCCCAGAGAGGAAGGATTTACTTTTCACTAAGTTCAGTAGATGCAGAGGAGCTCTAGTCCCTTAATCAATTAGGTCTAGTGAATAAGCTTCACTGTGCTCCTGTTGACCAAGTCATGGAGCTTGAAATAATCTCATAAACAGAGAATTGTAATAGGATAAAAATGACGTGAATAAGATCGTGTAAAAAATTTGGTCCGTTACACAGCTGTTGAAGCCATTATCATTTAGCAATTATATCACCATAAAGATGTCAGTTCTGCAGTGCATACTGGTAGCATTCCAGATTCTGGAAGGCCATGCCAAATATTCACGCTCACTTTGCCTCCACAACTAACAGAATTTTATGCTGAGGGACTGTTTTCATTCAGTAGTTCAAGAGTGAACTGCCCAATAGCCTTTTGAAGAGACAGTGAAAAAAACAGGGAATTGCAAGGATCTGAATGGTTGAGCTAGGATTTTCATACCTATTCCCACAGAATCTTTCCTTCAAACCCATCCTGGTTTCCTACACACTGAATACAGGAAATAGTGAGATGAATTCTTCACAGCTCTGTTCTCTGGGGGAACAGACTTTCAACTGTTTTTATTTTCCTCAGGCATTCTGACAAGATTAAAGAGAAAAAAATGCAGAAGAGAAACAGAGAGGTGAAGGGAGAGAGAGCTGCTTAGTGAATAAATGGTGGCCCACAGGATAATTGCTCTTCTTGCTTAGAATTCATTTAGCTTTAATGGTTGTTAAATGGGATTTGTATAATAAGTTGTGTCTTTTAAAGCAATTAATTTACACAAGCTTAGACATTCCAGAAAGAACAGTTACAGAGTTAGCTTTCTCTTCTGTTCAGCTTCTTCAAGAGAAAGCAAGTGAAATTCAGCATTAGGATTTGAGGGGGACCTATCACTTGAAGTAGCCTGGTCTGGGATAGGCATAGGCTCCAAATTTGAGGATAGATTGTTTGTCTACAGGGTCAAGGATAAGTGAAGATTTTACTTTGCAGTGCTCTATGTCATTTTTATTGGACTAATTGTGACAGAAATTACAGTCTTGCAGCTAAAATTGCACATAAAATCTCCCCTAGTTGACTTTAAAGTTAGTAAATGGAATATATATTCCTGGTAGTTTCAGCAGGTAATATAACTATTGCTATGAGACTAGGACTAGGATTTGCTTCTTCCAACTTATTAAGAGTGCTAGGAGAGCAGGACCTCAATCACAAACCTATACAGTTTAATGGAACAATTTTATTGTTTTTAATGTATCATACTTCACTGCACTGCAGGCAGTATAACAGTAACCTCCAAAAGGAAAGTTGAAATGTAGTGCAGATACAAAGAGTCAACTTATTTGGTACAGAAAAACATATCTTCCCCTTTCCTGGGTGTGTGAAAGTCAATTTAGAAATTATCATTTATTTATGCAAACATCTCAAAAATTAAAAGAATATTTAAGACTCTTCAGCTTTGAGATTCCATTTACGGAATCACAGTGAATATCCTGAGGTTGGAAGGAGTCTCTGGAGATTGTCTAGGCTGACCTCTGCTCTTGAATAATATCAGCTAGAGCAGCTTGCTCAGTTTTCAATCAGATTTAAAACATCTCCAAAGATATTCAATATCCAAAGATATTAATGGGCTGTACAACACAGCTGGGCAACCTGTTCCTGTGTTTGACTACCCTTAGGGTAAAAAATGAGGGGAGTTGCATTTAAATAGAATTTTCTGGAATTGAATTTATGCCTCTTACACAACTCAGTAGAGCTGATGTTATTTTCTTTATTCAGACATTCATACTCATCAAAAAGGTTCTTCCTGAACTTCCTTTTTTAAGGCTAAACAAACCCAGATCTCTCAGACTCTCCTCATACGAAAAGTGCTCCAGTCCCTTCATGATCTTAGTGGTCCTTTTCTGGACTTGCTCCAGCATGACCATATATTTCTTGTGCTGGGCAGTCCAGAACTGAATACATATCCCAGATGTGATCTCACTGGTGCATAATAGGGGTAATAACTTCCTTGATCAGGGAACACTTTTCTTGCTGCAGTCAGAAATGCTGTTGGACTTCTTTGCTGCTAGGGGATGTTGCTGACTGTCCTGGGTTAGCCATATGACCTGTTTGTATCCCCAATCGTCCCCTTGCTTATGCTGGACATTAAGTTCTGCAGCTTTAAGTTGGTCCAAGGAAGACAGTGAAAGTGAAGGTGGAGGAAAAAAAAAACACTCGCCGTTTGTCTGCAGGACACTACGAACCAAGGCCAAGAGAGCGGAGAGGCTGCATTCCAGCAGACAGCGTTATCTCTTTTTCTTTTTTTTTTTACTCACTCTGTTGTGGGGGTGCTGGCCGAGCACACAGCAGAGGGTTTTTTTCCTCGGATTTTTTCCCAGCTTTTTGCAGGGAGAGACTTTGTTTCTTTTGCTGGGAATTTTTTTCTTTTTTTCCTCTTCCTGGGACTGGTTGGCATCGCGTGGGCCCAGGACACCAGGGAACCCCTGGGGCCCCCCCCCCCCCCCCTTGCCGACTTCTACAGCCGGGCCCGGCAATCGCCCCCCCACTGGAGAACTGAACCGGACTCAGACGGACTCTGAATCTGCCATCTCTTCAGAGGAAGGAGAAGTTTCATTGTTTTCATATTATCCAATTTTTCCCTATACTTGTAAATATTCTATGTGTTAAATAAATAGTTTCTTCCACTTTTCTCTAAGGAAATTCTTCCCGGACCGGTAGGGGGAGGGGCGATTGGAATCGGCTCTTCCTAGAGGAGACCCCCCAGAGGTTTCCTCCTAAATATTTGCCCTAAACCAGGACACTGACTCATCTCCAGCCTTTCCTTGAGGACTCCTATGTCTCTTTATTTTTTTGCAAAGCTGCTTTGTAACTTTGGTACATGAGGTTATTCTTTCCCATATGCAGGATGTTCCATTTCTCACAACAGGTGTATCAAGCAGTCCTCCCCATTCTGTATCATTTGCAAAATTGCTGAGGGTGCACTCTGTCCAACTGCCCAACTCATTATTGAAAATGTTAACTTGTGTTGTACAGGAGATGGATGGCATCATTCATCATTTTCAGCCACTGCAGTGAAGAACGGTAGGTAACAATAGCAAAAGTTTTCCATACCAAAGAGCATTTTAGAAAATCTGTTGTCTATTTTACTGACAAACCTGTCTTCTGCAGTGACAGAATTCTCTTGGGAACAGTCTTATAAATAAGAGCATGTTCCTCTTAGTGGAAAAAAACAAGCAAAAAACAAACTGGTGGGTGCAGGACAAAGAAACTGCGATAAAGAACTGATTTTGCAGAAAACTAGAAGTCAGCAACAACTCTTCCACTGAGGTCCTATGCCTACTTATGTATCTACACCAAAAAGTTATAAAAAATAACTAATTTTTGCTTACTCAAAATGAACCTCTCTGCAAAAGCTTCTGCAAAAAATTGCATGAGATCTCCCAGACAAGTCAGGACCCTTGCAGGAGAAGGCTGGCTGACTCCAGACTCTGGATTAGCAGTACTCTTTACAGTGAGACTTCTTCTGTTCTTGATTAGTCTCCCTCCTGAGAGAATTTTCTTGAGTGTCATACTAGTAACACCTCATGTAACATATGGTAAGTAGAAAGCAATTGTCTGAGTTTTAATTCATAGTGCTTAGAAAGTTAATAAAACATTTGGGCAGGGGGTAGAAAATAGTGAAAAGGCCTCACAAAGCCAGAATAGTTTTCTGAATTAATTAAAAGTTTGGGAAATTTGTCCTGCTGGAAGTATTCCTAACCTCTCTGCAGATTTACACACTATAATAAATTATCAGCTGCATCTGAAGAGTCCCCTCTATCTCTACAACTGTAAGACGACATGCTAAAGTTTTGCTGGAACTGAGATATCAATGTTAAGTGCAAAGTCCACAATACCCTTGAAGTTTCACCTTTAAATTGCATTGAAACCCAGAACATTTCAAGATCACATGAATTTGCTGGTCTAAATCAAGACAGCTGGCTAATGAGGAGGGATCAGTCACAGGCATAAGAAGAGGCTGTGTGAGTAGCATGAGAACTGAAGTGCCAAACTAGTGACCCAGATATATGGTGGGGGATGAAGAGGGGTTGGGACTACATGGTCTTTAAGGTTCCAATCCCTTAACATTCTATAATTCTATGATTCTATAATTCTATGATTCTATGCCGTGTTTCACTGGATTTGATCTGGTCATGATTCCATTAAGGACCCATATTTCCAGGCCATCATTTTTTGAAAGCTCTGGTTTTCACTTGCCCTAAGTGAGCTGGTGGCAAGCCTACATTATCCTTCAGAGACAGAGGTTCCCTCGAAGCACCTGCAGGGAAAATGCACATGTGCTCCTCCCATTCAGATGCTGGTGCATCCAAGAGAATGGATTTTTAAATCAATGCAATACATTTCAAGGAAAATCTCCTGGACATGGTGCTTGATGTGCATTTCATGGAACGAGTTTTGTGTGACAGCAAAAGTAATAACAGTAATTATATGACTCTTATAATATTGACTAATGAAAATGATTGCACAGCTGTCAAAGAATTGTGACTTGGACCTGCCCATTCTCTCATGCATTTCAAACACCAATGTTACTGGTCAATAAGGACAACACTACAGAGAGAACATAGTATGCTTAGATGCTATAATCATTATTTTTAGATAAAAACCTCATGTATTCCAGGACACTAGCACTGTACAATGACTTAAGTTACTGGACCAGGCTGAGAAAAATGCAAAATTATTCTTACCCTGATACAAAGGCTAGGAAAAATTGTCAAATTTCTTTTGCACCATGTAAAAAGAGTGAAAAAAATTAATTATCTGTCCCTTCAAAAATTAAGGGCAAGATGGATCAAAGACTATTGTTGCTAAGTCAATAGCACATGTACATACCTATTTCATTAGCAAAAAGCATTTTTATCCATTTTCTGCTTGACTTGTGCATCTGACTTTAATAACTAACCCCTTCTGCTCCTTATGGAGAGCTGACTGTTGTAAGGGACTGAATAAAGGCCAGTTTTGTTCACACCTTCCCTTCCATGCAAAAGTAGTGTTAAATACCTGAGAATTTCCCGAAGATGGCCAGCAAGCTGATTAGTGTCCAAGATGATTAGGTGGCACATGACATAAAAGAAGAAACAAGAGATCTGTTACTCTTTGGCTTAGAGAGAAGAAAGCTAAAAGCAGGTGGAGTAGAGGGAGGGATAATTTCAACCTTTCACTACCGAAAAAAAAAGGCAGATGTAGGGAAATAGAGACAGTGCATGTCATTAGGACAAGATGGAATTGCTATGGGTTGCAGGAAAAAAAGGAAAAGAATTTTCTCTTGAAGGTCCTACTGTGCTAGAATAGAAAGTGCCCAGAAAGATTGTAGAATCTCCATCCTTGGAGGTTTTCAAATCTCAAATAATTAAGTCCGTAAGCAATCTCTTCTAGGTTATAAACTGGTGCTGCTTTAAGTTGGATATTGAATCACGGACCCCCAGCCCCTGGATGTTCCTTCAGGCAAAAAAGTATTCTGTGATTCTATAAAATAGTCTCTTGATTGTCAAAAAGCATGAAGTATACAGACACTTAAACTGGATATGACACTTCAGTACTGCTTTTTTGCTATAAAGATCCCATTGTATTTCTTCCATGCTGGGCAAAGTGAAAATAACTAATGTAAAGTGTCCCTGCCTTAACATCTTCAGAATGTATAGCTAAGACACACAAAAAAGGCAGAAGGGTGATGTTATTTCCTAAAGGATCAGTACAAGATTACTGTCTGAGGTAGAGTTAGGACCTGTACCATAGAGTAATATACTAGTGAAAATACCTATCTTCTTTGTGCTGTTAAGATATAACACTTCTCTCATAATTGTAATTAAAAATACAAGTTTTTCAATGTAATAATTTGCCAACAAGCTGATCAGACATTCATATACAGTCATTAACAACTGCAGTACAATTTTTGGGATAGTTTCATTAGGATGTCTTGGAAATGTAGAAGAGAAGGAGGAAATGTTGGAAGAGGTGGCAGAAGAAAGGAGTGGCAGCAAGCAGCAGAAGAAGGCCATGGAGGAGCAGGAGGAGGAGGCAATGAAGAAGGTGACAATAGAGGTTGCAAAGGGCTGCAGCAGCAGCAGCAGCAGAGGAGGAGAAGGTGACAGAGGAAGTGACGTAAGAAAGGAGGCAGAAGAAGGTGGTGGAAGAGATGAAGATGATGGATGAGATGGCAGAGTTGGTGACGGAAGAAGATGGAAGATGGTGGTGAATAAGGGAAGGTGGAGGAAGGGAAGGTGGCAGAGGCCAAAAGTGGAGGGATTCAGTGGCTAAAGGTAGAAGTCTCAGAATGGTGTGGTGGCAAAATGCAGTGGTAAAGGCAGTGAGACAGAAGGCAGCTTTCATATGGAAGCAGTGGCTGATTAATTCAGCAGTGGAAGGTGGCAGCAGTGGGAGGTGGCAGAAGGCAGCAACAGGAGGCACTGATGGAATGTGACAGCAGACTGCATTGACAGGAGCTGGTGGCAGCAGAAAGCAGTGGAGGAAGACAGCAGAGACAGGCGGTGCACGAAGGCAGCAGCGGTTGAAGGAGGCATCAAAAAATGGTGGTGGAAGAAGACAGAAGAAGGTGGAGGTGGCAGAAAGAAGGCATTTGCGTTGGAAGGTGGCTGTGGCAGATGAAGGCAACAGAAGCAGGCAGAAAAATAGAAGGAGGAGGCAATGGAGGAGGGAACAAAAAAGGCAGAGGAAGAAAGCCACAGAATAAAAAGGATGAGGAAATGGAGGAGGCGAAGAAAAAGTGTTGTAAGAAGAGAAGGAGAAGGCAACAGACAAGGCAATGAATGAAGGTGGCAGAAAACATTGAAAGAGGAGAAAAAGAATGCTATGGAAGAAGACAGTGAAAGAAGGGGAGGAGGAGGCTGTGAAAGTAATTAAGGAAGAAACAACTGAAGAGGCAATGGAAGACAATCGTGATGAAGGCAATGGAAGAAGAAGCAAGAGACAACAGAGGAGGTGAAGGAAAAAAGTGTCAGAAGAAGTAAAGAAGGTGGTGGAAAAAGGCAGTGAAGGAAGAGAGAGCAGAGGTGGCAGAATGCAGCAGAAGTGTGTGATGGAAGAAGAAAAGAAGGATGTGAAAGAAGGCAATGGAAGAAGCTGCTGGATTTAGGAAGGAAGGAAGTGATTAACAATGTGACAAAGTAAGTGACAGAAGACACCAGAAGACACCAGAAAAACGTGGCAGAAGAAAAGGAAGACGTGATGATGCAGGTGACAGAAGAAGATGGCAGAGAAGAAGAAGGCAGAGGGAATGGAGAAGGTGGTGAAGTGTCCGAAGAGGGAAGCAAAAAAAAAGAGAAGGAACACTTGATGGAAGAAGGTGTTGGAAAAAGAGCAGGAGGCAATGGAAGAAGGCAGCATGGGGAGAAGGCCACAGAAGAAACCAGAAGATGAAAGTGGTAGAAGAAGGTGGCATAAGAAGAAAAGGCAGAGGAGACAGAAGAAGTAGAATAGAATAAGGCAGTGGAAGAAGTTGGCAGCAGAAATAAAGGAGGAGGTATTGGAAAAAAATGTTGGAAGATTAGGAGAAGATGGAGGAGGAGACAGAGGAGGTGACTGTCCTTATTTTGGCTGGGATAGTTAATTTTCATCTTAGTAGCTGGTACAACACTGTGTTTTTAATATGAGAATAATATTGATAACACACTGATGTTTTGGTTGTTTCTATGCAGTGCTTACTCCAAGCCAAGGACTTTTCAGCTGTCCATGCTCTACCAGTAAGGAGGTGGACAAGAAGCTGTGGGGGAGCATACCTGGGACAACTGACACTAACTGGCGAACTGGTGTGGCTATTCCACACCACAGAACGTCATCCTTGGAATATAACTGGGAGGAGTTGGACAGACAGGACTAATCACTGCCCAGGGACAGGCTGAACATTGCTCAGCAGGTGGTAAGCAATTGCACCTTGTTTTTCTTGTGTTTTCTTTTTCTATTATACTTCTATTATACTACTACTACTACTATTATTATTATTATACTTTGATTTAAGTATCAAATTGTTCTTATCTCAAACCACAAATGTTTTTAACTTTTTTTTTCTGATTCTTCTCCCCATCCAGCTGGAGGAGTGGAAGTGAGGGGAGTGAATGAGCAGCTGCACTGTACCTAGTTGCTGGCTGGGATTAAAGCCTAACAATCCTTTTTTACTACCAATGTGGGGCACAAAGGGTAGACATAACTACAGATCTGACCAGAGTGTTATGAAACAAAATAAATTTTAAATATTTTCGAAAAGAAGAATAGCATTTTATAAGCTTATGGTATGATAGAATCGCTGGTCTTGAAATTAATATGAACTGTGTGCTCAGCATAGCTGTCACCTCTGTGTTTGGGAGCCATCTATTGGGAACTATTAATAACTACACTTTCTTCCTTTTCTTGCAGAGCCAACCTAGGGGACAAACATCTTTCCCTCCCTCCCTCCCTCCCTCCCTCCCTCCCTCCCTCCCTCCCTCCCTCCCTCCATGTCCCCGAGGCTCCTGTCTGAGCCGCCTGCAGAGCCTTCGCAGACCCTCTTGCAGAAAGCACTAAGAAGACTCAAGGTTGATCCCTAGACTTTTGGAGTCAGGGATACTGAGAATCTGAGACCTGTATACTCCAGCTGAAAAAGAGATGCTGACAGCAGAAGAATAGGAAGAAATTACAGTGGAATAAGGTGGCAAAAGAAGGGAAAGGAAGATGGAAGCAGTAGAAGACAAGGAAAAGGGGATAAAGAACAGCGTGGAATTAGGCAGTAGAAGAACATGTCAGAAGGTGGTGATGGAAGAACTGGAAGAGGAGGAGGAATGGGGCTGTGGATGATGTGCAGTAGAAGCTGGCAGAGAAAAGGACAGAAGGAGGTAGCAAAAGAAAGCAGTGGAAGAAGAAAAAGAGGAAGAGACCAAAGAAGGTGGCAAAAGAATACGGCAGAAGAATAGAAGGTGGCAATCGAAAAGTTGACAGAGGATGTCAGCTGAAGAGTTGACAGCGTGAAGAAAAACAGCATAGCTAGAGAAGGAAGAGACAACAGATAAGACAATGTAAGAAGGCAGCAGAATTTTAAAAAAAAGGAGGAGTCAATGCAAAAGGTAGTGGACGAAGATGTCAGAAGAAGAAAAGGAGGATAAGGTCACTTAAGATGAGTACAGCAGATTGTGGCAGCAAACAGTAGTGGAAGAAGACAAAGAGCTCTCCATGGAGAGTGTTTTTAACCATCCCAAAGCCTCTCCCTTCCCTCTTACCCTGCCCTTTACTCTCTTACTTTTCCAGTTCCTTCTCCACCAAAACTGGAGACTATCTTAGTCGCCACAGCCTTGCTTGGCCACAATCCTCTCTAGATGCCTGAGCTCTGTGCTTCAGAAAAGGAAGAAAGAAGAGGGCAGGAAAAAATTATACCAAGGCAACTAGAGAATTTCCAGGACATGGGGAAATTTTGCTCAAAGGCTGGAGAAGAAAATATGCATCACCGTAAGTTCCTCTGTGCATCAGACTTAAACAATGATGCAAGCAGTATAGAAACCAGCTTTAGGGGAAGAAAGATGAAGGATATCTGTCTAGGTGTCCTTTCTGAGAGACAGAGAGAAGTTATGTGGAAGGCAGTGCTCTGTGTAGTCTTTATGTTGCCCAGGAAAGACAGCAGTTTTACTCCCCCAACAAACCCTTCAGAACTCAGAATCACTAAGGCAAGTGTTCCCATCATAAAAGCTCTATCTGCACTTCCACCTCTGTCTGAACAAGAACAGCCCAGAAGTCCTGTCAGACAAATCCACCTTCTTACACACATCTTTGTCAGGTCAGACTTGACCTATGCCCTCCTGTCCTGGTCAAAAGGTGCTGAGGTGCTCCCAGGAGACCTATGCTGCAGGTGTGAGTTTGGGTAACTCTCCAAAACCTTTGCAGGTTTTAAGCAACCCTGACTGTCCTTCTCTGGGTCATGGGTGACACACTGGCAAGAAGGGTGAGAGTCCAGAGAGATACGTAATAATCTTTGGCCTCTTGCTGGGCTGTAGTAGCAGGGAACACTCCAACACCAGGCCATTCCTGGGGATGAGGGAGATTGGATCAGGTGTCCATCACCCTCACAGTGCTCAGAGGATTTTTCTTCCATGTGTCCCTTCTCTTTTTGAGGCCATGTAAATGTTTTGCATCCATAAAAACCTGAGGTAAGGACCTCACAGCTTTCTTAAAATAGAGGAAGTGCCCTCTGTTTTGAACCATCCACCTCTGCCAAGTTCTGCATGCTACCCCCTAAGAGACAATAAGCAATCCATCCTTCCCCAGGCTCCCCAGGCCACTCATAATTTTATAAATCCCTGCCATGTCTTACATCCTCTTTCTCTCTAGGACACTAAGAATCCACATCTCTGCAAGGGCAGAAATAGAAGAAAATCACTGTGGCTATAAGTGAAAGAGAAATACAGGCATAGAGACGGCAAGAGGCCGTGACAGCAGTTTTGTTCAGGTGTGGAGAGCTGGAGGATAACAAGCTTTGGAGAAAATATCAGCTTCCCCTAGAAAGGAGAGAGTAGGGAAGAGAGAATCAATGGACCTTCCACCAACAAGTTCTGTGAGGTTTAAATGGACTACCCTCAGAAACTCCTCCTAATTTATGCCCCTAGGAAGCTTTATCTCTGCCAGCCCATGGTCTTACCAGGTTTCTTTTTCCCAGGATCTTGCATCAGCCTGGACAAATGTATTTCCTTTATCTGAGTCCAGTGTTGATACAGCTGACTGAAATACTTGAACTAAGAACATGAAGTTCCAGAAAAACAAGATGCCATTGCTTGTCCATTAATAATACCTAACACCACTGCCATTCAGCCACCAGCCCTCCCCCTTCCTGTGCCCCTGGAGCCACCAGCTTTCTACTACAGCATCACTGCATGAAATGAGAAACTTGTTTGCAATAACAGATGTACACCCTTGAGTGTATTCTTTGAAAGACCCTGCAAAAAACATTAAAATGAGTCTATGGGATGTTCAGCACCACGTCTGATGAAAGCTTTGCTCTATGCCAATGGCATGTTTTGAACAAAGAAAAAAGAAATTTCAAACGAAACACTTTTAAAAACTCAAAATTTTTCTCACTCTGCTTAGTTATGATAGGATTGGACAGCTTGGGTAATTTTTGTCTCTCTTAGTCCTAATATGGACATTTTCCTTTTCCACAGGAAGCTTCTAACCCTTCTTTCTTCCACAGGACAAAACATGCTTTTAAGAAAGCCGTGCACTAATACCACTTTAAAGGCCAACAGAATTCATGCACCCCCTTGGAGGACTCCCTAGCCTTGGACCTGAACTTTTGCATGAAGGAAAATGTCCATCTGGACAGTGACACTGGGCGTATCAGTCCTCCAGGGCCCACAGAAAACTTAATCAAGAAGTGGAGTAGGAAGAGTACTCCTGTTTAACCTCTCAAGCTATTCCAGCATTGCCAAACATATGGTTTCTCTTTACAGTCTCTGGAGAGAATCCTGTGACTTTCAGGAGCTAACATGATGAAGTTGGCAGCTGCTTGGAGAATGAACATGATTACTCAGCAAAGCATTAAACTTTAGTAAATTCTGCGTCATAACAGAAATCCCCACTCCTGCAGAGGGGGATTTCAGAAGATCTCACTATCTGTGAGATTTGTTCACACGATCATGGCTCATCTACATTACATTCACA
>JAHLSL010000040.1:27743195-27782573 GCA_025920805.1 Petroica traversi | reverse complement strand
ATTGGTCTCTCTAACTCTTACCTCACAGTGAGCAGGAGCACACAGTCATGGGACAGCTGGAGGGCCATGCTGGCTGTTGTGCTTGCTCTTTTGCCTGGTGAGAGACAACAGATCCGTCTGCAGCTGGGCTCTCATCCAGGCCATGCAGGGCTAACGTTAGGTGGAGGACCCCTTTGCCCATCATCTCTACTCCTCACTCTCTTGTTATCTCTTACTAATGCAGGTGTTGGGATTGGAGCCTATGTTGCACAGTGGCCCGACAAAACCATTCGGAGAGCTGGAGACTCTGTGAACATCTCCTGCTACCAGAATTATAGTAAACTTGCCTATATGTTCTGGTACCAGCAGCCTCCAAGAGATGGTTTGAAGTTAATCGTCAGCAGTAGTACATGGAGTCAGAACTCTTATGAGGATGGCTACAGTGAGGCCAAGTTTGAAGTAAACAGACAGAATACTGATTACTCTCTGATGACAGTCAAGAATCTGACACCCAAGGATGAAGCCGTGTATTTCTGTGCTGCGAGCGATCACACGGTGTAGTGAGGGGGCTGAACGCTAAGATAAAATCCCCACCTTCTCTGAGGGAGTGATGGAGTCTTTGAAAAACGTGAGACAGTCAGGAGAGCAGCAGAAGAAGAGCAGTAAGAAGGCTAGGAAGAAGTTGGGGCAATAGACCCAACATGTTTGGAAGGGGAGAGAGACAGAGCAGGGCAGCAGCCATTTGTCATCAAAGAAAAATTATTAATTCGATTCCTTCTTCCACCATTGTATCTTTTCAGTACACTGGTAATCAATGAAAAGGAGATGTTGCTTAACTTCAGGGGGTTGTGGTCAAAAGCACTGGATATTTAAGGAAGTCTTCCCAGTGTGTCTAAAACAAATCTACAAAGCTCAGTAAGCCTCTGTAGTTTGGCCTGCTTCTTTGTAGCTGATTCTTCTGTTCACTCCAAAGAATGCAGGACTGGTATAACTGATGCTATCTCTACTTATCTTTGAATTTCTCCTACTAAAAGGATACAATTGTTAGAAAATATGTCCCTAAACATTTCTTCCTTACATATTCTTGTCTTTCCTTGTCTGAAGTCTTATGCAGCATAACCTCCTAAACCCAAAAAGCCTCAGATGAAACACTTGGAAATAAAAATCAAGGATTGGTCTTCCTTTGTTCTCTCACTCATATTTATTTGAATTCATGGCCTGCAAGTCCTTTCCTTTTGACAGGTTACAAAGGAACATTAAGGTGGGACAAGACTGGTCTCTGCTGACATGTCTTGGAAATTGCCTTTTGAACATGACCTGAGGAGCTGATGGCATCACATACTCCTTCAAAACTAAAAGAGAGGTGACTTCCTTCTTTTTAAATGAAAAAAAAATCATGGAAGAGAGTCTGTTAGTGACAGTATGGACATTAATGTAGCTCTAGACTGGAGATGAAGACAGAATGATCTTAAATGAATTTTGGTCAAATGGGATAAGACTCTGAATAAATAGTGTTGAGATCAGAGGCAGACTAAGACCAAGGTAGAAAAGTCATATTCTAATATTAGTTTTCTTATTTAGGCAGTGACAGCTAAAAAAAATCTTAAATGTATATTTTAAAATAATTCAATATATACAAACAACTGTCCTGTATAAACAATCATATTTAGTGACTTAGGTACTCTGTTTCCTGTTGTAGAAGAGGTCACAACCTAGGGGCATTGTGAGATGACCTGTCCATAACCATGTGTTCTGTAGTCCTATCGCTTGGTCCTATATGTTACAGCTTAGTCTATGTTTCTCATCCCCTTCTCTGGGACACATCCCAGATAAACAAGCTGTATCAGAAACTGTGGGTTCCTCTCTCATAACTGAAAATAATAGATAAAACATTTTGTGATTTTCCTAGTAGAATGACCTTGTTTTGAAGGATTTTGTCCTGTGCTTTACAGTCTCTTTTTCATATCAGGACAGAATCAAACTATGCCATTAAAGAGCAATATGAAAAACACGTTTACTACAGGTACTTGGTTAGGTTGGTAATTATGTGTTGACACTTTGTGAGATAAGACCGGGCCACTGATGTGCAAAGGACAGAGATAAAAGTTGCCTGTTACCTGTCCCTATCTCTTGAGACAGTCTGCAGAATGAAGGCTTGCTCTTACTCCTAGATGAAGCCTTTTCATAGGCAGAGTCACAGGCCCTGGGACGACACTCTCAAGCAAGACCATGATATAAACACCAGCCCATAGTCAGTAAATTACTCTCATCTCAAACCAGTTACTTAGCGCTTTAAGTTCTTGTCATCCTGAGACCAGAGGAGAGGAAGAGTGGAAGGCACACAGCATGAGCACTGCCATGATGCCACCGAGTGAAAAATTACTGCATTTAAAGCCAACCAATAAAAGAAAAAAAAAAAAAAGTGTTACCTTTCTGAGAATAAGAAAAAAGGCTGGTGTTATCATTTCAGAGATAACTGACACAATAAGAGGTAATTGGACTATCACACAGAAACAGCAATGGCAAAGGAAGGATGTGGTCTGTGGTTCTGCCATGGTTTAGCCCCAGCCAGGATCAAGCCCCACGCAGCTGCTCGCTCACTCCCCACCAGCAGGACTGGGGAGAGAATCAGAAAAGCACAAGTGAAAAACTCGTGGCTTGAGTTTAATAAGTAAAGCAAAAACTGTGCACACAAGCAAAGCAAAAGAAAGAATTAATTCACCACTTCCCATGAGCGGGCAGGAGTTCATCCATTCCCAGGATGGCCCCATCACACATAACGGTGACTTGGGAAGACAAACACCATCCCTCCAAACATCCCTCTTTTCCTTCTTCTTCCCCCTTCTTGCCCCTTTCACATACTGAGCACAATGCCATAGGATATGGAATATCCCTTGGATCAGTTGGGATCAGCTGTCCCTGCTGTCCCTCCTCCCAAGTTTCCATGCACCACCAGCCTCCTTGCCAGCATGATGAAAAGAGAAGTTGAAAAGCCCTTGAATGCTATGTAAGAACTGGTCAGAAATAACAAAAACATTTCTATCTTCTCAACAGTGTTTACAGAATAAGCCCAAAAACTCCACAGTAGGCTCTGTGAAGGAAATTAATTCAATGACCAGTCTGCACCAGCACAGGTACTCACAGCAACCGTCCCTGTTTGACAAAAGCAGGGGCTGGAGTCATGGGTGGGATTGTTTTTGTAGGAGGGTGTATCATTGTGGGGACAGGGGGATCCACGATGATACATTCCCCAGGAAGCCTTTACAAAAACCCATAGGTGCAGGAGCCTTGTGGCAGAGCATGTTAAGGCAGCTGCAGAGAATTCTGTAGAAGAGCAGGCGTGCTCTGCCTTGGTTTCTCTTAACAGGCCTTGTGTTCTGGGACTTACTGTCATCATCGGAGAACTGAGCCTGCCCTCTCTGGGAAGCAAGCCAGGAAATTCTGAGATACTGAAATTAATTTTCAGCAAACCACAATGACTGCAGATTCACCTAAAGCCTATTGAGCATCCAAAGCTGGAATTACTATATTTTCCTGATGCACCAATGTTTGCAATAGATGACAAAATGGTTCTTTCTTAATGTGATACAAGTGTTAGAAAAAGAATTCTGACATGTAGCAGGTATCTCTCAGAGGCACTACATAAGATGTGTTGGGGTTTTCTCTCTTAAATAATCCTCCAGTATCTGCTGACTGCCTCCTGCCTGTGAAAACAAAGATTATCTCTAATCCTTCTCCCCACTGTCTCACTGCAGTTCTTCCTAATGGCTATCAAGGGCTTGTCTGGGACCGGCCAACAGATTCTTCTGGGCTCTCCTTGTGTGGAATATTTTAACCTGGACAGGTTCCTGAAGGTCTATTCAAGACAGCTGGCCTGCCGTGGAAGGGAAAACAACGGGATCTGTTTCAGTCCACTGCAATAGGTGGATCACCTGCATTTGACTATGAAAACCACAAAGCAAGTATCATTCAATTATTAACTTCACAAGTTACAGAATAGAAGACTTCACAATTCTTGAAATACAAGACTGACAATGAGGAAGTTCTAGTTGTAGAGGAGTTCTATTTCTAGACAGCGAGAGCCTTTGGGTATGTCTGCTTGTTTTCAAGATGCGCAAAATGAGGATAACAGATAAATTCAGTGATGTAACATGGAGATTAGAGAAACGTGGCAAAAACAACTTGGGGTGAAATGTAGACAAAGTATCAAGCAAATCTGGGAAATGCTTTTATGAATTCTACAGATAATACCGCTGATTTCAAGGTGATTTTCTGTCAAACCCCTTTAGATAGACATTGAGTGTTTGGAATTCCAAATACAGTAATGATTTCTTAGCCTTCTGCTTATAGTAAGCCAGCTGAAGTGCATCCCATCTCTTAGCTTATGATACATCACTTTGCCACTGTGTATAACTCTGGCATGTCTTTCGGCAGTGGCACAAAAGTTACAGTAATGGGTAAGAAATTTGTGGTTCTTTCTTTTAATTCACTTCAAATCCTATGTCTTCCCCTTAGCGTTTCATTATTATCCTCCCTTTTGTTATTAACTGGTGTTCTCCTGATGTGCTAATAATCCAGTCTACTTCAGAAAATAGAATAAGTTGACTCCTCTAGGAAGGAACATGCCTTTCATTTTGGAGAACTGAATGAATGCATATTCAGTAAAGAAAAAGCAGTCCATAGAAAGAATTAGGATAAGGAATGGATTTAAAAAATGTGTGCATAACACAAAAAAAAAGTTGTCTTAAATGAATCAACACATGCAAAATTTCCCCAAAAGTATACCTATTCTCTATAAGGCTGGTTCTGCTGGGGCTACAGGTGATTAAGGACAAGTCAATGAAAAACTGTCTATCTGTCTGGAAAGAACTGACTTAGAGTTACACTTTGAAGGGGTCTAGAAAACAAAATCAAGATGATGCAAGCACAAATTACCTTGGATCTTTCTAGGGTAAATTAAAGCACGTTATCTCAGATAACGAGGAAAAACAAGTGTGCTAGCATTTTTAGCTGATAAAACAGAAGGCACAAATAAATTCTCAGCTTTGTAATAAGCAATACTAAAATCTCTCTGCAGCTTTTTAAGTCCTTGTTGTAGAAAGTAGCTTTCCACAGCACAGCCATTTTCTTTTCCACTAAACAGGCTCACCAGGATGGTGATACAAAGATCACAACGGACAACCGTCTTACTATTTCAGAATAGGTGCTGAACAGCCACTGAGAACCACAGAAGAAGAATATATTATTCATTTC
This sequence comes from Petroica traversi, assembly GCA_025920805.1. Lineage (NCBI taxonomy): Eukaryota > Metazoa > Chordata > Aves > Passeriformes > Petroicidae > Petroica > Petroica traversi. Next base: position 27,777,341 of record JAHLSL010000040.1, on the reverse strand, counting down.
AAAGGGAAGGAGCTCTAAGGGAACATTTCTTTCTGAGCCATATATATAGATTTCGGCAGTCCAAATATGAGAAAACAAGGCTGCTGCTGAGACACTGATAAATTATGGTGATCTCTTCTTGTCCTTGTGTTGCTCCTGGAGTCCAAAGCATTGATGCTGCACATTGTGCCACTACAGAATAAATTGATAAAAAGTGGTAAAATTCAATCTGCATAGGAAAAAAATTCTGTGATCAGTACATTTTTGAAAACCAAAGTTTATCTGAGGTGCCTGAACTGATGAAAATGAATACACTGACCTCTCACTGACTATAGTCATTTATGAAGCAAACTTGAATAATCATCACCGAGGGAGCACAGAGAATAAAAGCAGAGAGTTCCCTCCAGGGAAAGCTTTTCTGGGAAAGAGAAAAGGGGCATGATTAGGAATTTCTACAAAGGGCACGGTGGACCAGGACACTGTGCTACATATTAAAAATTATTTTGCAAGTGAAAAAAAAAGGCATTTATTTTACTAGTGTAGAACATTCATAATGCTGAAAAAAAGGAAAAGGAAATATGACTGTTTAACTGAGAATAAGAAATTACTCCATCTGCATATAGAAAATATTTTCTAATATTCTAAAGTGACACCTAGATAAATAGATAAACATCCCCTAAAGAAATGGTGGAAGCTCCAACAACTGATTCACCTAAGCCTGAAGCAAAAGGGCTCTGGACAGAGTATTTCTGATGCTGACCTCAGCTGTTCAGACACAGATTTGGTGGTGTTCCCCTATAGACTTGTTTTTTTAGGGGATCTCAATACTTCGTGTTTCTTCTTTTGCTGATACACATGGGGGGAGGGTTAGTCCACAGGCTTGGCTCAGAGGACTGGGAGTAGAGGAGAGGTTTTTCTGCAGCTGCAGAGCGGTGTGAATAATCAACTCTTCTTTGGCAGTGGGACAAAACTTACGGTCATAGGTAAGTAAGAAGTCAGATCTCTGTGATCTATGTGTTACTGGTTAGAGGACAAGAACATTCTTAATTAACAGCTTAATAATGATAATTTTTCATACTGCCATGAGAATAGGATTAATGCTTTATTGGTTGCTTATTAAAATGAGATGTGCTATTATGGAAGTGTAGGATCTGCAGTAACAGATTTTGAGATCCCTGTCTTTCATTTCTGGGAACTTCAGGAAGGGAGAAGGGAATAAGTAATTTTGTTTTCCCCCGTTCTTCAAGAAAATATTATAGAGGTTGGGAATGAAAAATACTGCTCTGGTCTGCAGGTGTTTGCAGTTCTTCTGTGTAATGATCCAAAGCAGCATATTGGAGGTAGAATCTGGATTCTCCTATGTGCTGAATCAGGGAGGGAAAGAGTAATCTTGCTAGCACTTTGCTTGCCTCTCCACAGGCAGGCTGTCTAAAGTTGCTTTGGGATGCTTGCTTCTGCTAACAATTATTTTCACAACTTCTACTGCTCAGCAAGGATTGTATTTTTTTTCTCTCAGCATGCTTTTCTCCTCTCTTCTTTTTCCTTGTCCCCATTTGCTTTCTCTGTCTTTGCCCATCCCAGCAAAGGATTTAACATCACCTGTATCAAGGCATGTTGGACTCACAGGGGAAAGTAGCCTTTTGCATCTGCTACTGCCCCTGGCACCTAATAGCAAACTGTACAAATACTCACTGTGCCTGCTCCTTTAAACAGTACCATTTTAAGGAGTTATGTGGCTGGCAGGAAGAGCATAATGACACTATGGGTTACAGCCTGACTCTGTACAGCTGTGCAAACCAGCAGCTGGACTTTGGAGCTGGCACTGTGCTCAGGGTTATAGGTAAGGAGCTGTTGTTAACCCAAGTGCTCAGTGTGGGGGACACTTGAAATTTTCCCTTGCGCTAATGATACATAGCATATACACAGATGATTTAAAAATGAGAGTAGGGCTAAAAAATAATAAGAAATTACAGAATTGACCTTGCCATCAGGAATGGAAGGACTGTGGTACTTTTTCTCTCAGGTGGGTGAAGGCTGTGTGACAGGGAATGCAAGAGTTAATGCATGGAAGGGATTGAGCTTTGTGTCAGTGTCTACCATCAGCAGTGTGGAAGACCAGAACACAATGGGGCTGATCAGACTTTTTCTTCCAGTTCTTGCTTTTATCAGTCTCCTTATTCCATTTCAAGCATGCTCATTTTCTGGTTTGCTTTCTCTTTCCAGTAGTTTCAGAAGTTTCATGATTCTTTCTTTCTGTCACCCTTTTTCACCTACTTTCCCCTTTTTTGTTTATATGTTTGTGACTTCCTTTATTTATTAAATTTCTTCTTTATAATTTGGGTCCTCCAATAGATATCCATTTTTTCGCTCACTAGCTGTTTAAGCTATGGGCCAAATAATTTGTCAGAGATACTTCTAGGAGAAGAAAAAAGAATCATGACACCAAGTGCTAGAAGGGAGAAGTAGAAGGGGTCAACCTTTCTTCATACCCACTGACAGGAAAGCAGAGCAGTGCTAAACCCTCTAGGGAGTTATCTCTATTTCATATCCAGATCATCGGGATAAAGTCTGTACAAGCTCCTGCTGAAGCAGCCCAGGGATCTTTGTAGAATACTCTCAGGTGGTCACAATTAAGACAACATTTGAATATAAACACCAGAGCTTAGGGGACAAGAGCTGTGCAAGATACTACTTTCTGCTCATTCTGCTACCTCTCTTCCTCTGCAAAGGAGAGAGTGACCAGGAAGAATATCTACAATTTACAGTGCCTTCCTAGCAAAAAAAAAAAAAAACAAACAACACACCCCCAAAAAACCCCCCAGAGGAATAATTTTCTCTTTGGCTCCATAGTTTTCTCTGCATTTGTTTTTCCAGCAGCACTCTATAGGCCTCATGTGTTTCTCATGCTAGATGAGTAAAAAAGCCACTGTAATATATGTATATTCAAACCCCCCGGCTTTTAAGGTCACTTCTTGGCTTCTGAGTAACTTCTCAAGGCTGCCTTGTACATGCTTTTGACTGAAGTCTGTTCTCATGAGTCTTACAAGTAGGTATATAAACACTTTAGGACAGGGGACAACTTTTGATTTGTCAATGTACGGAATATTGCATCATTTTGGGAAGGCGTGTAGCTTGGGATCAGGGCTTCTCATACCTATGATAACTCAAATAATAATACATAAAGAGTTGTATAATGTTCTTCCAAATGGATGGCAAGTTAAGACCCAAGGCAAAACTAGTCCCTGGCAAATTCGTGTTACCTACCTCCAGTGTCCTTCACTTATGACTGTGAGAAAGATCAGCTCCTTCCTTCCTTCCTTCCTTCCAAGTCATCTCTTAGATGGGGTAGGGTATCCCATGAAGGTATAATTCTGAGCACTGCAATGAGCACCATGTCTTAAGTCCATTGCCAGGAATGTAGCTCAGTCTGTTGCAGTTGTTTGAGCCTTAAAAGAGTCTCCCTTACCTATTAATAGGATATTACAAATATTAGAAATATTAAACCTGTGCCTTACAGCAAAACTGGGGACTGCCCATCTGTTTACTCAGCTTCATTCCATCTTTCTATGCTTCTGACAGAGGCATTACAAGAAATCTTTGTACTTGTGCATTTCTGTGGCCAGAGCCTTTATCTTTCTGTGTAATGAGTGAAAACAAATGCTTCCACTTTCCTGGTGTCTCACATCCAAGAGGCATTAATTGTCCAATAGAGAGCTGTTAAAAGGCCAGGTATTCCAGGAGTAACACAGCCCAAACTCAGGCCCACTGTCAGGGGTTTCTGATTGAACAGAGTGATGCAGGCTCTGGGCCACGTTGCTTTGTGTTGCAGGGAAGAATGATGAAATCATACCTCCAGCCGTGGCCATCTTTTCCCCATCAAAGCAGGAGATCCAGCAGAAGAGCAAGGCCACGCTGGTGTGCCTGGCCTCTGGTTTTTACCCTGACCACCTGACTCTGGTCTGGAGGGTGAATGGTGTGAAAAGGACCGAAGGGGTGGGGACAGACGAGTCCTCCACACGGAATGGGAGCACCTACTCACTGACCAGCCGACTGAGGATGCCAGCCTGGGAATGGTTCAACCCTTTGAATCGCTTCGAGTGTGTTGCCAATTTTTTTCAGAACGGTACAACGCAATCAATAAACAAATTTATCTATGGTGATACTGGTGAGTAAAAATAGTCTCTCACCATGCTGTGTAAGGTAGAAATCCCAAATCAAAAGAGTGTATGTTATAATATGAAACACATCTATATGTAGCTTCCATTCTGCAAAAATACATACCAAAATATGATGGTATTAGTAAATTGTACAGTATCATAAAACAGATAGCATAGTAAAACGAATGAGGCAGTGTTTTGTAAAGTGAAACTTCTGAAATCTGTATTCTGTTTGCTTTGCAAAGATACATGACTTTCAGTTCATTTTTGTCTTTCAGGTTGTGCGCTCACAGAAGGTACGTGTGGCTTCTCACATAAAGAGAACTTTGCCTCTTCTCTCAGGCAACTCTCAGTGTGTATTTTAATTCCAGCTTTACTGACACTAAGTACATCGTGTGGGAGATATCTGCTGTATGAATAGCTTCTACTTTTCTCCTCTAAGTGATTTGTATGTGACATTAAAAAGAAAAAAAAAAAAACAGGAAGAAAAGCTTTTGGGAGAATTGTTTGTGCATATTGTATGTAGCTGTGTTTGTGGGGTTTAACTCTCCCATATGATTCCATTTTGAAAAAGCAGAAGAAAATGTGGAACCTTCCTATAGACTGTATTTTACTCTTTATCACCTCCTGCACTTCTAGACACTGACTTCTATTAGGAATATTCCTGCTCAGCCATGAAAGAAATGATCCATACTTATCCTAGGGATTCTGACATCAAGATTCAGGATACGATATTCTGAATATTTCTTAGTATCAAACTCAGAATACATCTCATGACAAGCCACCTTCCCCTCCACAATGGAGTTGCATATTGAGGTTGTCCATATTACAAATTATATTTCTCTCCTCTTTCTATGCATATTTGCACACTCATGTTTTTCAACAACTTCTTTAAGGCTTCAGGAATCTTAAGGCTGAACCATGACTGAGCTGGTATCAATACTATGGCAACTCCTTAAGAGTGAAAAATCTACAAGAATAAAACCTCTGAAAGCCTTGTTATTCTGGGCTCTGTAAAAGATCCCTGATACATCAGCAGCACTCATAAAATCACAGACAATAATGAGACAAAATAAAAACTTCTGATCTTGTGATTCAGCCTATTTTGTGTTCCTAACAGGGGATTCAGATGAACAGCACAGTTTATCAGTAGGTGCAGCAACACTGTATTTTGCCAGCAGAAAGACAATCTCTGCTTTTCCTAGACTTGCTTTCTCTGTTGGTTCTTTTAGTCATAATGTTCTGTCCCATTCCCTGCTGTCTGGTGTCAACAGAGCCCCTCATGTGGCTCTAGTTCCTTTATATCTCTTAGCTAAAAATTAGAAGGGTTCACATTTGATGAAAGCTCCATTAGATCCAGCATCTCGTGATGATGATGATGATGATGTAAATTGAATACACAAATGGTGTTTGACTTGCAGAGTCGTACTTGCGGTATGGAAATTCTCTGAAGCTCACTTACATCATCCTCTGTGGCAAAGCCTTGGTCTATGCAGTTTTGGTGAGCGGTCTGGTGTGGACAGCCAAGGTAAGTCAGAGTGCCCTGGGTGGTTAGGCTTACTCACTAGGCAAGCATCAGGGGATCCATGCTAAGCCTGTTCTCAGAGGTGTGCTTGTTCTGCAGGTGCTCTGGCAGGCTTTGTGCAGCCTGGCTTGTAAAAATCACAAGTGAAGGGTTTTCTGTTACTGTTTTTCCAGAACTCAAGTAAAATCAAAGCTATCTAGCAGAGAACTTCCTTCTCACAATCCCCTTTAAACACACAAAAAAGACGAGAACTAAAGACAAGTTGCCCAGAACGTAAATAAGGGAAATATCAAATATATCATGCCTTTGTGTAACCATTGTAAAAGGCATCTGCAGTGAAAATAATAGGCAGGTTTTTTGAGGTGATGCAGGAGATCAATCTGATCAAACAATTGCCAAGATTTACAAAGAACAGTGGGATCAACCTGAACAAATGAGTTAAATTGAACTAACTGTCAGGAATTGCTTTTTATTAGTAAGCATTTCCTGTAGCTGAAAGATACAGCCAGTGAGAGCAGCAAAGCTTCAGCACTTGTCTGTTTAAAAGCAGAACAGGGAGATGTTTTTGATAAGGGGTCTGGTAGAGCGGAGAGCAAGATGAAGACAATCTCAATTATGGTTTTAGTAGATTTGCAAAGATATACTGGATGTGATAGATTTGTCCTTTTCTGGATATCGGTCATAGACTCACAGAATGGGTTAGGTTGGAAAGAGCCATTAAAGATCATCTAGTCCCACCCCCACCCTGAAATGGGCAGGCACAGCTTTCACTAGGCCAGGCTGCTCAAAGCCCCATGGAACCCAGCCTTAAACACTTCAGGGGTGGGACATCCACAGCTTCTCTGGGAAACCTGGTCCAGGGTCTCACAACAGTGACTAATTTCCTCCTTTAATGTGAAGCTACTCTGTATCAGTTCAGAACCAGTGCCTTTTGCTTTGTCCCTGCAGGCCTTGGTAAAACATCTCTGGGCCCTGCCCCCCGCCATGCTTTGAAAGGCCTCAGGCAGAGCTGGCCAGAGGCTTCTCTTCTGTCTGAGGAGGGATTGCTCTCTCAGCCGGTCTTCACACCCTAAAGCCCTGTGATCATTTCTTTTGGGCTTCCTCTGGACCTGCTCTACAAGGTCCATGTGTTTCTTGTGCTGGGCCTCCAGAGCTGGTCATAAAAATGCAGGGGGACTGGTGAGAATTCACGTGGGTCCCCTCTCCAAGTCAGTTCAGGTCCCTCTGAATGTCATTCCTTCCCTCAAACACATCAATGGCCACACAGCTTTGTGTCATCTGTGAACTTGCTGAGGGTCCACTTGATCCCAGTATCAATGACACACTGATGAAAGTATGAAATGCTTTTGGTCCCACTATAGACCCTTGAGGGAAACAATTTCTTACTGATTGCCACTTGAACTTTGAACCATTAATCAAAACCCTTTGGTCAAGGTCATCCAGTCAATTCCTCCATTTCTTTCTGTTGTTTGGTGGTTGTTGTTGTTACCTTTAATTTTTCATTCTTCTCGTTATTTTATTCCATTTTGTTTTCAATCAGAGTGGTGTCAAGTTATCTAGAGAATAAATGAAGAGCCCTCTTCATCACATCAGCAGGAACACAGCAAGTTCTCTACCTCTCTGTAGCAAAGCACCTGTGCTTCTAAAAACTTCTGAATAGATATTTTTTATAATTGTCTGTCGCCTTTCTTTCTTCACTTTGTTGTATTCACTGCTGAGCTTTCCCAGTACTTCCATATCATATTGTAATACATCTTTAAAACCAGCACCTTCTTAATGCTCAGAGGCAGAGATCTCATCTCCTTGATTTCAGAATAAAGTTTTAACTTTTTTTTCCCCTGAGAAAGTATGAGTTGTTGTTTTTTTTAATTTGGTCTTCTGTAGTAATAATGTCCTACGATACAACTTTCAGTGATCTACTCTATCTTGAAGAACTCTCATTAATGACAATTTACAGACAATCCCTGTAGGAGTAACTCATCTGTTATGGGAGCAGTAGAGAGACTCATCCAGTAATTACACAGTGTACCAACAACTGGAGCAGGGCTGCTGACTTTGGAGGCTTGCCCTCTCCAGAGGCTGATTTTGAGCCAAAACAGATGCATAATTCAAAGGTGGTAGAGAAGGTGTTCCTAACAGGGGATTCAGATGAACAGCACAGTTTATCAGTAGGTGATCTGGCACTCCAGCCAGATGAGAAGTGACATCCTCTCAGGAGAGGCATGAGAGTTGCTTTATCTTTCACTCTGTTCTTCTGTGGGATTACCTTGGTGATGGCACCAGACTCACTGTGGTAGTGAAGAAAAGTTTGGTGAATAGATTAAAAGTCACCTGACGCCTAATGCTTTTGTTTCAAAAGAAACTGATGACAGACTTGAGAGGAATCTGTTACATCTCTTTTAATGTCATTAAAGAAAAAAAGCTGTGTCTTAATGCTAGAGGTATAATGCAGTAAAATGGAGTTCTTTTTCCTGCTCTGCGCTTGGCACTCCTTTAATCTCCTCAAAACACTTAAGAACAGGAGAAAATATCCTATTGAACCACAAGATTTATTTGGTGTTGTGATATACAGAAATTATTTATGCAGTCTCATGGCTGCTTTAAACAAAAAGGAGAACTGTTTCCTTACAAACACTTTTTACAAAACTGCTTCTAGGTTCTTGCTTCTTACATTCACAAGATATTAACAACCTGGTCTAGGGAAAGGTGTCCCCTTCTTTTTTGGAGAAGAAACAAAAGGAACAGTTCTTGGCAAGTGGGAATCGTGAGAAGGTTGTGCAAAAGGATACATTTCAGGGAGTGTGACAGAGATAAACAAGGAGAGAAGAAGTCTTTGGATTGAGGTGATGGGTTCTTTTCCCAAGATGTCTCATTATTCATGCTCTATGAAGTCAGAATAGACTGGAGCACAGCAGAATGGAATATTAAAAAATAATTCAAGCTCAGATACATCAAGGTGAATATAATTCATTAGGACATTTGGTGAAAATGTCTGCATTTATCAAGGCTGCCAGAAAATCCCCCAGATCACACACACTGACTTTCATAATGGTCATGGCAAAACTTGGTCAAAGTGAACAGAGGACAAATATGGGTTTGGGAGTCTTTCAGTCGACAAGCTCCATTTGGAAGGAGGGACACAACTAGGCACTTCTATGTAATAAATGAATTTGTCAAATGATAGAGACTTCCTTTAAGATTCTGCAGTATGAAGAATGTTGCCGCAATGAATTAATATATTTCGGTCGCTGGAAATTGACACCAAGCACAGCAATCAAATCCTGTTCTTTTCCAAGCTTGCTACAAGCCATGTTATTCTCATTCCGACACATTCCCACTATTATACAAGTAGTTGTGTAAAGAGAGCACTTTTTAAAAGAGAGAGACAGATACGTATCTGGGCTCACATTAATATCTCCTTTTTTTCTTTCTTTTGAATTGAAGTATCTTCAAAGCAGAGTTTTTGTCCATCAAGCTCTTTTTCAAGAGCGTTTTGTACAGAGGATATTTGTGATGGGACTGATGCTTGGGTGCAAGGAGAGGAGCAGAATTCTGCTCTGCACACATTTGTTATCACTCATTCCAACCATATAGGAGATCCCCTTGGACAAAGTGAGTTCTTCAAGTTTACATTTATGTAAGTTCACTTCTCAAAAACTACACTGTGTTTCTTGCAGTTTTCAAGAGAACCAGCTAGTGAGAATGAAAGGGAGAGTTTTAGCCAAAAAGAAGGAAATAATTCCAGGTACTCTAGACAATGGATGAAGTATGATAAAATGTCGTTAATCTTTTAAAGAAAAGAATAAGTAGGAAAATTCGGAAGAGTAACAAAACAACAAAATAAAGATCTAGAAAAGCAAATCAAGAATGAAAATAAAGACACAACTCAGAGACAGGGTAAAGGGATTAGAACTGAGAAGTAGGGAAAAGACTCTAATGTGTAGAGGAGAAGCAAAGGGAATCAGAGTGTGTTTAGTAAAACTATGTTTGTGGGAAACTTTTATGTGCATCGTCACTATAAAACCAAGAGATTACTAAACCTGGAGAGGCTTTCTGGGGATCTTTCTTCTACTTTACATCTCTTCATGAACTCACATGACAAGTTAAATCGTTGGTAAGTTAGTGAAAGCTCACACAAGAGTAGATGTAGAACAGAGTCATACATTTTATGCATAAATGTTTCCTGCATAGATGTAGGATGACTTGGGATGCAGAAGATCTGGAATTTCTGAAAACAACAGGAAATAATTTGCGATTTTCCCAGTAGAACGACCTTGTTTTGAAGGATTTTGTCCTGTGATTTACAGTTTCTTTTTCATATCAAGACAGACTCAAACTATGCCATTAAAGAGCAATATGAAAAACACGTTTACTACAGGTACTTGGTTAGGTTGGTAATTATGTGTTGACACTTTGTGAGATAAGACCGGGCCACTGATGTGCAAGGGACAGAGATAAAAGTTGCCTGTTACCTGTCCCCATCACGTCCCATCCCTTGAGACAGTCTGCAGAATGAAGGCCCCCAGGATTAGTAAATTTGGAGTTTTTCTGGAGATCTTTCATCTACTTACATCTCATTATTACCTTGCACCACAAGTTAAACCATTGGGAATTCAGTAGTAGCTCACACAGGAATTGATGAAGGACCCTGTCATACATTTTATGTATAAATGTTTCCCAAATAGACCTAGGAATAACTCTCACAAAGGTAGGGGAGCTTTGGAAGCATAGAATGCACTAGCAAGACAGAAGGAGTAGGAGGCATGGCGTGGAGGCCCTAAAGGGAGCTTCTGCCTAATGTTGACTCAACAGTAGGGGAAAATATCTCTGAAGGCCTCAGCAGAAAATGGTAGCTCAGAATGAGAGCAGTTGATGTGCCAAAATATGCTGGAAAATATCTCTTTAAGTAACAGAAGTTAAATTTTAGCAAAACAGGATGCGGTTTGACATTTACTCAAAAAACCATTTTGATAATGCATCAGCCTCTCTTACCACAACAGCACCCCAGCTTCTCAGGAGGAGGCACAGGATGTGGCTTTCTGTTCACCATTTTACAGTTGGGCAGAAAAAGTGACAAAGGGTCTCGTGAAAGCTGTTGGGTTTTTTGCCTCAAATTATCACACAATCTTATTGTTACTCAAGTCTGCAGATGGGTCCTGCATGTGCAGCTGCTCTTTTTGTTTTGCAACATACAAAAAAATCCAGAAAAGATTTGTGGGGTTGGGGGAGTTGCTGACCTGGTTTCACAAATTTAAAAAACATTGATGCTTTTTCTAGGCATCTCAAATCAGCAAAGCAAGATAATAAAAATCATTGACTTGTAGAAAAATTATGATGGGAGGGGACTTCCGGATGTCTCAATACAAATTCCTGTTCAAAATTAGTTACCAGAGCTAACTCCAATGCTCCAACTCACACTGCTCAGAGCTTTGTCCAGATGATTTCTGAATATCTTCAAGGACAGGGACTTGACAGGATTTCTAGGAAACCTGTTCAAGTGCTGAATCATCATCAAGAGAAAGTACTTTTTGTTATGCCTGATCAGAGTTTATCTTGCTGCAGCTTGCTCCCACTAGATTCCACTGTGCCCCTCTAAGACTACAGGTATGTTTAGGCAGTTGGAGTCATGCAATTACTCATCTTTCAGCCTTCTTATCTCCATGATGAACAAAATCAATTCCCTCAACCTCTCTTATGTTTCTGCTCCAGTCCCTTGACATCTTAGTGTCTGACCCTCTGCTGCACTCTACAGTTTTTGATATCTCTGTTGTACTGGGGCTGGGGCAGGGCAGGAATGTGTATGGATTAGAGAGGTGGTATTCCAAATGTAGTCTCAAGAGTGCTTCAACATGCTAACGGCACCCTTGCTAATGCAACCAAAAATGCAACTAGCTTTCAGTGCTGAAAGGGCTCACTGCCTATTCATGTTCAATTACTTTTCTATAAGGTTGTTCTCCTAGCCAGTCAGCTGGTATTTAAAGGACTCACATAAAGGTTCTTTCACCTTTTCTCCAGGGATGTGTCCATGATCCAAAAATTCCCTTCCCAATGAAGAAACACTGCACAATATCACAAGTTGAAATTGAAGATCAGTATGGTTATCCTGCATGTGTGGTAATACTTCTTTGCCCTACAACATTTACCATATAATCTGACATAATTCGGGCTAGGATAAGAATAATAAGAATCACAGTGTAGATGATATTTCTAATTATGGAATGATATTTCTAATTATGGAATGTTCCCATTCTACATCCTTCATTTAATTATTTACAAAACTGGAAACACATTATTATTATTCTTTATTTCAGAACTAGCAAAATAGGCACGTGACTTTTATACATCACAAGAACCTCGCTTAGTGCTTTTTTGGTTTACAATAATTTAAGATAATTTGTTATATTGTCATCATGAAAGGCTTACACAAAATAGTTTCTCAGGCTATAACTAATCCCACTGCACCAACCATACTATCTGGGAGAATGGTGGTGATGGAAAGACACTAGTAAGTCTTTTTGTGTGACATGCAAGAGTCTTTGTGCCAAACCAGAAATATCCTGTCAGGGAGAGGTTATGTAGTAAATAAATCTACATCCACATCCTGTTTGTTCATCACTCTATATTTTCGTCTTCAAAACAGGGATGCTTTCTGAAGCAGTGTTCATTTCAGAACTTAGCTCACAGTCAGAAACCTACAAGACCTTGAGAAAAATTGCAAAGTTGCCTTGGATAAAAAAAGCCCTCAGAACTCAGCCAGAAAGAAGGAATAAACCAGATTAATACTGACTGCTGCTGCTTATTGAATTGTGAAAGAGGTAGATAAAGAGACAGATGTGACATTCTTTGTGGCATGGGCTTCACTCTGCAGCCAGAAGTAAACTCCATAGTCAGAACAATTTCTGAACAAATGAAAATCTACATGTTATTTTTTCTTGAATGTGAATTCATTCCAAGTTGCATACTATTTTGACTACCTCCCTTTTCACTTTTTACCCTCCATATACATAGAATTTTTCAGGATTTTGTCTATGCACTTGCAGGCCATGGTAATGACTCCTCTTTTGTCATTTTAATCAAATCTGTTGCATGTTAGTTTTGTTTAGCTTCTATTCCTGCATCATCTTTTGTTCAGACTCCCTTTCATCACTGTTGACAATGGTAATTCTACTGTTTCTTTGTGATTAGGGTAACCTTTCCAAGCACAGTGAAAAACATTGTGGTTCAGGAAGGAATGAGAGTGCACATAGAAGTCACTGTCAAGTATTTCAGACTTGTATATGTCACTCAACTGTTCTGTGTCAGGCAAGAAAATGTCTTAGGGGACAATAACTTGGGCTGTGTCGACTACAATTTACATTTCCTTTATTTTATGTCTGCATTTGTTAACCATCTTTTGATTGTTCCAATGAGACAGAGGATAAATTGCTGGTCAGGAAAGAGGGGTTCAGCAATTAGCCTGCATTTCAAATACTATCTTGCCTAGGTCTTATTTCTACCTATTCTTGTTACACCTTCTCAGTAACATCTGGTTTGTGAGTAGGTGATTGCCCTACACTCCCTTTTCCTGTGCTGAGAGCAGCTCCCTTCAGAGGGAAGGTGCTGAAAGGGGAGAGGTTTATGTAAAGAAAGCAAGTGACTTTGAAGTGTTGTGTCCAAACTACTGGCACAGAAATAGATGCCTGACTGGTTCAGCTTCGCAGACAAAATATCCAAATAGAATTCTGTACCACTTGGCCGGTTAGCTTGGAATCCAGCTGGAATGTCACCCTCTCGCTTTTCATTTGCACCATAGGAAATATAAATCAATTGCAATGCCTTCCCTGGCTGCTGCAGATACCAGTACATAGAGCTGTGACCATTATTTTGACTGCATTTCAGAGTCACCTTCTCATCTTCTCTCACCACAAGACTTGGAGTTTGGGTGATTTCAGCTCCTGTAAGACCAAAACAAATGAAAACAGAGTAAAACAAGTAAGCCACATTCTCCCAGCATCAGAGCAGGTATTAAGGCTCTACTGATTCCTTACTTGTTCCAAAGAAGTACATGGCCACGCACAGAGCTGTCCACATCCTCATTTCTGCCTCTGAAGTCAGTGAACCTACCCCTATATGGGACTTACCCCTATATTGGTCCGTTTCACCTGCTTCCCCTAAACCAATAGCAAGATATCTCTGTAACAGCTACATCTACACTGAAAAACAAGCTTCTTCCTGCAAGTTTTCAAGTAAACATTTTATTTGAAGTGCATGTGTTGAAAACACATAGAAAGTTTCAAACTGACTGATCTGGAAGCTTTTCATACTCTACCAGACAGGATGTTGTCATATATGACAATTGTGGTTTTATTCACCATTGCATGTCTTATTTTACCTTTTGATATTTTGTTTCCAGAATAAACCAGAAAATGTTTAGTGCAACCAAATAATGTGGTTTTATTTTGTATTGGTAACTGATGGATCTTTTCTTTCTGGAAAAATACAATACCTATGCTGAGACCTTAATTTTTTTCTTCCTTCTCCACCTGTTAGAACAATCATGCATGATATTATTTTGTGAAGAGCTTTATATGGAAGCCTGTTGCAGCCTTAGCACACAGCAAAAATGAAGGAAAACAGGGCTATTCCTGAAGTAAATATCTAACAACTTCTTTTCCAGCAGCACCTGTATTAATTATGAGTGCATCTTACAGGATCCAGATGATACCACTAATTCTGACAAAATCTTTTAACCTGTATTAAGAAGATTGATTGCTGTCCCATCAAGGTATTTTGGAAATACAGTGGGAACTATCATAGTACTCATAATTCGCCATTTACAGATCTGAAGTGTGGCCCCAGAGGCCAGTGCTCATACCAAGCAACAAGATCTGTACTACTGAAACTATTCTTTCTTTTTTAGGTGAAAGGGTACCATCTGGTGGAGTGAGGGGGTGTTTACTGTGGTCCTTAGATGATTATTTTTCACAGCTCTTTATTTTTGCATTGGCAGATATTCATGGAAAAGGAACTGATGTACCAGAGATACATATGTCTGTCGCTAAACTGGAGACTGTGAAATGCTGCACTGAAAGTGTTGACTCACAAGTACACAGGTGCTTAATCTGGACAAGAAAAATCTCAGAGGTGATATTGAAAATGGGATTTCAAAAACATAATGCAGATGAGGAGGGGAACTAGTGTGTGGAGTAGCTGATGAAGTTCCTAACTAGATATGCTGTAAAAGTTGTCCTGAGATGCAGGAAAATTGGCTTGAAAGAGAAACCTCTTTTAACTCAGAACACAGAGTTTTCCTCTGGGTTTCACATGGTACAGGGGGCAGAGGGGGGTGTACAGCAATGTTATAGGTAAAACCTTTGAGAACAATATCTAGATTCAAATCCCATGTTGTGTTTTTTGAGATAGGATATGAATCCAGACAAATCAGCTCTCAAGTGCACTGTGCTGTAGGTATCATAAGGAGATTCATAAATAGTGTTTTCTGGAGTATAAAAAATACAAATTTATAGCCTAGACTTTCCACATGGAGCAGATTCTATGTTTGATCAATAGATATTTAAGCATTTAATACAAACTGAAGGAGTTTCAAGAGGAAAATCTGACTCACAACATCCTGTTGCCCACCAGTGGTTAAGTCTAAGTGTTTAAGTGTGGGCAGGTGGAGGGAGAGACCTCATCTAATCCTGGCAGTGAGTCTGTTGGAAGGTTGGTCTTCCTGATGAAGTTGTAAAAATAAAGGCATCAAAATATCTTGCTGTTGCTCTGAGCATAACATGCGAAATTACCTATTCACTTAATCATCAGCTCAATGCTCTGATAGGCTTACTTTCTTCTTAAATTGAATGAATGCATGTAACATGGGCTTTGCTCTCAACAAATGTCATGATTAACATTTTAGCCATGTTTTTTTAATTTTTTGTGTGACTCTGAAATTATAAGATGTGGGGAAAAGGTTACTAGCAACATTAATAGAACTGATCCAGTTAATACACATTCATCTTTTAGGAAAAAGAAATACACAATTAGACCTGCAATTAAAAAAAAATTCAAAAAATACTGCCCTGCTTTTTTGTTTTTTGGGTGGGTTTTTTGTTTGTTTTTGTTGTTTTGGGTTTTTGGGGTTTTTTTCGGTTTGGTTTTTTTTGGTGAAAAAAATTGTTTGAATGCTCTAACTCTTCTCATGTCAGGGGAAAAAAAGCCAAGATGAGGTGTAGAAAACATGCCCTTTTCTTCCTAGATTTGTCAAATTTATTTAAAAATTAGTGTTACGTTTCCCACCTTCCAGTCATTGGCATCAGGAACATTTTACATGATAGAATACCTTCTCCTGTCTGTAAGCCAGCTGTTTCATACTTGTGTTGTCACATCATTTTTATTTGGAAAAGATAGGATTATGGCATTTAGTATCATTTTCATGTTCCATAATCTCTTCTCTGGTCAGTTCAATTTCAAACAACACTTTTGGTGAGGATGAGTTACACAAAGAAGAATTTCAGTGTGGGTTTCAGCATGGATTTCATAACATCCTGAGATGTTGCAAAAATATTTAACTCATAAATCAGGAGTCTCCTAGTTCTCCTCATTGACAGAAATTTGAATGCTAGTATTGTTCAGGGCTGAGAGACAGGTTTTCTTTCAGGAGATCCCAAACTCTTTAATGGTGTCTCTGTTTCAGAACCCTGTGTATTACTCAGTAAAGGTCATGGAAGTTTCAGCACAAGACTGTTGCCATAACATCAAACCACTGGCAATGTAGGTTTGGTTACTGCCTCACTTCTACTCAGACCCAGAATTTCAATCCCTTTCTTTCTTTTTTTTTTTTTATTTGAACCAGTTCTAAATTCTTATTGTAGATATAATGAAATTAAGAAATGAATGGTTTATCATGGGAACATCCATTGGTGAGGGTGGAAGAGAAAGAAACCAGCCTACTGACTGAGACTTAGTTTTTGCAGCTATTCACAATCCAGAGTAAATGAGATTTTTTGTTGTTGCAGGACATGCATGTGCTTGGGCCTAGTGAGGGCCTCTGGCACAGTAATAAACTCCAGTGATTTGGGTTTTCCTTTTCTTTCTGATAAAGTGGTTTTAGGCACAGTGTAAACTTCTTTTGTTGCCTGCACTTAAACATACGTTCTCAATTCCCTGAAGTGATTGTTGGAAATAGTAAATGCAAGATAGTCTCTGTGCCCCTCCTGGTGGAGAATCAGAGAATCCACCTGAAAAAGAAAGACTGATAAAGAAAGAGGGGAGGAGTGAAACAAATCAAACCAGAGAAAGGAAATAGTCTTCTCATGCAGATAATTTCTGTTCATATATGTAGTGAATTTCACGATTAAAATAACAAGCAATTGCTACCCAGGTATCTTTCTTTCCTTTAACATCACTGATCTCAGGTAATTTGCCTTCCTCCAAGCAGGTAAAAGCTGTGGATTAGTTGAATCACACACCATTTCAGACTTTCTATCTTCCCGTATTAACCTTAAGCTTTTCCCTGATTTGCTCCAGGATTTGCATACAGCGCTCTTACAGATTATTTCTATTCTCCCCTCTTCTCATCTTCCTGCTTTTCCTCTTCCTCAATTACAACTCACCATTTCTAAACAAGTTTTCTGTGCCCGTGCCAGCTATGTGCATCAAATCCTGCCAAACCTCACAGCTGTGACCAGACTGAACTTTTGTTGGTCTCCAGATAACAAAGCAACCTTTTAAAATTTCCATTACTACACCTTCAGATGACTACTTTTTGTCATCTTGTGTTTAAGAACACAAGAAACTCTGAGGCTTCCCCCCGCACACTCATCAGATCTAATGAACTACACAACCTTGTCCTGCAAATTCTACCCTCTGCTCTTTCAAACACACACACACACACACACACACACACACACGGAGTGAGAGGAATTATAATGAAAGCCTTCTTTTGTCTGGCAATCAACACTAGAATAAAGCACATTCTCACATTCATCTCACTTTCATATCACACTACTTAGAAGCCATGAATATCCTGTCGTGCAGGACTGATGACTCCTTGGGCAGCTGATCACAGCTCCTGTTATTCTGCCTGTTATTTTAGCTGCCAGCATCAAGCATGCTGCAGGCCTACTGATCTTTTGCTTCTCACTAATAGACCAGATTGTGAGTGCTTTAGAGAGGAGAGCCAGTGGGAAAACAGCCAGTGAGAAAAGATAAGTCCTCTTGCTTATTAACAATGCAACTACTTTGGTGAGAGGGAAGGTAGAACTGGAAACAGCAGACAGGAGACCAACAGGTGTATTGCCTCAGCCAGAAGAGAGCTAGGTGGAGGCTCAAATAAAGAGAACAGAAAATCAAGGAAAGTATGTTTAGTCTACTTGCAATGCTGTGGACCATGATGCAGCAATTTTATCTTCTTGTCCTTCACCTAAGCAATGACTAACATTCAAGGTATTGATTTTTAGTATATTTGCTGTCAATGCAGCCAATAAAATACTTTGCATAGGAAGCAAAAGCTATAGACGGCTAAATTCTCATGTAAGTAAAGAAGCATGCTTTACAGCACAGCTGCAAATAAAACCTAAAGGATGCTGGCTGCCACACATTCTTGAGTAGAAGATACTGCTCATTAACTATTCAACAGTTTACTGAAAAACCAAGGAAAGAAGACAAGTCAGCAAAACTTTAAAACCAGCCTGAAACTGTATTTTATCACATGGGGATAAAAGTACTTAATTGCAGAGTTTTCTTTCTGGCACATCTTTACAAAATCTCACATATAACCACCAAGCAAAATTACCTTCTTTGCTGCCAATGATTAAAGAAAACCCAAAAACCAAAACACCAACCAAAAAACCCAACCAAGGAACCAAACAAACAAACAAACAAAAAAAAAAAAAACCAAAACAAAAAACCAAACCAAAACAAAACCAAAGCATTTGACTTTGCAAACAACATACAAATAAGGTATAGCCAGGCAGTGAATTAAGTGAGAGTCACCTACTGGCAGAACCAAGAAACACAGCTTGTATTTTATGGTGCTAGCAGGACTATGTTGGAGAAGGAAGAAATCTTTGTGGCAGATAATACTACAACACAAAGGTACAATCCTACAGTATTTAAGGTAGTTCTAATTAATGATATATAAAACTATGTATTTGGTGGTATATATATATTATATATATAACTATATATTCGGTATGTGCACTCAGGATGTGATTGAGAAAGAATACTACTATTTCTATATCTGTTACAACTATCCATTTTTCTCTGTTCAGATTATTAAAAAAATATTATTACATACTGGCTAAAATTGACAAGAAGCTGATTCGGTGAACAGCTAAACATTGGGGGGAAGGTGGGTTGAATCTGAGTGACATTAATAACTTTTTTTGTAGTTTGAGGAGAATGACCTATGAGGAGAATGATAGGGCTTGTGTACACTGTGCAACAGTGTACACAAGCCCTATCACATTTCATAATTCTTATCACATCCTGAGAAAATAACTCATGCAGACAGTTGTAATTGCTTGAACACACTTCTTCTCTGGGAAAGAAGATGGGAACCATAAATTACAGTTATGTCCATAAACACGCTTATTTGTGGTGATACTTGATGTTCTATTGGTAATCAAAGTACTTCTTGCAACAAAAAAAATCTCACAACACACTCTGGTTGGATCTGTCCTCATCTCAACCCTTCATGCCCCACATTGGCAGAAAGGACTGTCAAGGGTTCAAGCTCAGCTGGAGATGAAACAGGACATGGCTGCTCATCCCCCCTCCTTTCCCCTCCACCTCCCCCAGTAGAATGGTGAGGAGAATCAAAGGAAGACTTGTATGTTGAGATAAGGACAGTTCAATAATTGAAAATAAAGTCAAATGTTATAATAATGAATATTATTATTGATAATAATAATAATAACAACAATTATAATAATGAAACAAATGAGTGTTGCACATTGCAATTGCTCAACCCCCTCTGATTAATGCCAGACCTCACTTCCCAACCCCACTCTGGCTGTGGTTCCATGAACTCCCCCCAGTTTAAATACTGGGCATGACATTCTATGGTGTGGAATACCCCTCTGGTCAGTTTGGGTCACTTGTCCCAGCTATGCTCCCTCCCAGGTACTTTTGTGTACTTCCTCACTGCCAGAGCATGAGAAGTGAAAAAAGAAAGAAGTCCTTGACTCAGGATAAACACGACTTAGCAAAAAACCAAAACATCAGGGTATTACCAACATGGTTCTCTTTCCAAATCCAAAATGCAGCACTGCAACAACTACGGAGAAGAAATTAACTCTACCCCAGCTGAAACCAGGACAATAAAGTACCAATATAAACTTTACTATTCCATTTGAAAACTTGAGTATCTTGGCTTTTTCATTATGCAGACCAGAGAAGACGTTACTTATAGTCTTGTTTTTTCTATTGAAAATGTTCGACATTTTTCTGTCCCTAAAACAAGTTCTTATGCATCACTTACCCTATAGGTTTCCTTGACCTGAGGGAAAATGTCAAGTATCTCTAGAAGAGACTGCATATAGAGCAGCATTAGGATAGACTCAGTGTTTTGAGGTGCTATCAAATCAATGCCTGCTCATGGACTATTGGGATATCTCAGATTTTCAGGAAAAATAGCTGTAATCTAAACTATATTTCATCACCTGCTAAGGAAATGCAGCCAGTCTGACAAACCTGGGCTCAACCCCCTTTTGCCCGGACTGGTCTATCACAGGAATTCACTTATTCAGCATTCAAATCATAAGGTTTCAAAACTTAGAACCCATAATTGTTAAGTCATGCCCTTACAAGGAAAAAAAATCAATTAATCATCTAGCCGATAGTGAGAATGTTCGTCCTTCCATCATGCCTTGGGCATCCCCTATTAAACACCTGGAAGTCCCAGCAATCCAGCTGCTATTGCATCTGCTCCAAATGCATTTTGAGTAAATAGATGGTTTTATATCTGCCAGCCTGAAGGTTTGGTCTAAACCATTTTCATAAATTAGCAGATTGTACAGAAAGAGCCAGACATAGGATGTCTGCAGGTGCCAGCGATCTGCAGGTGACAATGGCTGCATAATGGCCCTTTGCCCCTTTCTGGCCCCTGTCCTGCCTACTGGTGCTCTCTCTCTGACCCAATGTCTGCCCCCAGCACACATCAGGCTTTAGTACGAGCTGTGCCAGCCAACTCCTGAGCAGGATTTCAGTGAACAGGGTCAATGCCTAAACAAGATTTAGGAACAACCTATTCCCTATTCATTAATAAAATCTCAGTGCAGGATGAGTCAAAAGAAATTGTCCCTCCCACGCATAATTAAACTGACTGTGAGCTGATCCTATTTCCCTTTCCCCTAGGGCATGAACACACTTGAGGGCTCACTTTTCTGTAGATTTCTCACTGATGAGCATTCCTTAGACTGAGGTGGACGAACCACATTCCATACATCCTGAAAATGCAGATTTTAAGAACAATCTCAAGGAAAAGGCAGTTTTATACCATCCAATGAATATAATGTTTGTAAGTAAAACAGCAATGAAAAAAAAAAACGCACAAAACTTATCAGAGATATTGGCAAAAATCAATAAAAAGCCTTTTGATAACTCAGAATTTTCTTTGGAACTTGGAAGTAATTGCACTTGTGATCTGAAACAAAACCTCCGAAAAGACTTTACTAATGAGGACTTCCTTTTCCATTCGCCTCCCAGGATTAACAAAAGGTTAACAGCCTGTATTTATCAGGAAGGAGACCGGGGCACCTCCCTTCAGTGCGGGTGGGAAGTGCCAGCAGAAACCAGCACAGCTCTGCCCAGCTGGTAAATAGCTCTGTGCCAGAGCTGTGTTTGTGTGGGGCTCCAGGCACCGGCGACACACCTCTTGTGTCACTGCCCACGAATTGCTTGTGCTCCCTGGGAGCTGCCTCTCCTGCCGTGACACGTTTGTGCAGGATGCTCGCACTGCCCCGGAGCGCTGGGAAAGCTTCCTCACGACCTGGCTCAGAGCAGCATCGCCACTGCAGCTTTCCCACAAGCTGGATTGACGGTCCCTGGGGCTGAACAATGAAACAGGGAGGCGACCAAAAGGTCTGAGAGCGCTCATCTGAAAGAAGGAGGGGGAAAAAGAGATGTCATACCTCTTGGTCCTGGCAGCTCCAGTGTGTTCTTACATTCAGCAGCTGAAAAAAGGAACAACAACAACAACAACCATGTCAGCATTTATCTGTCCTGCTACTGCACTGGTGTCAGCAAGAGATATCAGGCATTTTGAAGCTAGATGTTCTATCTGTTGCCTGGATTTTATTTTTCCCTACAAAACCTTCCTTTTCCCAGTCTCCATTGATTCATTCATCTGGATTTGTTCTTTGGTTATGCTGTGGCTCTTACTTTCCCTCCTTTTACTAGACTCTCCCTTTATTCCCAGTCCTCCCTCTTTAATTATCTTTTCAATTTCCTGAAAAATCTGAAGTTAATATTTTTCTCACGGTATTTTATTCAGCATTTCACTTCCACAGAATCCTTTTACCAGAGAATTACTGAAAAATTGGTTATGAAATCAGTCCCTGGAGTATTTTCCTGGAGTATTCCTTTTATGAGTTATGTTCCATCTCTGAAAGAAAAGATAAATGCGAAGAGATAAACCTTAAACATTAAATTTTCACATTAATTTCTGTTCTTTACATATGACCTTGAGTCTAGGGTGCTGAACTCTGAACAGACTATGCATGAACTTCTTTGCATGTGGCAACTTCCTCTCCTTTTAAATGACTGGCTCAAAACATTTATTGATTTAGTCTTGCTCAGGCAGTAGTTCAGTCCAGGAAAATTAAGAATTTCAGCAGTTCATTAAAAAGCACTTCATATCAGGGAAATGACACAAAGTCAGTAGGTAGAAATACTAGACTGCCTGATTAGACTAGCACAGATTCATTGTAAGGCAGATAAGACACAGGCTGTGTTTTAGGATAAATGTGAAAGAGAAAGAAAAATGGACTTGTAGAAAGCAAAAGACAGGTAATTTGGGATTAAGGTCAGTACCTAGGACACTGAGGTAGAAGCAAGACATGAAGCTAGTTTATTTATGGAGAAAAAAAGCAAACCCACCATACTGTGGACAAAATAGTGATCCTCAAAAACGGTCTTGCATTTATCTGAAGTTGCAGCATTTTCTTGAAGCATTTTTTTTTTCTCTGAGCCAGAGAATTCTTACTCAAGGACGCAAACTTGCACTAACAGACAGAAATTTTTCAACCACATTCTTGTTCATCTTGTTGAATGTGAAACCAGAAAGCACCTGATTGCAAGCAGCCTACATTAGCTGCTTTGGGAGAGGTAATCTCTTCCTCATCTGCATTTTGTGCCCAGACAAGCTGTTTGCTGTGTCCTCTCTGAGCAGACACATAATCAACTGTAACAAAACAACAACTGTACCACACGTTTTGCACTCACACATATTATTGATTGATTGATTGATGGATTGATTGATGGATTGATTGATTTAGGTGACCTGTCCAATCTTGCTGAAAAGCATAGCAGCAAGTTCCCCATTTTTTCTTTTTTTTTTTCCCCCTGAAGCTCTTTATTGTTCACTTGGTTGCACCTTATCAAAACTGTTACTCCTTTATGCAGCAAGTACACTGCAGTGCAGGTGAGATCTAAGTACATATGGTCCTCGCAAGCCTGATTCTAATTTACAGACCTTGTAGAAGTAGTTCCATGACATTTTCCATAAGACCTATAGTACTTTTAGGAAGACATTTCCCTGCTCTTGCCTGTACAAGAAAGTGATTTATTGTCTCAGTAATGCTAATGGGATTTCAGAAAAATGCCTGTATTTTGGCAAAGCAACATAGCCACTTGTGACAAGAACCGTAAGCTGGCCTTTCCTGAATGACACTCTGCCTTTAAAATGTCTCCAAGAACCTTTATAATTCAATCCAGTGGTCACCAAGTAGGAGAGAAAGCCTTTAGTGTAGCCAGCAGGAGACTGCCTACATAAGAACAGGTAATTTGTAAATATGGTCCATAGATCACTGGAGCTTTTTCTAACAACAAATGCAAGGCAGGATCTGCAGGCCATTTTACCCATCTTACCAACAACACAGGTGAAGACCTGCTCACAACATGGCTTAGACAAGTAATGTGTGCCAACATTTGAGTTTAAATACAACTTTTGGGGCAAAGAACAGAAACTGCATTGTTACAGAGTGCTGATGAGTTTGTCTAGAACAATTAAAGCTTATTGGTGCACTCAGGACCCTTACTATCCTGGTTGAAGGAGTACAGCTTCAACAAGCATCTTAGAGGAAATTACAGACTCAGAAAAAAATACTTCATTAAACCACAGGTAGCATCACACTGTCGGCAGGGTAAGGCTGACTTCAAACAGAGAGCACCCATTGCTTCAACATACTTTCTGCAGCAGAGACAAGCCCATCAGGGTAGTAGTTAATGATTAGTGATCAGCCACAGTCACTCAGAGTTCATG
The DNA here is from genome assembly GCA_025920805.1 of Petroica traversi. NCBI lineage: Eukaryota > Metazoa > Chordata > Aves > Passeriformes > Petroicidae > Petroica > Petroica traversi. The sequence goes on along the minus strand of JAHLSL010000040.1, from coordinate 27,753,217 downwards.
AGTATCCCTGAAATGCTAGAGATTAGGTAGGTAGTTTCAAATTACTTTCCCTACCGAGTTCAATATCCTAAACTGTGCAGGGCTAGTAAGGATCCAGTAAAGGAGAGCGTTAGTACTTTTCCAAGTCTTGGGGGTTTTTTTTACTTCGTGGAATTCTAAAATTTGAATAGGCAATGGTTTTATACCCCTAGTTCTGCTAAGAGGTGGGGGGCGAGCCGGAGGTGCGGGGCTGGGCCGGGGCTGTGGGGCGCTGGGATGGCCCGGCAGTACCAGCTGTGGCCACCGGGCGGCACTGTCCAGCCGCAGAACCGGCCCCGGCGTGCCGCCTCTGCAAGGGCACCCCAAAATCACCCCAAAACCACCCCAAAATCACCCCAAAAATCACCCCAAAACCACCTGCCTCGCGTGACTTTACACCCACAGACAACTATAACTCCACGGAAAGAGTCAGAGAAATGCTAAGTAACATAGTATCGTTACCCTCTGCTCAGTTTTCAGCACAAGGAAACATTTACTACCTTTTTTCCAAACACGTTCACTGTTCCTCCATTCTCCTGAGCTCTAGCTCAAAGTTACACTCCCTATTCTATGGTTTTCTCCAAGTCTTTTTCGTACCCTTTTCGCAAATCTTAGTTGTCTCTGTTCACAGCCTTTCTCTAATACATACAAACTGGGGAACGAGAGGCTGTGGAAAGGGAAATGGGGGTTTGGGTTGATGGCAAGTGGAATATGAGTGAGCCTAGACAGCCAAAAAGGGCCAACTGTGCATCAGGCACAGCATCGCCAGCTAGGCAAGGGAGGGGATTTTCCTGCTCTGCTCTGCACTTATGGGACCTTATCTCAAGTTCTGTGTGCAGTTTTGGGCACCGCAATGGAAGAGGAACATCAGATTATTAGAGTGTGTCCAGGGAAAGGTGACCAAGATGATGAAAGGTCTCCAGAGCAAGGGGTCACTTGGTTTTTTCAGCTTAAAGAAGGCTGAGGAGTGACTGACAGCTTCCTCATGGAATAGAGTAGGAGGTGCTGATCTCTTTCTGGTGATCAAAGACAGGATACAAGGAAATCTAGAATCATTAAGGTTGGAAAAGACCTAAAAGATCATCAAATCCAACCATAAACCAAACATTGTCAAGACTATGTCTAAGACATGTCCCTAATTGCCACATTTGCACATCTTTTAAATGCCTCCATTGATAGTGACTCATCCACTATCCTGGACAGCCTGTTCCAGTGTTTGATAAACCTTTTGGTGAACAAATCTTCCTTAATTTCCAATCTAAACCTGCCCTGGCACAACTCAAAGTTGTTTCCTCTTGCCTTGTTGCTTGTTACATGGAAAAGTAGACTCACCCCCACCTGGATGCACCTCCTTTCAGGGAGTTGTGAAACGTGATAAGGTCCCCCTGAGCCTCCTTTTTTTCCAGGCTAAACAACTGCCTCAGCAGCTCCTCACAGGACTTGTGCTACAGACCCTTCCCCAGCTCTGTTCTCCTTCTCTGAACACACTCCAGTACCTCAATGTCTTTCTTGTAGTGAGGGGCCCAGAACTGAACACAGGATTTGGGGAGTGGCCTCATCAGTGCTGAGTACAGGGTGACAATCACTGCCCTGGTCCTGCTGGTCACACCATTGCTGACACAGACCAGGCTGCCATTGTCCTTCTTGGCCACCTGGGCACACTGCCAGTTCATGTTCAGCCACACCCCCAGGTCCTTTTATGCTGGGCCACATTCCTTTCACTCTGTTCCAAGCCTGTTAACTCTGCGTGTTATGATCCAAAATGCAGAACTCCACACTTGGCCTAATTGAACCTCATGAAATTGGCCTCAGCCCATGGATCCAGCCTGTCCAGACCCCTCTGCAGAGCCCTCCTGCCCTCCAGCAGATCAACTCTCCCACCCAGCTTGGTGCCATCTATGACCTTACTGAGGGTACCATCAATCCCCTCATCCATCAATAAAGATATTAAACAGGACTGGCCCCAACACTGAGCCCTGGGGGACACCACTTGTAACCAGCTGCCAATTGGATGTTACTCCATTCCCCACCACTTCCTGGGCCCAGACATCCAACCAGTTTTTAACCCAGTGAAAAGTACACCTGTCCAAGTGATGATCAGCCCGTTTCCCCAGGAGAATGTTGCGGGAAATGGTGACAAAGGCTTTACTGAAGTCCAGGTAGAAGATAACATCCACAGCTTTTCCCTCATCTACTAAGCAAGTCACCCTGTCATGGAAGGAGATCAGGTTGGGCAAGCAGGACCTGCCTTTCCTAAATCCATGCTGGCTGATCTTGAATCCCTGGTTGCCCTGCACATGCTGTGTGACGGCACTCAGGATCAGCTATTCCATGACCTTCCCTGGCACTGAGGTCAGCCTGACAAGTCTGTAGTTCCCTGGATATTCCTTCTGGCTCTTCTTTTGGATGGGTGTCATATTTGTCAACATCCAGTCAACTGGGACTTCCCTGGTGATCCAGGTCCCTCAGGTGGATCCCATTTGGACCCAAAGCCAAGTGTGTCCAAGTGGTGCAGCAGGTCACTGAGCATTTCCACTGGATTATGGGGGGTGCATTCTCCTCCCTGTCCCTGTCTTCCATCTGAGAGAGCTGGGTCCCTGAAGAACAAGTGGTCTTGCTGTTAAGCACTGAGGCAAGGAAGGTCTATTCTGTACCTTTTCCTCATCCTTTGTCACTGTGTTTGCCCCTGCAGCATCTAGTAAAGGATGGAGATTCTCCTTAGCTGTCCATTTGTTACTGATGTATTTATAAAGACATTTTTATTGTCTTTTCATTCCATGGAAATTATATGAAGCTGTGTTAGAGAAAGTTTACATTGGATATTAGGAAAAATTCCTTCACTGAGAGCACTGTCGGTCACTGGAACAGGCTCCCCAGGGAAGTGGTCTCAGCCCCAAGCTTGTTGGAGTTCAAGGAGCACTTAAGGCATATGGTTTAGATTTAGGCAGTCCTGTGAGCAGCAGGGAATTGGATTCAATGATCCTTATGGGTCCCTTCCAACTCAAGATATCCTGTGATTCTATCTATGATTCAGGGAGATCTATCTATGATTCAGGGAGAAGCAGAAGAGCTGATGTGATTGTAATAGATTACTCCAAACATGATGAAGAGAAGCAGTTTTTCTTTGCTTTTGTTATCTTCAAGGTGCTTACTCACCTTCTGCAGGTGTGCTGCCTAATGCATAAGGGGTTTACTCTGCATGTTCCCCTGTGGCTAAAACTGTGTGACTTCACACCTCCACACCCTCAGTGTTTTCCAGATTTACTCAACAAGGGCATTTCAGCAATTTCTGGAGGCATTTTCAGGTTTAGTGTAATATTCTTGCACAGTTTCTTGGTGATTTTATTTCTTTCTTTTTGCAGCTTTATTTTTGGTGGGAAGAGAATGGTTTCATACACAGACCGCAACAGCAAGGGGTACTGAAAACACATCCCTGCTATGGGATACTCAGTTTCAAAGGCCTTATGCTCTGGGGACTGGCATATGTCCACTTAAAACAAACATCAGCTCTCTTGACTGTTCCTCCCCAACCTGTACACCCTTTGCCTTCCCATCCACCTTCCAGCTGTAGCGTTTATTCAGATCCATAGAGTCTCCTACGTGTACACCATAATTGTGCATATAGTTTTTGATTAATTAGTTTTCAGACAAATCAGGTCCTCGATCCAGATCACTGCACAAATCTTTGCTGATAGCACTGGGAAGGTAATGAAAAAATGGCAGACAAAAAAAAAAGAATGTAAAGTTATCTGTCTCAGTAGAGGTTCATATTCTTGTGGGGTTGAAATATCTGTGGGACTACAGCCTTAAAAGTAAATTCCCACTTTGCACTTTAGTGCTCTTAAACTGTTTTCTGTAAATATGTTGCCACCTCTGGGCTCCTGAATATGCCAGTCTGTGCATGGGAGATGGAATGAGAAATTAATTTTTCTGTTGAGGTGTTTCTATATCTTGCAAGTAATTAAGCATTCCTTGAGGAAGAATCTGGCACCCAGGCAACAGACCCAGGAACTGCCAGAGTATGGAGTAGTTCTGTTCATAAAACACTTTTTCTGCCAGGAAATGTATCCAACCATTCATTCCTTTCTCTGAAAAACTCCTGAAATAATTACATTAAGTGGAGTTTCATGCTAAACAAAATTGGTTTAACACTTCCCACGTTCTTTTTCTCTCTGAAAGAAAATAAATCATTTTATTCCCAACTAAATTTGTAGCTCTCCTTTCCTACTCATTTTTCAGCCAAGAGCTAAATGAAAAAAGGCATTCATTTATGTAAACCCTTGCTGCAAGTTTGAGCAGGCTCACAGACCTTTACTGATGGATCTGGACATAGGGTGGCACCAGTCACCCTCTGTGGCAGCCAAAAAGAAAAATCCCATGGGTACCTTGCATTCTCTCACAGAAGCTCAGCTCCAGTCCTTTCAGCTTCCTGAGGGTGTGGAGCCTTCACCTCTCTGCCTTTCAATGCCAGTAATTTAATGTCCTTATTTTTCTACAGGGCTTCCAAGAATAAGTTGTATGTTATGTGATCTTTTTAGCAGGGAAATTTTGCTTAAATCCCAGGGCATGTGGGAAGTGCAACTTCCCTTTCCATCTACGTAACTGTTGGTCCATTTTTTCCACTAGAGCATGAGCATGCAACCAAAAACAGAGCTTTTTGGAATCTTCTGCAGCTTTATAGAGTCATTCTTCAGATGAGCAACAGTCACCCAAATCTAGCAGAGATCTCCTTTAAGTATGGAATACTTCCATACTTAAAGGAGATCTTATGATGAAACACTCTTATGGAAGCAACAGAACAGTAGGATAATTGCAGTTTATTTGAGCCCCTCTTCTTTCCAAGTCAAACAGACAATACCGAAAAAAATACTGTGGTACTTTGTCTGTGCTATTCCAACAGGAGTTTGCAGCTCCTGATTTTCACAAGGAGAAGTTAGAAATTCCATGCTTGGTCAAGAACTGTGGTTGCAGCACACATCCAAAGAAAGTGAGGGACACTTGGAACATGGATCAACATGGATCAGCAGACAGACAGGGCTAGTATCAGGTGCTTTATAGAATATAGAGAAGATTGCAAAACATACAGTTCACAATTTCAATATCTTTATAAAAGATATGCCTATGCATTCATGCTTTCTAGGGAGTTCATTAGACTTTAATAACAATATATACAAGATAAATATCCATCTCTCTAACTGCACATTACTGTTTCTAGGTCAGGGCTGCAGAGCTCATGAATTTTACTTTTTCCCCCTTTGGCAGCATCAGAAACCCTGCGTGTCTCATGTTCCAGTAAGCAAAAAATTAATTTACAAGGTCTGAGCAGTCAGGTAAAACCTAGTAGCAGTATTGAACTTACCCAGCTGGATTGCAGGTCTGCACAGAATTGACTAAATAATGTCCAGTCCCAGCATGGAATTAGGCTTAGTGTAAAACCAGTCATGGATTTCCAGGCAGCCACTTCTCTTTTTAAAGGTTCCCAAATCCTGGTCCACAGCATAAATGAATATTTTTCCCTCTGGGTGTTGGCATGATGGACAGTGGCACTCAGTCTGTGTGATGAGTGTGTTAGAACACTCGGGTTGCATAGGTAGGATGCTAGAAAATGGATGGATAAACAGGCATTTAGGCTGTAGCTCCAGTGAGCTGGCACAAGTCTAGCTGTTTCTTCGCCTTCGAGACCGTCATGAAAATTTGCAACTGGCCCGTGCCAACTGAGGAGAGAGGTTAGGATGCAAAGCACAGAATTACAATGGGCAAATGTTAATGCATGTGCATGAGGTGTCCTAGCCAAATTGGGGCAACCTGAATGCGGTTTTACACACAATTCTTATACCCTTCAAACATTCAGGTAATACAATGATTTGACTAATCACTTACACCCACACTACTGATTATTAATAACAGTAAATCTCTGCAAAGCACCTGCATTTTTGCAGAATTCTTAATGCTTATCTGTTGATCCAGACATCCCTGGAGTCAGTCTTGCTATAATTACTTGCTCTGATGCCAGAAGATGCTGGGAAGATGTGGTCTAGGATGCTGTTGTTATCTTGGTTGTCAAAGTCCTTATTTCCAGGACTAGGTCATCCTTTAGTTTCTTTTACTTAAGCAGGAACAATACTAACTTTAGTAAAATTTCACAACTTTGTGACAGTACAGTGTATAATGTGAACTAATATATGTGAACAAAATTAATACACCGTCACACTATAAAGATTGGTTGATAAAATAGTCAAGGAAGATAATTTTCATAACAACTGATACACATACTTAATGAAAATACTAATTAAAAATAGAGGTGGGTAAATAGTCAGCTAATATGGATTTGGGTTTTTCTCCTCTCTGGAATTTACTTCCATTAAAGTTCATAAGCAAAGCCCTAAGTAGAAGTGACCGAGTAGAAGGAACAAAGCAAAGAAAAAGTCTGGTCTGTAAGCAGAAGCACACTGTTTGTTTCAAGGAAGAACTGAGACCCAGAAGCCTTCTTGCTGGTAGAAAATCTCATTATTTGCGATAAAGATTAAAAAAAAATAAATTAAAAAGCGTGACTGTATCCTGGTGGTTGCCAAGAGCCAGTGTGGAGACTGTAAAGGTGCAGGGTCTGATTTTTCACATTCCATCTTGAGCTGCCCCTCAGTCCTTTGCACTTCTGTGCTTCCCCAAATTATCCTCAGTTATCTCTTATGAATTTTCTGTAAGCTTCTCCTCTTTCTGTGCCAGGCTTTCTTAGGGGGAAAATACCTTTGTACTTCGCCAAACACACCAACAAACAAAGCAACAAGGCTTTGGATATAGGGTATCCAGAAGGATATTATACGGTGTCAGTTTACTGATCTGTATGATTATTTTTCAGAAATCTGTGAAAGAAAATATGCTATTTCAGACAGTTACAGTGCTAAATCTGCCCTTAAAAAAAAATCTTCTTGAAGATTTTATCCACTAAATAGTTCTGCTTCAAAACTGCTTGTCAAACATGTCCTCTCATGTATAAATAGTACCCTTCTTATTCTTTCCTCTGCCTGCTATTCTATTTGCTGTTCCCAGCTCCTCCCTTTCTTCTTCACGTCCCTTTCTTTCCTTGTCTGTCTTTTATAGTCGCTCTGTGTGTATCTTGCTTTCTCTACCTCTGTCTCCCACCTCTCTCCCTCTTACCCTCCTTCTCTCCTTTTTCTTTGAAACTCTATTCCCCTTGTCTTAGCCTCACCCCTCCCTTTTATCCTCCTCAGCTATTCTCTCATGGGTGATTTTCTTCTCTTTGGTTTGTGTGGTCTGCCCTGCACATTCCAATTCTTTTCTCTTCAAGACCTAGCACGTTTCACACAGTGAGGAGAGTATTTGAGAAATGAATTATGCTTTGCTGCTCTGACCATTGTTTTAATAACTGCAACTTTAAATATTACGAGATCTGTTTGTGTGTCTGGACATTTGAAACTCACGATTGTGTGGAATCGTGTCTATATAAAATGAATGTCTGTCTGTGTTATTTGGAGTACATGTTTGTCTTAATCAGAGTCTCCAAACTTTTTGATCACGTACCCCTCTTGGTAAAAGGCTTTAGCATACAGCCCCGTTATACATATATTTACTTATTTATAAATTATGTACTACTTAAGTTCTATTACTTTCCTCCTGCACACCAATGGGTTGCCTTGCATACCCCTTTGAAGATCACAGCTCTGTATCATGCAAGCCACACTGTTGCATGAGATATGTTGATTTTGTCACATTTAAGATTCTCCTGAGAATCTGATCCGTCAGTGGAAGTTTGAGATTGAGAGCTTTTTCTCTGGTTCTGTCATGTTGGCCGTGATTGTTTATATATTGAGAGGGCTGAGTTTTTCTGGTAGGGTGCCATAATCTGCCTAGCAGAGGGAGATTTCAGAAACTGAAATTTTTTTTTAAAAAAGATACAAATTCTGCAGCGTTGCAAAATGCCGCAACACTGAAGAAAAAAACTTTTAAGCGCTGACGTAAAAATTAATCCCTCGTAAAAGACTGACTATCAGCTCGCCTTTCACCAGGTGAGGTTTTAAAGAGGGTTTGGATGCTGCATGTGCACGCGTGCACAGGAACTTTTCCCAGACTTCCCCATTCAGTGTAGCAGTTCGCTCATGCTTGGCTTTCATTCCACAAGAAGGAGGAGGAGGAGGTTTTGGGGGGGAATATTCCGTTGCCATAAAGGGGAGGAAGTGTTTCTGCAGCTATTGAACAAAGCAGCTAGTTAACCTCTTTCCCGACCCTGGTGCAATGATACAGTCCCACTGCTCCTTTCTAGGGGCCAGATGCTCCTCATAGTAGTAAAATGAGGAAGAAAGGAAAACATATGTGCAAAAATTTACTACCCAGCTGAGTAAGGACCAGACTCCAGGAGGAGCTGAATACCTGCAATTTCTCCTATAGTAAATTTCTTTTAGAATCAGATGTGGGGGGGAGGGAGAGGGAAGGAAGTTGGAAAGCAAGACGTCTGTTGTAATTGGTGTCTAGAAACCCCCACAGAGAGGATTAAGAACGAAACTATGCAGTCTGGGAAGAAGTAGGTATTTGTGTGACTCTGCATATATACAGAACTGCTAGAAAAGGCTGTGCTTTGTAGAAACTTGCCCTAGCTTTTTGAACACTGAGATGTGTCAGTGACTGCTGAAGGTACTTCTTTTAAGTAGAACTTTATTCAAGGTGCTTTTTCCTTTTGTATCTGTTACCAGTGTCTTACGTGGAAGGGAATCACGGTCACTTTCTATTGTGCGTATTGCGAAGCTCATACATCAAACCAAAGGAAGTTACTTTGGCAACAGAAGCCCAAAATTCTGCTCTGTGTTATCACTGAAGTATTTATGAATTGTAAGGCACTGAGTTTTGATATCTTTTCTGTTCAGTCCTAATGCAGGCTGTTTAGCTCACTGCACCCTCCCTGATTTTCTGCCACTTGGCTGTGTAACTCACTGAATGGTTGGAACAATCAGAGGGTTATGCTGTATGCCTCATCCACTAGCATTTCTCTGTATTCAGCCCAGTGACATTTGCAAAATGAGTAGGTAGGCTCTTGTTCTTGAACAAGCAGGAAACAGGAGAGACCCAGAAAGATTCTCCAAGAAAGATGCTTCCAGCCCTTTGTTTCCACATTGGAAGCAGAGGTTCTCCTTTGGAAGAACTGAGGAGCCCTGTTTGATTCACCCTGGCGACTGAGGTTTGTCAGTACCCAGAATCAAGGAAGCAGCTCACCTCTGTAACATTTCACAGAATCACAGAATGGGTCAGGTTGGAAGGCATCATGGATGGTCATCTGCTCCCTGCTCAAGTAGGACCATCCTATAGCACATGGCACAGGATTGTGTCCAGATGGTTCTCAAACGTTTACAGTGAGGGAGACTCCAAAACCCTTCTGGGTAACTTGTTCCAGTGCTTGGTCACTCCCACAGTAAAAAAGTTCTTTTCCTTATTCAGGTGGAACTTCCTGTGCATCAGTTTCTGCCAATTGCCTTGTGTCCTAGTGCCTGGCACCACTGAAAATCCTCTTGGCACTCTCCCTGCAGATACTTATAGACACTGGCGAGGTCCTCTCTTCTAGGGACTAAACAGGCCCAGCTCCCTCAGCGTTTCCTCATAAGAAAAGTGCTCCAGTCTGTTAATAATCTTTGTAGCCCTCCACTGAACCTGCTCCTGGAACTCCATGTCTCTCTTGGACTGAGGAACCCAGAACTGCCAGAGGCGCCTCACCAGGGCTGAGTGGAGAGGAAGCATTGGAGGTGGAGTACGAAGTAAGCACAGATGCACTAACGTGAGGCTGAGTTATGCAGAACAACGGGAGACGCCACACAGGAACACGGATTTCAACAGTGCCAAGAGAGACTGACCAAGGATCAGTCTTGAACAGCCACACAGTCCTTCCTGACCTGAACCTGGCAGGGGCTGGGGCAGGGGCAGGGGCGGGGGCAAGGGCAGGGGCAGGGTTGGTCGGTCTCTCTTGGCACTGTTGAAATCCGTGTTCCTGTGTGGCGTCTCCC
>JAHLSL010000040.1:27661609-27742795 GCA_025920805.1 Petroica traversi | reverse complement strand
GCCCCGGGGATGGCGATGGCCGCGGAAGTGACAGCAGTGGCTGCAGCCGCCTCGGAGTGCGGGACCTCGCAGCGCCCCCACCCCCATTTGCCGTGGCTGGGCCTCCGCGGAGGAAAGCAGGTCGGGGGGGCGGAGAGAGAATGGAGGAGGGGCACGGCGAGGAAGGGAGGGAGGGAGGCTGGGGGGAGAGAAAGCGAGAGAGAGAGAGGAGCCCGGAGAAAGGGACAAGGCGGATCCTGGGAAGCGAGAAGAAGAGAGACTCCTGCAGGAGGGGGAACCTGGGCGGGGGAGAGGACATTCCCAGTGAAGGGTCTGGAGGGGAGCGCAAGGATCGGGACTGCTTGCAAGCATCCGACTTGTTGAAAGACGTCGAGCGAGGGCCAGAGGCTGTGCCCGGGGCCGGGGGACAAAGCGGCGCTGGACGCGGAGCGAGAGGGAGCTGGCGCTGGCCCGCCGGGATGGTGCAACTCGCGCGGTGAAAATGGTCTTTGTCCAACTTTTCTGATGCCGGGAGGCCGGGCGGCTCGGCTCTAGCGGGAAGGGCTCCTGCGAACACTGCTCGAGTAATGCTGGGAAGTGGAGGGGGTGTTGCTGGAGTCCTGCACAAGGTACCGTGGCGGGCGGGCGAGGACGGGCTTTGTGAGTCCGGCCGGAGAGCTCGCAGCGGGCGGGACGTGGTCGCGGGTGGCCGCGGGTCTCTGCCGTCCAGGGTAGGGGGCACAGACAAACGAGGACTACTTGTAAAGGGGTTAAAACTCCTCAGGTCGTGCTTTTTTCCTCCTTTCCCGGTGCGTGCTGTTCAAGGGCTGCGTTAGCCGGACCCTCCCCCGAGCGCAGCGCTGCTGTCAGGTGCCGGCTGCGGGCACGGAGGGGCAGATGTGGGGAGTGGGATCACGGCCTCTCCTCTCACGGAGATCGCCATCGCCCCCAGAGCTCTTCCACACAGCCCTGGTGCTCCCACGAGCGGGGGTTCCCCTCTCTCTAGCCCCCTGAAAAGCCATAGGGAAATGCTGACTTTTGGAATCTTTGAAGGAGGGCTTGGTGGATGCTGGTATGGGTTCCCGATCCTCGTGGAACGACACAAGGCTGTGTGGCCTTGACTGTGAGTAGGGTTGCTCAGCGCTCCTGTGGGGGGACAGATGGCTGCATGAGTGCTTGTGGCAGAGAAAAGCCATGTTAGGCTATTTTTCAAGGAGATGATGCAAGTTACTACTACTCAAGCTAAATAAATCTGTGTATGTGGGAGGGGCTGTTGTGATGGGTAATTTTAATTTTGCCTTTTGTGGGATCCACTGAGATGATTTCACTTACTCTGAAGTTTCTCTTGCTATTACCACACTCATTTGGCTGTGGAGGAGAGTGAGTATCACCTGCCTTTCCTACAAGTTCCAGAAATCAGAGAGTAAAGATGGGGAAGCAAATTCTCCCAAGGGGCATCCTTCACTAGCAGTGATACGGAGTCATGCAGATTCATGATGAAGTAGAGTGAGAGGGCAAATGGAAACACCAAAGTCAAGGAGAGTTAGCTGCCACCAGACACATCTATTAAGAGACAAATCCGTAGCCTCAGCTGGGATGAAGGAGCAGGCTTCCTTTTTCATTGTTATATGGGCTCTAATCCGAAGCATGGAACTGGATGTGGGTGCACCTCTTGTTTAGTCACCACTGATCCACCTGCCCTAAGCCATTAATACAAGATTTATTGGCTAAGTTTAGGTATTTCTTCATTCCTGGTTTGACATAATTCCAGTGCTGGTGTTGCTTTGGGAGAAGGAAAGGAAAAGATAATCCACAGTCTAATAATCCTTCTCTCTTGATGCCACCCCCTCTCATTGCAGAGAAAAATACTGTTTTCCTCCAGAAGTTCATTCCCTAAATTCAGCACCTTGCACTACTTCAATTTACTTTGGTATTGTATTTACAAGCTTCAGATAACTGCACATAACTGCATCTTTTCATTTCCTGCCTTTTGCATGTATGTTGTCTTAGCCAAATTACGCATGTGCAGTTTTTAATTCCTTGGCTTGTGTACCCCTCTGGCCACTAAACATTTTTTCTTGTCTTCTGAGTTCTCTCTTACTTGACGTTCTTGCACTTGCACTGAGCTGCTCAGAATTGTTTGCATGGCCATGTGTTTTGATACTTGAAATACCATCACTTTGGGGCACTGGAGATTGTATGAAGCTGGATTGTATCTCCTTCTAATTTAATCACTGAAACCCTACAGAAAGTCATGTTTTCTTGCAGTGTTCTGAGGTTCTCAGCTCTTCCAAGCAGTTATCTGTGGCAAGAACAGCTTAGGTTGTGGAGACTTTTTGGAGGGGGCTGGGCAGGAGATCTCTATTCTCTTTTCTTTTGCCCAAGGCTGCTACTGTCTTCGCCTTCTGTATTTTTCTTGGAGGCTGACCAATGGCACAGTGTAAATCCTTTTTGGGGGGAAGGCAGCTGGTGGCTCCAAGGAGACAGCTGCTTATTCTCCAGCATGCTCCCATAGGCTGCCAGCAGATGTGTCTGACAAGGGAGCTGATCCCTCAGCCCTTTGAGAATTCTCTTCTTTATGCCTGTTCAAATTCACTGTGTACATCCCTCTTTGTGCCCAGGTGCAGATGGCTTCCCCTTCTCCCCTCAGATATTGCATGTGCCATATGCAGAGAATCATGCAAGAGATGAGTGTATTTTCTCCCTCCTTATCTTGTGTGCTTCCAATTAAGGCAGTGTTGTTTTTTGACCAACTTTCCTTCCCTGTATTGTTAGAAGATTTATGCATGCTTTTTCTCTGGTTCAGGAATGCTTCTCTCTCTAGATCTGTTCTCCCCAAAACCTTAGTTTCCTTGTATTTCATTATCCATCAGCAGTCCCTGTGAAGAGGGCTATACTAAAGTCCTTACTGATTAGTGCAGAGTAATTTTGGAGCACACTTAAGATTGCACAATATATTTTTATTTTTCATTTCTGTGGCCATTTTGCATATGTTTACTGCACACATAAACAATAGGAGGTGGAAGAAAACAATAGGAGGTGGAAGAAGTACAAATTGGTGTGTATGGTCAAGCTAGAGCTTTATAATGTCAATTAGACACCAAACAAGAGGGCAGTATCTCCCAAAAATGGTGTTGTTATGAGAAAGTATTTTTAAAGAATGTTCCATATTGGCTGTTTTTGGTCATAAATATGTGATGATTTTTTTCAAAAAGCTCAAAGACTTATTTCTTTGAAAAACTTTTTCAAGGTTTCTGTTTCGAGGTTTAGGGGGAAACTGATGAGCCCCTATAATAATGTCATTATTTAGTCATGTTTGTTATTGTTTTTTTCTTAAACATGATTTAATATTATAGTACTATTATATTTTACTGCTGATTTTGACTTTGTTAGCAAGTTTTGTGTCATCTTACAGAGATACAGGTGATGTGCTTCTTCCAACTACTCACTCCACACATTCAGCAGTTTTCCAACTCCTTATGACCTTATACTTTAACTTCTACCTGTTAAGTCTTGGGCTGGATATCACTCTTCTCTCCATATTTGCTCTTTGGCAGCCATGAAGTGTCATGGGCTTCAGGGGTGTGCACAAGTGTAACATAGGTGTATTTTGTAAATGATTCTGTAGATATTGTACAGCAGCAAACTAGCTCTCCTTCTCCAGTGCTGCCAACTGTGCTGCATAAACAGACCCCCAAAAGGATAAAAACTCCTTAATTGACTCATGTCAGCCACAGCAGTCAAACGTGAGCATCAAGTTTGAGTAAGAAAAAGCTATTTCATGTTGTCACTCTTCTCACACTTGATTTATACAAGGAGTTTTAAACCTAACAAAGAGGAACTACAATAGTACTTCCTTCTTAGAGGCATGTGTTGTGCTTTGAAGAAATACTCCTCTGCCACTAGAAATACAATTTTATCAGAAGTATCCTGTTAATATATGTTGTGCTTTAAAAAGTGCAGTTAAAATGTGTGTACTTTTTTGAGATCCTGGCACGTTATTTTATACTGAAGGCACTGCCTTGGCTCTTAAGAAGTCACCATGGAGCATGCTGCTACTCCTGTCACAGAGGTCCTACTTGAGGATTGTTCTTGACAAAAGGTCTTCTAGTCACTGGTTTCAGTTTTCCATGCCTCCAGAGGCCCCTGTGCATTTTGCTCCTCAGGCCTGCTTGTCAAGAAGATTTTTGTTCAAACATTTCACATGCACACCCCCACTCCCCTGTGCACACGCGCGTGCGCATTCTCGTGTGTGTGCACAGCTACGGGCAAAGAACGGAAAAAAGGGCTGTCCTGGCAGCTGAGAAGATGCTGGGTACTGTGAGAACACAGCCAATCCAGCCTGAAAGTACAGCCTTATGTATGAAAGCCGAATCCTTAAGGTCCTGATTCACCTTAGGATGGAAATTCTTGCCAGCCCAGACCTGCACATTGAAACATACATGACTTCATTTTCAGACAGGCTTTTTTTTTTTCCACCTGTCTCCTTAAGCTTGCCAAGTAAATGATTCCTCTGCTGATTCTGCAGTTTCCAAGTGCAGTTTTTTGCTCTGTGCCATGTCTCTGGAAAATATCCAATGTGTCTAAATCATGTAATTAAACCCTAGAAGCTAAAGACTGAGAACTACTGACTATTTGTAAGATATTTCTGGTTTTGCATACTGATGTTTCTGTGAGTTACTGTAAAGTTTTCAAAGCTCCCTAAATGACCTGATCTCTCTCCCACTTACTGCAAAACACTCACATGATATGAATCTGTTTGGCCCAGCTGACCACTTCAGAGACAGTGTGTAGGATACAGACGCCTGTGTGGAAGCCTTTAGCATCAGGCTTACCACAGGCTCTCTCAGATCCTGGGGATGTGTACAAATGGAAGCAGCATGATTGCTTGGCAGAACACTCTTATCTTCTTAACTAATCTATAAGAAGAGAGTGGGATGTCACAAGAGGGACGATATTGCAGAGATTTCTGGGCAGGTTTTGAATAATTTCGATTTGGAAATTCAAGCTGGACTGTTTATGAGACTGAAATGTCAGGTTTTGCTCACAGTAAGGATCGATTTCATTCCAGTACGCAGAATCTGGAATGCTTTCTGCACCAGGAGGATGTTTAAAATTACCCCTTCTTGGGTTTGAGCCAGGAAGAAGCTGCAGGAAGCACAGCTGGATTGGGATGTGTGCCTGCAGTTGTCTCCCAGATGGTTCCTTCCCTTCCTAATGTCAGTAGGCTTTCAGCTGGTGCCAGCAGCAGTGAGGATGCAAATACGTACTGACATTTTCACTTTTCTGTGAGTTTTCTAATCCTGTTTGGTGCATGTGTTGTCCATAAAGGTGCTACCATATCAGCAGTTACCGCTGCCATCACTGTGGTATCGAGTATGGAATAGTTCTGTTGTGGAATGTTTGTTTCGTTGCTAGTGCACAGAGATCTTAGCGGTCTTCTCCTCTTCCACTATCTAAGCATGTTAGAAATATATAAAGATGCAGTACCACATGATTTGAGGACAAATTCTGGTGACTTGAGTATAAATCAGCAGTCTGTTAAAATCTAGGGGATAGAAAGAGGCTTGACATAGGGAATTTTCTTAGTTTGCACGTGCCTTGTTCTGCTGGGACATGTATGTGGAGTCAGATGCTGAAGAGTAATTAGTCTTCATTTTGAGCCTTACTGTAGCTACCTTTTTGCTTGGGGCCCCAGGCTGAGCACCAGAAAGACATTTGTTGAAATAACGTAATGGGAATGATGCATGACTTGTGCTAACCTTGTTTCAGTCAGAAGTCCTCTTAACTCAGACTGCAAAAATGGTGTTGACAGTTGTGTGTTTCTCATGGATAATTTTACCAGTCTCGAATTAGAAGTGGCTCTGGATGGTCTCAGAGAGCTGCAGGTTCTTGTAAGAATTAAGGACATCTTCTGGTAGGAGATGGAGGGCCATGAAATGAGGGACAGAGAAGGCCAGGAAGAGGGGTGAAACACCTCTCCTATGAATACAGGCTGAGAGAGCTGGGATTGTTCAGACTGGTGAAGTGAAAACTTTGGAGAAATATTATTGTGGCCTTCCAGTACGTAAGTGAATATAAGAGAGCTGGAGAGGAACTTCTGTCCAGGGCATGTAAGCAATACAACATCTGGGAAAGACTTCAAAGTGATAGAGGGTTGGTTTAGAGGAAGGAACCCTTTACTCATAGAGTGGTGAGGCACTGGAACAGATTGCCTGCAGAAGCTGTGGATGCCTCATCTCTGGAAGTGTTCAAGGCCAGGCTGGATGGGACTTGGAGCAACTTGGTCTAGAGGAAGGTGTTCCAGGGGGATCAGAATTGAATTATCTTTAAGGTCCCCTCAAACCCAAACCATTCTGTGGAATCAGATTAGTGACTAGATCCCTGTTAGTTGGAAAGAATAGCTTAAAAAATTGTCTCCTAAATAGATTACTTTGACTGTGTCTAATGTGTTACTCCCAAAAAAGTGTGTGTCATGACAGAGTGTAAAGAAAACTGAACAGTCTTTGGAAGCAGAGTAAAAATAAAAATGTTCAATTCTTTAAAAGAATTGAGCTAAAACAAGTCTTGTTCTGTCCGATAAATTAACACCTAGTGGACAGCCCTAACTGAAAGGATCAGAATAGGCTTGTTGAATAGTTGTACATTTCCTGCTTCTCTTGGCCAACAGTCTGTACCAACCCACTGTGTTTAATAGTGTTGTAAAGAGTTGTGTGTACAGAAATCAGAGTGAGAAGTGCCCTAAACCCTCAGAAAGTTCTTTTAAAATTAGTTTTTGGGTGATTTTTTTTAAAGGCTTAGCTTTCCCCTCCTCCACCTGGATCACAGCAGATCAGCTTGGTGTCTTCTGCTTTTTTTCTTTTGTGCCTCTGAACCTGTGGTGTTGAAATTGGACAGTCCCTGACTTTATGGCACAAATGCAAATGCACACAGACTATTTGTGTTTGACTGTGTGAACTTCTCTGCCACAGCACTGATGAACTGGGATCTCAGTGAAGAGCAGCAGAAGTGATTAGGTGACTATGGGGAATTTTTAAAATGCTATTAAAAAGAGCTAGCTTACTGATGAGTGAAAAAGGTTTGCTCTGGAGTAGCTAGAGTACCTGGGAGACTATTGACAGGATCCTAGGCAACGTGCTGGCCAAAGTAAAAGGGCTGGCTCAAATTGCCCAAAGTAGGTGGGTTTGGGTTCGGTATTAAGGTGTGGTTCCTTCCAGCAAAAGTCCACATAGATTGTATAAAGTCATGGAAGCCCTATTGCTTGGCAAATATGACTAGGCAAGTTTAAAGAAAGATACAGACAAAAGTCCTGCAGTTGACTAGGGACTGTAGGCCAGATGTTGTCTAAATAAAGATACCCATCCCCCTCATGTATTTCTATTATTATATTCTCACCAACAGCTGGGGGAGGGACTACCTTCCTGACAGAAATATATCTTGGATCTGCTCTGTTACGACCAAGGCTGGTTGATATCCAAGGAAAGGAAGTGGTGTATTGTATTCACTCAATTTTAAATGCAATCCTTTGGGTTTGAGGTTGGACATGGACGTAACAAGAGCAGTGAGCCCCAGCATCCACACTGAAATATAAATAAGCCTTTGAGACACTGAGGAGGCAGGATGAACTCTGAGATTTATGTGTTGTTGCTTTCATCTCTGGCATGAAAAATAATACAAACATGCATTAGAAGGAGATGCTATGAGCCTAAAATATCTTTCTGCCATAACCTGCTTGGCCTTCCCTTTTCCTCTTAAGACTATTTCTGTTCTGCTGAAGTATTAGTGGCACATAATGTTCCCATTTCCTGAGGGTGGAAACATCGAACTGGAAATGCAGGATGGAGGAGGAGGGAAAGACCTGAGAACAAAATTGGCTGCTCTTCAGGCTCTGCCAGTGGCAAGTTCAAATTTTTGGTGGAGCTCTCTAACCCACTTTTGCTACACATGGGCTTGTTGTGATACTTCAATGAACTCAGGTAATTGTTCCAAGCAGTCATTCCTATTCAGATCATCTCTTTTTGCAGCCTTCATTTGACTTCTTTTCTTCAAGCTACCATTTCTGCTTCATTTCCATCTCGATTGTCTTGAAGACGAGAGCCAGTTTTGGGCGACCCAATTCCCAAAATCGAAGTGAAAACCTGGTCAAAGCCTTCAACCAGCATGAATTATTAGTGTTGTCCTCTGAATTAATATCTAGATGTTGACAAAAGTTAAGATAAATTTTGTGTTAAAGACCAAGTGAGATGTCGCTGAAGTCGAGCAGGACTACTTGTAGTGTGTGTTCTTGTTTCTCAGTTCAGTCATTAACAATGAGACCAAGGCATTAAGAGGAAGGACAGTTGAGTCTGTGTGAACATTATGGATTTCAAGACTGAACTGAACTCAGCAAAACTGGAAAAACCATCTATTTTCTCAAAGTCTTTCCAGAATAAGTTCTAGGTCTCATAGTTCCTTTCTCTGTGTCCTTGAGAAATTGCTGCCAAGGTAGCTCCCTAATTGCCTGTTACTGCACAGTGAAGTAACACTTCCCACAAAAATGGTTGTAGACGGACTGTAGTAAATGATGTTCACTTCTCAGAGTATGTCCAGTGCAGTGAAGGGTTGTTTTGTAGTGTTTTAGTACTTAATGTGAACATGAGACTCAAAGTAATGGTAGAACAGACAGAATTCCCATCTAGGCAAACAGTGGACATAAAAGAATGAAAACTGAGTGGTAGAGCTCTTCTCTGAGCCATTTTCTCCCTCCCTCATAGCTTCCTAGTTTTGTGCATTTATTTCCACATCAAACGCTCTAATTTATGTGCTGGAGCTAAGGCTTGTGTATTGTACAGCCTGTTGGTGCTGTCAGCAAAATGTAAGGGAATCAGCCTGACTGAATATAATTTTTTTATTCTTACTACCATTTGGGGAATATTTATGCTACAGCCCTCTGTTGGGGCAACCTTATGAAGTCAAAAAGTGGTGTTTGCAATTCTGTGAGGGTGTAACTAGATGGAAGGTACCTGATGGAATCAACTGCAGGCAGTGAAGCTGAGAGCTTCTCTTGGTTCGGACAGCAAGGTCAAGGCAGTGAACAAGTCAGTGATGTGATCTTGCTTCTGTGCTTTTCAGCCTTGTTGCTTTACAAAGAAGCATCCTTGCTTCTCTTAACAGGAATAAAAACAGGGATGATAAATAATACTAGTAATTAAATAGTTTTAAAAGTAGCCTCTATCTGCAAATGCATGAAGCCAACAATTTGTGAACCAAGCTCTATGACAGCCCAAGGCTGTGAAACTGATTAAAATGGAAAAAAGTAGTTTTAATTAACCCTTAAATTATGAAGCACATTCTCTGAAAACCCAAAGCTACCTCATTGAAACCAGAAAGGAGGTTAATAAAAAGAACTGCACTTAAATTAAGATGCTTTAATATTATTAGTCCTTTCTGTAATCTGTTTTGAAATGACAGTTTCTCTCATGGAATGAAAGGCAATTTCAAAATGATGGGAATTCCCATAGAAGAGGAACATTATCTTTTAACTGGCTGTCAGTGCTGCCACTATATCCCAATAGACAACATAACCTTGGATACTGTGAATATGAGTAACATGCATTTTCTGCTTGTGCTAAATATTTCTTACTCTAAAACCCTCACAAAGTCAAAAGCAAAATTAGAGATGAAGACAGTAAGCATATTTTTGCAAAAAATGAAGTTCTTTACTGCAGCTGAAGAAAATACGAATCCTTACTGAAGGATTTTGCAAACTGATCCACAATTAGCAGTTTAAGAAAAATATTTTCAGCTTGTTCTTTTTCCCCCCTCCATTGTATCTTTCGAATGTTTTGTGTAGATCTTGGTTCATATATTTCTAGACATGCCACGTAATGCTACATCCTTAAGTTACAATGGGAAAGAGCATTAGTATAAAATTTTTTCTTAGATTTATTCATATCTTGGTTTTGCAAGCCACTCTCACTTTTGCTCCTGCTCAACCCTTCAGGCCCTTGATTTCTTTTCCAGTGTCCTGAGAGTACCTTTAAGGCGGTTTTGCAGCTCTGTGTTTGGGTTATCTGTGCAGATTTGCAGTTGCATTTGCAGACTTTGTCAGCAAATGTCAAGGTTGTTTTTCTGATTTGTGGCATTGCTTGTCTGACCATTGCAAACACTGTGCTTGGCTTCTTTACCACTTCCCACCCATCAGAAATCAGAACATGGCATATAATAACTTTAATTTCACTAGAAAAAGAAAAAGCATGATCAGCATTGCTGAGTAGATGAGAACATGATTTTAGGGACATTCTCTTTACGTCACTGTCATGGTTTAACCCCAGCTGGCAGCTAAGCAGCACACACCTGCTTGCTCAGCCCCTACCCTCCCACCCTTCAGTGGGATGGGAAGGAGAATTGGAAAAAGGTAAAAGATATGGCTTGAGGTAAGAATAGTAAGAACAGTTTAATAATTGGAATAAAAGAATAACAGTAATAATGGTGATGATGATGATGATGATGACCATGTTGATGATGATGGAAAGAGAGAGAGGCATAAAACCCAAGAAAAGCAAGTCAGTGAACAGTAGAGTCGCTCACCACCCACTGATGGAGGCTCAGCACATCCCTGACCAGGGATCAACAGATCCTGTCACCTCCCCCTCAGTTTATGTACTTAGCATGACTTTCCATAGTGTGGAATATCTCCAGTCTGTTCGGGTCAGCTGTTCCTGGCCATGCTCCCTCCCAGTTTCTTGTCCATCTCCTCACTGGCAGAGCATGGGAAATTGAAAAGTTCTTGATTTAGAGTAAGCTCTACTTAGCAACAACTAAAACATCTATGTTATTAGGAGTATTCTCATACTGAATCCAAAACACAGCACTGTGCCAGCTCCTAAGAAGAAATTTAACTCTATCCCAGCCAAAACAAGGGTTGTATCATATCCTTTGTTTAATGACCTTTGTGAAAATATGTTGTTTCCCTTCCTCTTTTAAATGCCAAAATAGGATGCATCTTTTTTCTTGTTTTCCAACATCTTCTGTCAAAAAATTTCAGTGCATTTTTGGGTATTTGTTTAAACTTAAGTTGTATCAGAGAAGGAAGTGTCAGTTTTCAAATAATTTTTAGTACCATGGATTGTTTTCGCCTAGAAGTTAATAATGTGGTGATCTTCAGGGATACGTAAGTCTAGTACTTTAAACATCAAATTCTGTGCTTAGAATTTTGGACATGCAGCTTTTTATGCAGTGCTTGACAAAGGTTGCTGCTGTGCCCTAGAGTTTGTGAACTGAGTGTTTTTTCCTCGCTGAAGCCTTATGTCTTCCTTTTGTACAGATGAAAGTATCATTGTCAAAGATAAATCATACTTGAAGTTGATAACATCATGTTTATTTCCACATAGATAAAAGTGCAGGGATCTGTGCACAGTTGTAATGGGAGAAATATCCTGAGAAATTAGAGTAAAATCGAAACAGTACAGTGAAACTACCCAGTGGGTACAGTTGTCATCTTCTCTTTCCATCAAAAAGATAAATATGATGGATGGCTGCTAATTAATTTCTCCCATTTGTGCAGTCGCCTTTATTTACTGTATGGAAATTTAAAGGGAATAATTTCTGTATCACTTCAATTCCTGTGTATTTTAGAAGAGTTTCTGTCAGGCAAGTAATGGATAACATATACAATTAATTTCTTCACATTTTTCATCCTATAATGCTGTTAATATTCTAGAGCTTGCAGGTGTTAATGTTAGAAACGTGAGTATAATTGCCAATGTTCCTTTGAAAACTGCACAAATCACGATAAAAATTGTCAGTGAAGTCAAATCTTGTGAGGTGGGAAGAGATTTTTTTCAGGAACTTAATTGTGTTTAATATGTATGTAATTCAAGTACATAATAGATGGAAAAAAGAATTTGTGTCTTTAGTTAGAATATTTTTTTAAATTTCTGTAGTTTCAAGAGATTGGTGTCCATATTTGTGTTCATGATGTGGAGGCATTGAGAGTCTGCAGAAACAGGGCTGCTGTGAATGAATTTTGCTTAGGCAGAAAGACTCGATTTACAAGCTAAGCTGTGAGGCTACTTTAGTATGTGCCGTGGCAGAGAAGAGAGATTTAAGGGAAAGCACTGTAGTTATCTAAAGAGTTGCTAACCTGTCCTCCTCTGTGGGTTGGGAGATTTCACAGGAGCTCGGAATCTCCCCAGATACCTTTGGGCTGCACCTAGGGAGTCATCAGGAGGGAGTTGTTCAGCTGTCCATGGCTCCCTTTTTTAATTAGTGCAGATCTTAGTTACCTGGTGAAGGTGATTCAGCTCAGTCCACTGACTGTAGAGGTCATTTGAGTGATTATGCTTCTAATTTGGGCACCCTCTTCGAGCCTCAAGGGTTTAATAAAAATTCATGAAAATAAGCGTCTCTTTCTTCCCTTTAAGAGCTAGGGAAGTTCTTCATTTGGATCCCAGTCGGAAATGTATAATCAGAGCATGGAAGATCAGCCTCAAGACTCCTGGTGTTTCCATGGTAAACAAGGAAATAAATGCCTTTCTTTGGAGAACATTCAGAATCAGCTTTTGGAGTGTCATTGTAAACTTAAGGGATCCCAAGAGACACAGACACAACCCTATCTAGTTAATCTGTAGCCAGCTAATCATCAAGCCAGCTAGAAGAAATATTTTATGAAGTATGCTCTTGAGGAAGAATTCCTGTAAACTTAGTTATACATTTCATCTAGAGCACGTCTCTCAAAATCAAATGAATAAACTGAGTAGACCGTAAAAAATCCATAAGGCTTTTTTGACAAATTCCACTCTCCTCTTGGGTATTTTCAAAGTATTTTGGCGTCATTAAAAATAATCTCAATTAGTAACAGAGGATAAAAGGATATTCAGCAACTATTGAAATGATCTGTTTATTTAATCAATCATTTTTCTGTGGTGCTTTATGTGCCCCAGTAATAGATTTTTTTGAAGAAAACACATTAACTTCATTATATTAAAACCCTGAGCGATAAATTATGTGTTGCTCTCCCCCATTCACTTCCTGTTTGGGGCATAGAAAGATTTCTATGAATAGCAGTTATTGTAATTATTGTCTAAGAAAGAAGGTAGGCAGTATTATGTCATGCTCAAAGTGCTGGATAGGCACTGAGTGACAGGCACTGAGCTTTTCACAACGGCATTGTGAGATTTATCCCAGTCAGATGTGTGACCATTGCTGCAAGGGCATCCCAGTGGCAAAGGAGCAATTATAGTAGGACAGAACTGGGGGCAACCAAGGTGGGGGAGAGTACTTTTGCTTGGTGTGTAACACCATCATGATTCCCTATTTGTCATGAATGAGAAGTATTAATTCCACTTTTTGTGCTGTGCCTAAATGTGATGAATCAGTGCGCAGCACAAATTAATTGGAATAGTAGTTTATTGACTCTCCCAGATGTTGTGCTCATTTATCTTTTAATGGTTCTTGCTGAGAGATAGTATTAAGCTGATATGAGTCACAGTGCAAAGGGTGCAGGAGGAGGAAAGACTGTGTTTGCAAAGGTACAGCATTTTCTCTACCCTGAAGAATTTTTGAGGTGCATTTATTTTGCATCTAGATCCTTTGCGTGAGGAAGAAGTATGACAAATACGGGGCAAATCTGTGGAATTAAGTGTAGCAGAGGCAAGTTATACCTGTATAATGATTTCTGTTGTGAAATAGGCCTAGAGGAGTCAGTTAACAATGAACGAGGAAGAAGCATTGTTCCAGTGGGAGGAAACAAGATGATTTGAAAAAGTTCTTGGAACAGATAAGAAGAATTGAAAGCATAGAAAATTTGGCACTGCTATGGTTTCAGCTTCTATTAGTAGAACAATTTAAAATACGTAAAAATACTTTGTTGCACGAGGACAAATATCTTTCCAAATCTGTCAGAAGTTCAAAACAGGGATTGGATGAATTCCTAAAGAGATACTAAGGGGAATGAATTGGGGGATATTCTCTAGTAACCTTTGTCTTATATTTGTGGATACTGGAGGAAGAGGAGGGAAGTGGGCCAGGCTTGCATGCCATCTGCACATCACCTCTTCCTGGCACTGGAGACACAGAGAAAACTTGGCTTACATGGACATTCATCTGCTTATGCATTTTCTTGTGTTTTGAAATGAGGAATTCAAAGAAACAGCTACATTCCATTAATGGATAGGAAGAACCTGTCAGATTGTCATCTTTTCTCCAGAAGGCTTGTGCAGTACCTGAACAATCCTAGCTTTTTTCTTAATCCTAAATGCATGCCTGAATTCCTCTCGTGAAAGCCAGACAATGGTTCAGATGAGCGTTTAATGCTATTTGATGTCAGGTTCTGTGGGTGGAATCTGTCAGAGGGAAATAGGGTCACTGTGCATTACTTTCTAATCTATGACTACATATTGTCTATGTATTAAGCTAGAACATGCTTCAGTGAAGGTCTGTCTAAAGTTTTACATTTAGAGTCAAAAGGTTGAGAAAACCAGGGGTTTTGTTCAAAGCTTAGGTCCAGAAGAACCTGTGGCCAGCACAGAATTAACACAGTTTATCTAGTTGTCACTGTTCTTGATCAGTCTCAGAGGGCCATGCAAACCCCAGAATAAAAAAAAAAAAAAGTAGTCTGCTCTAAGGAGCCACTGTTAGGTTTGACATGTGCATGACCACCTCCATCAAGACTCCAGATGTAGTCTATTGGGGTACTCTAAGTCACTACACAAACCTAGGAGTGAACCTGCTTCCTTTCTAATAAAAACACAAGCACTGATGTAAGGGAATTTTCAATTAATGCTGACCTGTTTAGCAGCACTGTTGCCCTATGGCTCTTCAGGTGTCATCACTGACAGTACTTGAACTTTGAGGGAATTCTTTATTTGCATAAAGAAGCTGCTGCAAAGGTAGTGGCTGCATGAAATAGTTTGCCACAGCTTAGGTACAGCATGGGCAGACAGGAGCCTTCTTTGTGACAGAAATGTCACAAGCACAGAACTGTGCCACTGTCAGTTGTTTTAGCACATGTGGGAGCACTATCACTATCTCTTCTGTAGCACTGAGCATCATTTGCCTGGAGATGGTACTGAAATGTTCCCACTTCAAGACTAAGTTCAGGAAAAGTGAGAAATTACAGCATTGGTCCTGTCTGGTGAGAATAAACAGGACTTAAACAGTGCCAGTCAAGCCAGGCATGCTGTTTCTCATTCAAGGCTTTCCAGCTGAAAAGGCTTGTGTTTTCAGTCTTGGGTAGAAGCAGCTTTGAGGTGCTTGGCAAGAGCTGACTCTCTTCTTTTGAGATAGACAACAGAAGAGAGCAGAGGAGATTCTGACTATATAAAAAGAAAGAAAAAAAATCCCCAATTAAAAAAAAAAAAAATTACCCAGTTCAACACTGCTACAGAAGCCCAAAAAAGCTGAGGAATCTCCATCCTTGACAAGCTTCCCAAAGATCTCTTCTCCCTCGCTGGTTGTTTGGCTAAGAAACCAGGATTCTTGAAAATACTGATGTTGATTGTATTCACCTCTCTTACTGGGATCTTGAATATAAATTTTGGTAATCCAGGTACTACAGTGATGGTGCCAAGGAAAACAGCAGTGATAGCTCTGATAAATAATCTAAGGAGATAACCTAGAAACTTCCATCTCTCCTCTCTTGGAGGTTGGTATTACAGTAAAAGTATTATGTGACTGGTCTCTTCTGACTGCTTAGGATTTTCACAGATTTATAAGTAGAGTTGAATCATTAAAAACATTTGGATCCTTGGGAACTGTGCTTTTCAGATGCTTTACAATTTTCAGGACTTCCAAGGGGATGGAGATCATTCCACTAGCTAAGGAAATATATGCCTAAAATGGGTTTAAATCCTTTATGGAAAGGTTAGCATAAGAAGTTTGACAGCTGGTACATGAGTGGCAAGTTCATGTACTTGGAGGAGAGAGAAGATGAGAAGGGGTATTTAAGGAAGTTTATCAAAGGATCCTGTACACAGAAGATTTATTACTTCACAGTTGGATTTGGAGGAGAATGGGGAGCAGTGGATTCCATAGCAAAGAGAATCTTGCTGAAAGCAGTTTTGGAAGAAGTAACTAGCTGAGAAGGCCATGGAAAGGTGCTTGTGTGGACAAGAGAAGAGGGTGGTTTAAAAGTTGGGATGGTTTGAGGTTTCTGTTTACGTAGTTTGGTGTAGGGTAGAAGTAGTAGGAGAACTGAAGAATGAGAGATGAGCGTCTTTGGGTGTAGTCAGATTCTGTACACATCAAGTGCTAGGGGGAAGGGCAGGGCAGTGGTTAGCAATTTAGGGGCTTGGTACTCTTTAATTCACAGAGGCTAGTGCTTCCCTCTTACTCTCCCTTAAGTGTTTCCATAATGTTCTTGCTCTCCTTCGTTGTGGAGTAAGCATTTTTCATTGAGGTGTGGAAGAGGCAGAATAAAAATGAAAAAAAAATTGCCTTTTTTATCTACTAAATCACAACCAGCTTTTTGATTTAGCCACAGTTTGTTTCAGGGAAAATAATTGCCAGGCTAATCCAGCCAAAGGCTGTATGATTCTTGTTGAAGAGCAGTGCAACTTAGGTGGGATACAGGGTCAACCAGGATAAGGCAAACAGATGTTGTAAGAGAGATTTGTGGGTCAGGAGGGCAGCAGAACAACTGGTTTTCTTGGAGCCAGAAATTGTTTTGTGTCTGGTTTTCTGTATGAGGGGTTTTTTAGTTATTTTTTTTTTGTGGTAATTTCAATGCTTTGGCCTGAGATCCAGCAGCCGAGGCATATTTGGGTTCTGTTTTCTGCTCTGTGACTTTGACATTCTGTGACAAGAAAAAATGTGAATTGTGATCTGTTTTCAAGTCCTCTGCAGGTAAGTGAAGTCTCACTGACTGAAATTAAAGTATTCTTCAGTTTGTTTGACCTCTAGTTCTGCATTTATTAGCCTTCATTATGAATGTTTAAAAGTCCCCATCTCTTAGGATTTTACTGGCCTAATAAAAAACTTTTGTATTACAGATTGTCTGGCAGAACAAATGGTGAGCATTTTTGTCTCCATGTAGAGAGGTGCCTTGCAGGCATGACTTTGGTGTACCCAGTCTTAGTTTTGGTGGTAGTTTTGGAGTGAAGGCAGCAGTCTTCACTCCCATTCCAGGAGAACACTATTATGTGCTTGGATAGTTCTTTCTGTGAAGAAGGACTTTCTGATCTTTTACCCTGAAATTTTCTCTGTTTTGCAGTTGCATCCCATGATGTTTGTATTCTGTGATGTGTTGTGTTGTATATATGCTTCATAAACTAATAAGCAGTATCTGTATTAAATCCGTCCTCATATTTAATCTTCATTTTTCCTGAGTAATACTCAATGGTTTTATTTTTCTCTTTCCTCAGAAGTCATGAATTGAAGTTTTTGCCTCTTGCTGAGATCCCTTTAGTTTCCTTATATTTTAGTGATGCCCAGAGTGCCTTTGGTTCATCTTTCTTGGGTGCTCCAGGTTCTCACTGGGAGCAGCAGAAGAGAGAACTGATCCATCCTGCCCAGTATTTCTCTCCCTCTCCAGTAAAGCAAATCTAATTGCACTCCACTGCCTTTTCGCATACTCCCCAGGCTGCTTTTTCCTCTGCTATGCCCAACTTGCTCAAATCCCCTATTGCAAGGCTTTCAGATAATTGCACTGAGGCTGCCCCTTTTAATTACAACTCTTCCCTCCCCTCTTTCAGCCAAGTTATTGAGCCATTTTTGTATATTGCCTGAGACATTTTTCTTTCTCCTTAGCTACGCTTCACTGTCTCACTGAAGACATTGGAGCATTTTCAGTGCTCTACTCTAAGAGCACCTGAAGAAACAAAACATACTGGCTTTTTGCATGCAACCTACATATTTCTGTGATATATCTCTGGTGGACTGAGAATTGGACAGATGGAGCTAGAATTACCTTGCTTAGCAAAATTGTTATGCTATCTTGATCTAATGCAATGCTGGATTAGGCTACATGCTGCTCCCTTACTGTAAGATAAGCTTTTATGTCAGGTTCTTAATGGTGGTGGTAGAGTTTTGTTTGGATTTTTTCCCACTTAAGATACTAAACTTGGACTTGTCTGCTTTTTTCTGGCTGTAATGCAGGCTCCCTATTTGACCTT
The DNA here is from genome assembly GCA_025920805.1 of Petroica traversi. Classification (NCBI taxonomy): domain Eukaryota; kingdom Metazoa; phylum Chordata; class Aves; order Passeriformes; family Petroicidae; genus Petroica; species Petroica traversi. The sequence continues at coordinate 27,724,724 of JAHLSL010000040.1, read as the reverse complement.
AAATATCACAACGTTTGCTTCCTCACGTACAACAGATCAATGGGAAAAATACTGTCCAACTTAGTGTTGTGCAGTCATATGCTTAAAGGGACAAATGTCTGCATCTGAAATGCAGTTACAAGTGTGTCAGCTGTGCAGATTTGTGTTGGCAAAAACTCTCCTGTCATGGCTACTGCCCTGCAGAGTCCTTAAAAGGCAAAGTGTAAATTACAAGAGACAGAATTTGAAAAGCATGCAGGGGAAATGGAATGGACACCTTCCAAGAAACGTTGCCAAAGATGCAGAAAGGATCAGGACTTAAGTAATAGTACAGCCTATACTGTGGTAGAGATTAACGTTGATTTGGGAACCACACTGTCACTGATGCCATGAAAGTCTCAAAATCTGTGTGTGCTGGCAGTGCACAAAACACCTGTGACTGACTGAAGTCTTGAGGGGTGGGTGTATGGTAAATACTGGGTCTGATCTACTCCTTTTCACCCGTGTCTTGGAAGTAGTAGATGATGGAATGGGTGTATAAAAGTGTCAGTTTTGTGTTAGAGTGACCTGATTTCTGTTTCTACCTTCTGTTTTTTCTTAAACAGCATTTCTCTGTGAAGGCCTTTGTGCTTTAATTTGTGAAGATATTAAAACATTCCAAGAAATCTGACCATTTCAAGGGAGTAGTATGTGTTTGTTGAAGATGGTATTTACAGAGAATCTTCATGGATTCTAATGCTGGCATCAGTACAAGGAGAGTGTCGGGAATGGGTTGGCTCTGGATGATCTTCTTCTTTCATCTAGTCACCTCATTAGAAGGTAAGAACAGATGTTTTGCAATAACACAAAGGTTAAAAAAAAAAAAAAGAAAAGCGTGCTCTGCAGTATGCTCATATCCTAGTACAGATGAGCACTGAGCATATGTCTTTCTGTTTGATGGTTGATCACTATCTCTTGGGATTTAAAAAGTTATTAGTATTGTTTCTGGTGGGAGAGGCAAACCCTCTTACGAAGGATCATTAGTGAACATTAGTACTAACTATCTAAGAAGTGCCTGCCTCAAAGAACAGATTTTTTTTTTCCAGGAATAAGCTCTTTGTTTATACTTTGTGGGTATTTGATTCTTGTGTTTGTGTTCTTGCACCATGTCTGCTTTGTGAAAGGATCTCTGGACATTTATACTCTTCTAGAAGGCAGGACCTCATGGGCTGAAATCAAGAGTTTTTATCTCACCTTGAAAAACTTGCCTCAAATAATAGATATGGAGAGAATGCTTTGCATTAACAAGAAGAGGCAGTTCACATTCAGCCAGCAGAGAGAGGAGGGATAGAGCAATGAAGGCACAGTAGGGAAAAGGTAGGCAGGGGAAAAGAGGTGCCAAGAAAAGGGTAGAAGAAAGAACAGATGATAGAAGGAAGGGCGATTAGAGCAGGAGAAAAGTTGAGAGCTATGGAAGAGAGTTAGAGAAGGGCAGAGGTACTGTAAACAGTCCCCTTGTTTGTTCCAAGAATATCCTTGCAGCTACATGTGCTCAGTGAACTGTACTGCTTTGTGATGCATGTTCATCTCTTGCATTTCTGAAAGCCTCTGAAAGAGGAGAGGAGGGAGAGATGGAATCAAAGGGAAGCAGGGAAAGACCTAGAGGAAAGGAAAGGAGAATAGTGTGAAATCTAATAAAAAGAGGAAAGCTTGTTAAAGCATAGGAGGGGAATTCAGTGTGTGTGGGACGTTCAGAGACTAAATAATTGATGTAAGATTATAATACAAATTCTTAAATCTCTGAAATTCTGTGAATTGCTGATTTTAAAATTGTACTACAAATTACTGTGCAATTCCTTGTGCAACTGGTAGAGAAACTGAAATAGAAAAGGGAGAGAAAATGTCAATTCTCTCTGCAAATATGGAGTAACTGAGTGATGCCTGTACGAATGAACATTTTTTAAATTCAGTGCTCACTGCTGAAAGTTTGCAAAGATAAAAGTGTTTAGAAAGTACTGTGTGATACAGCTTCACAGAACACATAGTTGAACTGCCTGGATTAAAATAGGACAGTAAAATTCTGCCTGTGGAGATGAAACACTAAAGGTGTCCATGAGGTGAACTTCAACTCTCAATTTAGGGTCAGGGGAGTCAGCATCTTCATTGTGACTGTACTGCATGGTCCTAAGTTTGCACTCCAAAGCTGATTTGCATCTCAGAGGTAAGTATTTTTGTTGTGGTCAAAAGTGAAAGAAAAATTATATGGTAAGGGAGGAAAGTCTGATGATAACTATGTAGAAAGCTTTGCTTTAGTGTGCAGTTATCCATAAGAGAGAAAAAAGGCCCATGGCTTGTTTGTTGACTCATTATTACATATAGCAGAAACCTGAAATTCAGGTTTCAGATTTAAGTTGAAAAATATAGGGAATATCCAGTGTGGTCTTCAGTTTTTTGTAAAATTTCTTAGAAGTTTTAGATGGTGTTTAAAATACATTTCACCTCTAACTAAAGAGAACTGACTGAGTGGGAAAATCAGTCAAGGTAGTTTTTCTTCCTAGTGTTTCTCAGGCATTTGAGTTAAAATCTGAGTGTAAATCACATTTTGTCTCAAACTAAATGTTGTTCAAACTTTATTTGAAATTTTCTAAACCTTAATGTTAATAATTAAGAAAAGAGGGAGGAGCTGTAGAGAGGGGAAGAAAAGCATTATGAAGAGAGCAAATACTTCTTAGGCAGAATGCCTCTCTGATATAAAGGTGGCAGCATGCTTTTACAGGACCTAATGGGACTCTTGCTCAGAAGTAAGGAAGTTCTTGTAAGCTGTTGAAATTATTTTGTTGGTATTGGTTTTAAGGCATAAAAAGGAGACATTCGGCTGAATTTATTCGGTACAGCTCAAGTATTTGAGCTGATTTCACTAGGAATGAGCATGTCTGTGCAAAGTTTTCCAGACATGACTTTTGCACCCAAAAAAGCCTGAATGGAAACCTGAGGGAAGACAACTTTGCAAACACAAAACATTTGTATACTTGTTATTTTAGCTTTATAAAAGGAAACACAATTGCACAAAAGTTTTCATTAAGATCACATTTCTTAGTTTTTCTGGCTCTGGAAGAGTTTTTGAGGATTTAGTTTTGAGACCATTACTCTTGAGCTACAGGCTGGGTGAAATAATGGATTTTTCCTTTTTCTTAAAGCCACATAAAGAAATACACTGATTTTATTTCTTTTAAAATTTATATACATATGTAATTATAGTTTATGATTGAATATTTAAGTTAGCATTTTAGGTTAACCTCTCTGTAAAAGCTTGTGAAGCATAGAATTTAAGAATGCTTGATGGGCTGCAGTCAAGACAGGTGAGAGCAAGTGATAACTTGTTAATGAAATAGCTCTTGCTAGGGCACTGAGATCAATTTTGTGTGGAATATTGGTTTTGCTTTGATGGAGTATAAATGTCTACAGCTGTAAACACAAGCAGAGTTCATTTTGCAGAACTCATTAAATATGTTCCAAAGGAATGATGTGTTCTGTATGTAAGTGACTGCATTTATTTTACAAAAAGCTCTCAAGCCTGCTGGGCAAACTTTCTCAGTATCTTCTAGAAATTTGAGATGTAGAGAAAATAATTCTTCTGCTTTGGTAAAACCTCTTTGTATTAAGAGTATGTCTTTGGCAAAAGGGAATATGGAAGAAAAAAGGTAGTGAGGTTGGACATTCTTATTTCATTTTCCCCTATTTTTTCTACAAACTTGTTGTTGTCTTGGGCTCTTGAAAATACTGTATTGATTGCTCAAATTGGCTTGCTTTGAAGTGGAGGAAAATATACTTTCCTCAGAGAGAATCTTCCGAGTTAAAAATACCCCTGTCTTTTTTGTTTATTATATGCAGTTTAGTATATACAAAGAAAGGTTTAAACTAGTGTCATTTTACTTCAGGGGGAAAAAAAAGTAAAATTAACTTTTTGTTTGATTGCTTGTGATTCACATGAGCTACTAAAATCCTAGCAAACATTTTCTTCACAGTTCTTTCCTGACGCTCTCCTGCATGCCAAAATCTTTGCCACATGCTTGGAAAGCCTGGGGCAGAGGAATATCCTGTTGTAGACACACAGAAGGTGAAAGAGACTGGGTTGGATACACAGCTTGTTTGTGAAGGGGGAATAGACAGGGCTTTATCCTTTTGGTCAGTCCCAGCAGCTTCATTTTGTTCATTTTCTTCCATGGTAGATTGCTGTATAGTTCCTGTGCTAGGGACATTTATGCTCCCAGGTTTGTACCATGCCCTGTGTTGAATCTGATCCCAAACTGCTGCTTGGAGGCCAGTAGGACAGGAGAGACTATTCATGCTGCAGCCAACACTGTTTATGTTCAAAGCTAATTAAAGCTTCAAAGAAAAGGAACGGCATTCTTGTAATGTAGGGTATCCGGGACTTCCAGTGTATGCTTTGGTAAAACTTTGGAAGACATAAGCTCACTTATTAATGTCTATGAAAGAAAGCAAGCAGGAGAACATAGTTAAGCATCAAAAGTCACACTGTGCTGTCATTGAAAGTAGCTGATTTGATGGCAGTGGCAGTTCTAGACCGAAGTTCTAGACTCAATAGTGGCTGTTTGTAGAATGAACTTCTTAAGCTGCAGAAGAGTAGGTATTATATTGTATCACTAGGAAAGTTGTAGATAGTAATTTAACTTGATTTCATATGCAAAGTTGGAACTTTTTTAATTTTAATTTCTTGATATCTGCATTTTCTGACATCAGTAGTAGTGCAACATGCAAATCCTGGCTATTTACTTAGAGCTTTAACAAAAGAAAGGGGCTGGGAAAGAGAAAAATACACAATCATTCATAAAGCTTTAAAACTGTGTTACCTTGCAAAAAGCTGTGTATTTCCATATCCTACACCATTTGGCTGTCATTTCTCTCCTTCACAGATGGTGCATAACTCCTGGTTGGAGTGTGAGATTTCCTCCTTGCAGATGACAACTTTGATGTTCTGATAGTGTCAGCATTTTGCTCTGACATAGCAAGCAGTTAAATTACATTATACTTAATGGAACTTACTAAACACATACCCCATTGATTCCAAATAGCTTTTTTAAAATTAATTGCTTTTGAGAAGTAGCATGGCAGAAGTAATACAGGATCATTCATTGCAGGATTGACAGTGTAGATTTATACAAGAAAATATCCTAACTCCTTTGTCTCATATAGATTGGTTTTGTATATATTCTATTATTAGGAGGCATATTCTATAACTCTGTAGCTTGTTTTTTCATTTTAAGTCACAGTTAAACTTTAAGATGTTTTCTTTTAAAAAATAATAGCAGTTTTTGTGTTGGATAGTTATAAACAAATAGGATTTTTTGCTGTTTTTGGTTTTTTACTTGTTTCATCAACTTACTTTTAAGAAACAGAATACTTACTACAGTTGCATATGTCATTAGCTATTGATATGTTGTTTACTTCACCACAACAGCAGTTTTGGAAGAAGTTGTAGTGAAATCCAATGGTTTCGCTGTATTTTGTATCCGGATGATAGACCCCATGCATAAATACATTTGTTTATCTGAGTGATAAAAGACTCCTGATAAAAAGGTCCTCTCCCCATGCTCAGAGGAGCACAGAGGAACAGTGAAAGGCAGCGGAACCTGAATAACCTAAGAGACAAATAAATGTCCTGACCCAGCTTCTCCCAGAGCTACCACAGGAGCGTTATCAGTCCGTGCGGTGGGAATGGAACCCATTAAGTGAAATCAATGGAATTGCTCTATGGAACACCTTGCAGATTGAAGGAGATTATAGCCATCAGGAGCATGGGATTTATTATGGGTTGTAGGGAAGATAATCTGCAAAATTTACTGCAGGTTGTTTAGGGGAGTAAACATAAGTGAGGAAAGGGAGGATTAAGTGTGAGAAAGTAGAGAGATAAGGGGCCAGTCACGTACACTGGCTGTGGGTCAGTATGGCTGTCAGGCATCTGATCACCACAGTCTATGCTATCTTCTTATTAAATCCCATTTTTCACCAGTTGCCTGGGTGAGGGGGCTTTGTTTTGTGTGTGTCTGGATATGCCCATGTATACATGGGCAACTGGAGTTGAACCACAGGTCATAGTGGCTTGTAAGTCCATGCTGCCTGCAGCTGGAGATGATGGAATGGATGAAAATCAAGTGCTAGGAGCTTGAGGTGGACCACAGGTCAGAGGGTCTGTGCATGTGTCATGCAAGGAGCTGCAGTGACTGAGTTTGTATTAGTGAGTCTGTGATCTCTATATCAAGCCAGACTTGATGGTGGAGTCAGTGGGTTGGGAAGCCAGGGAAAGAGCAGAGTCTGGAGGAGGAATGAGTTTGTGTGTGTGTGTCTCTGTGAGTGAGACAAATGGAGGGGTTTATCTAGTGAGGGTAGGTCAACTGTCAGGAGGTCCAGGGCAGCTATCCTGGTCACCATAAATTCTGGAGGCTCTTTGAGAGTCCTGTCTATGTGTTGTGTATCTCAGTGCTCTCAGAGACAAGATGATCCAGAGCCAACTCCTGGGTAGGCTGAGCATCAAAGACAACTTCATGGAGAGGTCCACTGAATAGCAGCCCAGGAGCACAAGCATCCAGGGCTAGATACTGGGTAGGCGGCACCCTTATAGTAGAGAATTCATAGTGTGCCTCTGTGTGTGTGTGTGTGTGTGTGTGTGTGTGTGTGTGTGTCTTTGTGTGAAGGGATGTATCAGTGAGTGAGGCTGTCTGACTACTCACACCAGGAGTGGGCTGTGAGGTTAAGGTGCCAGCAAATGGAGAGACCACAGATCCAGAGGTCAGGAGGCTAAATTTTTAAGCAGTTATTGCAGGGATCTGTATTGTGTATAAATGCTTATATATTTCCCACTAACAGACCTTAATCCTGACCAGCCAAAAATGGGAGCAGGATGAGGCCGTTGGTGGTACTGTTTTTGTTTGCATGACTGGTGAGTGATTCTGTCTGTGTTGGTCTTTGTGGCTGGCTATTCATAGATGAGCAGTGCCTGCATGTGTCTCTGTGTGTGCCTGTTGGGAATAGCCACTTAACCCTGCTGTTGGTTGTACCTGGGGCCATGGAGCTGCAGTAGCCTGGCTTGTGTGAGGTTACTGATTTTGACAAGTCCTGACACTGTTTTTGCACAAGCCCAGGGAATGTTTTCTCTTCCCAGACTTCTTAGAGAGCATTCACACTCTTCCTACTTGTTCAAGGCATGATCACAGAAGGTGGAATGTAATGTTTCAGTTCTTTTCAAGTAGTCTGTTAGGCGAGCAAGTTTTGCTTCATGGGGCATTCAGCTGCATAGCAAAGCAAACTCTGAATGTTACTTTGTACTGTAGTGCCCTTTGCCTTCTCCCAGTGTACATTTGGATATATTCAGCATTCAACTGGACACTGTTTGGAGCAACCTACTATAATTTAGCCTGGCCTTGAGCAGGATGCTGATCAAGATGACCTCTGTATCTCCCTTCCAGCTTGTTTCATTCTGTGATTCTACAGTTTTAGTACTAGATTTTCATCAAGCAGGTAAAGGGATTATTTTGCTCTCTTCTCAGGATCAGCTCTCTTGTCCGTGGCTGTAGTTTGCAAGGCTTTGGTTTAATAATTCCCTCTTGCACCACTGCACAGTTAAGTCACTGAGGGCAAATGTTCTTCAGTCCAGAAAGCTGTTAAGCCACCTCTGTCTCCATGAAGGTTGTCTAAGGGTCAATCATCATTGGGTGAATTGTCATTCTCTTGCATCAGAGGATCATTTTGTTTGTAACACAAGCGCTTAATAGTGCTGCTTGAAAGTACAGGCAGACCAAAATCTGAACATCATTAACCTGCCTATTCTGAACAGCCTGATCTGTAATACCAGCCTCCAGCCTCTGCCCAGTTTTTCTGGACGTTGACATTATAGCATAATGTAGCCCAAGAGATTGGTTTATGATGCAAATATAGAATAGTACTAGCTTAAGTACTTGGGATTTGTTTTTCACCCTTTCTTGCCTACAAGAACTGAGGATACTGAAATGAGAGTTTAGATTTTGCAATGTGTTGAACACATTTGACTCTTCTATAAAAAGTGTTGTTTTTTCTTTTTAGTTTAGGAAAGAGAAATACAGAAGAACCTTTCATCAGTTATTTTTATATTCCTTGAACTATAATAACACTTGTAATATGAAATTGGAATATCATTCTTCAAAACAGATTAAACCAGGGGTCAAAGAAGAATTGTAGAATTGTCATTATTTCACGTGTTTGGAAGCCTTTAGATTGCTCAAATATCTTGCCTATTCCTCATTTTTAATGCAGAATGGAATATTGCTCCAGTGGTACTTTGAGATATCTCAATCAGTGTTGCCTCTAGCAGCACCATGGGCTGGACTGAGCCCGAGTCTAACCTGATCTTTTTTGAGCAATGTTTAAAGGCTTTAAGCCATTTTTCTGCCAGGCTGGTAAATTCAGCTGAACAGATCTTTTATATCTGCACTGAAGGGCAGCAGGATACTGGTCTGGCCCAGCACAGTGAGGATATGGAATGCTACATCAGTGCTAATCAAACGTCAGAGTGAAGGCTTGTACCTGTACACGTGTAGTCATTCATACTGTTAAATTACAAGCACACCCATGGATTTCTTTGGCCCATGCCAGCTAATCTTATCACAAACAATGCCTACACATACATCAGAGGTTAGGATGGACCAATTTCTGGGAGTTGGTTTGGATGCAGCCGTGCACTTCTGTGGGGTTGGAGGTTTTAACCATGGGAACATGAGCCATACTGTGCCTGTTGTCCTCAGAAATAGAGAGCAGATTAACAGCTTGTTAGATTTATGAGTGTGCATGCAGCTAGTGTAACTGGGGATGTGATTCAAGGCATACAGCCAGGAGGAGAGGGAGGAAGAAGAAAAATAGTGAGGGACTTCTGGCTGTAGGTTGCGAAATGTGATTTATGCACACAAAATTCTTGTGTACTTTTCTTATTTTTCTAATGGTTTCTGATTTAAAATATTCACTGTGAAAGGGACAGTTCTGTCAGCTTCAGGCTGCCTGTTTCTGTTTGCTTGTGAAATACTCATGTGCTTGGTAAATATTACCTTGCTCACTGGTGAGAAACTGTCTGGAGAATATGCTTGATGTGGCAGAGCACGGGCTGCTGAGCAAGTCTTCTCTATTTTCTTTCTTCTCCACGCCTTTCTCACTTTCTGTATGGCCTTCCATGCCCTGATTAGCTTTTCTCTATTTTACTTTGTACTAAAGTTTCCGTGGGGTAGATGCATTATTCTTTGGCAAACGAGAGATCTGATTAGAAAAAAAAGTTCTTTCTATGTTGAAAAAATGGCCTTGTATATTATTTCAGCATATCAAGGCCCTGTCTGAGGACCCCAGTGGCAAAATAATGACATGACACAGTGCAATCCCTGTGCCAGACTGTGCAATTGAGAAGGTAATGGGCATGGGGGAATGCCAAGTTCCTCTGCTGCCAGGACAGCCTAGGGAAGACTGTGCCTCGGGGAGGAATAGGCCTTTTGCAGATGTTCTGCTGCTCAGAGGGGCTGTCTGAGCTGAGCTACCCTTGAGAACTGAGCAGCTCAGCATTTCCTGAGGTCTGTTACATAATTTTAGTAGGGTTGTACTTCAGCTGTAACCAGTAGTTCTTTCCAGCTTTGGCAAGCCAGCCCAGGTATTTTGCACTGCTTTTGAATCAAGGAGCTGCATCAGCTCCTCAGGGAGGTCTAAAAGGTATAAAGTCTCCTGTAGGAATATAGGGAGTGTAGTTCAGGGGCATTGGTGAAGGCTGAGGTGTGGATAAGCTTGCTTGGTTGATCATGTCTGCTTTAGGATGAGCCTAGTCTTTTCTTTCCAAGGATTAATGTAGAGTGAATCCTCAGGTGTATTGGTAGGGATAGTGACATCAGCAATTCATAAACTGGAAATAAAAACCATTGAGGATCTCTCTCCTGCATAAAACATGGAGCAATCATACTATTAAACCTCTGCAAGGTTTAATAATGGATCATGAATCCTATTTGTAACTAAGCTGGCTGCTGTTGTTAGGTTTTGAGTTGTTTTTTTTTAATCTGTTTTTTGAGGGTTTTTTTTTTAAAGCAATAAGATAGAAATACGAAAATCAAAATAAGCAAATAAAGCTTCCCAGAATTTAAGAAGTCACTTGATCTATACAGTATGTATCAACACATGTAAATACCTATTCAGCTGAGTAATTTTCCTATTCTGTGTACTAAATGCGCAGAATGAGGAGCACATGCTAGCACAGGGTGGTCTCAGACTCTGACATTCTCTTTTGGAGAATACTGCTTTTATAGTTTGCACTGTCAAAATTTCTTCTGTGTTTCTTTGTACTCAAGCAGAGAATAAGGTGTCCAACAGCACTCAAGGCTAGTATCTGTCTCCATTTGTAGATTCAATAACAATGGAAATGCAGACTAGTTGTGGGAATAAACTAGGCCTGTGAAGTTCTGCATGTACTCTACTCCTGGGCAGTGTAATGCCAGAAATTATTTAATACTGGGACTCCTGCACAGGCTTGCAATGTAATGCTCAGCTCTAGAACAAAGTGAATCCATTACAGGATCAACTGGGTCATAACCCCACACTCCCAAAGAAATTTGGTTCCAGAACTGGAAACAAACATGTCTTGGCCTCGTGTCCACACTTACATGTGCAAATAAAATGGACAACTGTAGTTCTAAGGAGACTGGCATGCATTCAGGTAGCTGGTGTCCCACCTTTTCCTTTCCAAAAAGAGAGTGGCCTCATCTCTACTGCTCTTTATGATAACTCTGTTCCATGCTGTCAGTGTGTTTACACTTTGCCTGGGAAAGTCTTGTGAGAATATTGGCAGGCAACTTGATTATCATGAGTTAGCATGTATCCAGTGCCTCTGCCCTTGTCTTGGCCTTTCTTAATTTACTAGTATTTAATCTCAAAACATGAATGTTTATTTTTGGTGTACAGAAGCCCTCTATAAGACAATCTTGTGGGGAACATATAATATTTCAGTCTGACTTGGAATAGCACAAAATACTTACTTAATTTTTTTAAAAATACAAACAGAAATACTTCTGGATACAACTCGAGAGACCTCAGAGATTGGCTGGATCGCACACCCTTCTGATGGGGTAAGCATTTCCCTTGTCCTCTTCTTGACTGTACCTCTGCTGGGAAGATGTGAATGCATCTGTTGAAGAAAGGGAAAATGGAAGCAGTAAAACTGGGTTTATGGATTTTGTACCTATGAGCAATTTGAACACGGTGTGTTGTGCAAAGCCAGATTGTTAAGAGGGAAGGATGCTGAGTGGGATGCTATTGCCACATCCTTACCATCTTCCTTCCACTCTGCTCCAGAAATACTAAAAGTTCTCCAGCCATCCCTCCATACAGATAGCATAGAGTAGGATAGAATAGAATAGAGTAGGATAGAGTAGGATAGAATAGAATAGAACAGAACAGAACAGAGCAGAGCAGAACAGAATAGAATGTTTCAGTTGAAAGGGACCTACAACAATCACCTAGTCCAGCTGCCTAACCACTTAAGGGCTGACCAAAAGTTGAAGCATGTTATAAAGGGCACTGTCAAATGTCTCTTACACACTGGCAGACTTGGGTATTGACCATCTCTCTAGAAAGCCTGTTCCAGTGTCTGACCACCCTCTAGGATGTCAGTCAATTCTGAGCTTCCCCTGAGGCAGCTCTGAACCATTCCCATGCATCCTATCATGGATCTGAAGTAGAAGGGATCAGCACCTCCCTCTCCCCTTCCCCTCCTCAGGGAGCTGCAGAGAGGTCTCAGCATCTCTCTTGTCCAGATTGGACAAACTGACAGCCCTCAGCTGCTCCTCCCAGGACATGCCTTCCAGCCCTTCCACCAGCTTTGTTTCCAACCTCTGCACTCATTCAAGGACCTCTTACACTGTGGTGCCCAGAGCTGCTCCCAGCACTCCGGGTGAGGCCGCTCCCATGCTGAGCACAGCAGATGATCTCCCCTTTTGCCCGGCTGTGCTGCCGTGTTTGATGCCCCCCAGGACACGGATTTGCCCTCTGGGCTGCCCGGGCACACCCTGCTGACCCTCCCTAAGCTGCTGCCCACCAGCACCCCCAGGGCCCTCCCTGCAGGGCACTCTCCAAACATTCCAGTTTGTGCTTATGCCTGCAGTTCCTCCTTCCCAGGTGCAGGATATTGCACTTGTTAAGTTTTGTGCCATGAATGATTGCCCAATGCTCCCATGGTATACAGACATTTCAGGTGTGCTCCTGAGCCCTCCATGCTCCCAGGAGCAGCATGCATGATCCCACTAGCACTGCCATCCTGAATCTATGCCGTGCCAATCCTTGGTTTACCTTCAGCTCTCCTGGTGGTATGCCCTTCCTCCATCAATTAGAGATTAAATTCCTCAGTTGGTCCCTCCAGTTTATGAGCAAAGATACATTTCTTCAATCATGACACATCCCAGCACACCTTATATCTCAGAGATTATTCAGTGTTTACAAACCCAAGCATTTTGGCAGAGGCACCAGTCCTGAAGCCAGTATTAATGTTTTGGCATAATTTATTTCTTCCGAAGTGCCTCTCTGCTACTTAAAAGATTGAGAAAAAATTCCCTGAATTTTTTAACACTCTTCCCAGGGTCCTGAAAACTCTCTTGATCAACTTTGCACTTTTTGTTGGGACATTATTTATACCCATATGTAAAAGCATGTGTAGATAGTAGTCTGAAGGCTGTACTAAGCTCTTCCATCATCTTGTGACATCACTAAACTGGGGCCCTAAAAGATGTTCTGATCAGTGAAAGAGTGCTTCTGTTTCATGCAGGAGGGAGTTACTAATGATCATTACTTGCCATTGTTTCTTCTTGGCAAATGATCTTAATGCATATTTTGTTGTGAGGAGTTGGTTGGTCGGACCTTCATGAGAATTTTCACAAGAAGAGGTTCCTTCTCTTCTATCTCACTGTGCACATCCTCTGTCAAAACCAGGGCCTTGTATCCATTTTGTAAAGCTCATTGTGAGGGTAAGGAGGGGTTTCTCTTACAGCTTTGTACAGGAACCTGCTTCCACCCCTCCTTATCCCTCCCTTGTGCCTTCCTCCAGGCACAAACCTGCCCCTGTAGTGGCCATGCTCAATGGCTTGTGTGCATAGGAGATGTCAGAACTCAGCTCCCACTGTGGTAAAGCTGGGTAGAAGGGACTTCTGCTTTAATGAGTTTTCCAGAGAGCAGTGTCTTTTTGCTCTGTCTCATTTATTTGTGTCCTTTGTTCTGTCTCTGGAGATAAGAGATGGGAAATTAGGAGGGAAGAAAGTGTGACTCTTGCATTTTAAGATTCTCAGTGTCGTGTGACCAAGTTTGCATGATTTATGTTTTCTGTCACAACAATTCTTACTTTAGAGCTTTGACTGCTCTTCTTTGCAGGGTCATACTCTGTTTAGAATGCTGTGCCGCTCATGGCAGCAGCAAGTTCAAATCTTGTCACAGACATAGCAAGGAGAAGGGGAAGACAAAGACTTGTCCTGTATTTTTGGTGCAGTTGAATACTGAATCCATTTTTTCTTACTGTTCCTTTTTTCTCTTCTCTCCTCTATATCCACTGCAGTGGGATGAGGTAAGTGTCCTGGATGACAAGAAGCGCCTGATCCGAACCTTTCAAGTGTGCAACGTGGCCGAACCAGGTCAGAACAACTGGCTGCGCACACACTTCATCGAGCGGCACGGCGCCCACCGAGTGCACGTCCGCCTCCGCTTCTCCGTGAGGGACTGCGCCAGCATGCGCACCGTGGCCTCCTCCTGCAAGGAGACTTTCACTCTCTACTACCACCAGTCGGAGGCTGATGTGGCCTCTCAGGACATGCCAGAGTGGCGCGAGGGCCCCTGGACCAAAGTGGATACTATTGCAGCTGATGAAAGCTTCTCCCAGGTGGACAGCACTGGGAAGGTGGTCAAGATGAATGTTAAAGTGCGTAGCTTTGGGCCACTCACCAAGCAGGGCTTCTACCTGGCCTTCCAGGATTCGGGAGCCTGCATGTCCTTGGTGGCAGTCCAAGTCTTTTTCTACAAGTGCCCAGCTGTGGTGAAAGGATTTGCCTCCTTTCCTGAGACGTTTGCTGGCGGGGAGAGGACCTCACTGGTGGAGTCCCCGGGGACGTGTGTACCCAATGCCGAAGAGACAAGCACCACGGGCTCCTCCAGTGTTCGGCTGCACTGCAATGGGGAAGGGGAGTGGATGGTGGCCATCGGGCGATGCACCTGCAAGGCTGGCTACCAGCCTGTGGATGATGAACGAGCCTGCCAAGGTGAGAGAACCTCTTACCCCTCCCCCTTAGGCAGCCATTCTTTCATTGGTTCTCTGTGTCAGCAGCACTTGGCCATAGCCAAAATTTCCCAGAGCTGGCAAAGTAAGTAATTTCTCACAGAGGTCACTTCTTGACACCTTTAGCTCCTCAGAGTTGGAGTGACCACTTATCATGGTTTAGGAATGGTGTTCTCTGGTTTGGTACTCCCACCAAAACCACGCTGCCGCTCGCTCCCCCTCTGACTGGAAGCACGAAAGGCAAAGATCATCAGTTAAGATAAGAACAGTTTACTGGAAACTGCAGTGAGATAATAAAATGAACAGTAACAGCAACAATATTAATAACAAAAGGCATAAGACAGATGATTTACATGGGAAGTGACAATAAACAAATACCAATCAGATCATATTTGGCCAAGCCTGAATATCCAGTCTAATGTCATAACTGTGTTCCTATCTCAAGCTTAGGACAGTCCATTAGACCATACAGCTTATGTTGGTTATATAATTTTGTGTATGATGTTCTTCTGGTGCTTCCGTTGTTTTAATATGCATCTACTCAAAATCTCTCAGCAGTATAAAATGTTGCTGCACTACACTTAGTACTCAAAAAAATAAATGTAATGTGGAACCCAGTTTTGGCTGCAGACAAAAATGGAAAGTTGGGTTTATTCAAACAAGAGTTCAACTTAAACATGGAGCATACAAATACTCTGGTTAACACCAGTCCAACACAAGTGTAAGTGCAACAAATAATTAACGGTTGTCAATATGTTACCTTAAATACCTGCTTCATTAAGTGATTTGAGTCATGTAAAATAGCTTTATTAAAATACAGGTCATTGTTCCAGAGGCTTATTAAGCAATTAAAATTGGTTAGTGCTTTTCATTTGTTTGAACTTTGAGAATAATTAAGGTATGTGTGCCTTTTTATCCTGCTCATTCTGTGAGAAATGTAACTACATTCGTTTACTTCTGCTCCAGAGACAGTAAGTTCTGACATAGAGCACCTCTGTATGGCACTAAATTTGTTGTTTGCATCAGTAGCATGACTAGTTCACAGTCTAAGTAAACTTCCACTCAATAATTTAGTTTCAGATAGTATGTCCTAAGCAGTAAAAAAAAAAAAAAATTAGGCTTGCCAAATAAAAATAAGGATTTTTTAAAAAAATCTGTGTTCCATATTTTATGGTGTTCAGGGAAAGCTGATACTTCCTTGCAGCCTTATTGTCATAGAAGCTGGAGATAGATGAAAATGGTCAATATTATAGGGAATAACTGAAATAATGACAGTTTACTGAGCTACAACAGTCAGTTTTCATCATTTACTTCCTGAGATTCCATGAGCAGCGTAGAGCAGCCAGTGAAAACTGAATATGGATCATAGTGTTAGAGTGCATTTTTTTCTCCTTATGTTTCTTCTAAACTCCTCTGGCTTGATATCCTTCCTAATCTCTTCTCCTGCTAACAATGTGGTGCTGTCCTGTCTGAAGGAAGCCACATTCAGCTCGTGTAGTTTGTCCCCTTGCTTGGTGTTTCTCTGCGTGGAGTCTTCTCCACCCCTTCTCCTCCGTGCATGTGTTTTCCCTTCCTAAGAGCACAGGTCCACCATGATACGGTGCTCTCAGAGTGTTCTAAATGAAACACAGAACAAAAGCAATAGCTCAAGGGCAGATTTCTACTGATGATAAAGCAGTGAGGTGTTCTTAATAATAAGACTGAAGAATCAACCAAGGATAAGAAGGAGAAGCAAGTTTCCTTCTTACGCTTTAGTAGAAGAGTGTGTGGGCATTGCCTTCCCCCTCACCATATGCAAGCCTGTGGAGTCCTTCCTGGACCAGCTGTTACCTCTTTATTTAGTACAATGAATCTGCCAAGAGCCATTCTGGGCAGATAGATAGAAAGCCCTTTTTTTCCTCTTGCCCCCTGTCATGAGCTAAGGTACTTTCTTTCCTTACTTTCATAAAACACCCTGCTCTATCTTACTATATGGCAGATTTCTCCTGCTAAAAGGAAGAGTGAAACAGCAACCTTTAGTAAACCCTTTGGGTGGTATGGGGTGCAATCTGTGTGGGATTCACTTTTGACTTTATCTGAGTTGGCTTGTCATGCTGAACAGTCAGAAAAGAGAATGGCAGTTTACAGAGGAAAAAAGAAGGTTGGAGCCTTAGCTCCTTTTCTTTCTGTAGATGTATACACACAGGGTGCCTTGCCCTGCAGAAGTCATATAGGATTTAAATTATCAGGTGCTTTTGAAAATAATATTCAGAATTTATGACTGAGACATTTAAAAAAATATTTCAAAAATGACAGTGTGGACAAAAAAGAGAAGGGGAATGACTGCCTGATAAAGTGCTAGGCTGACTTCCAAACAAAGAAGGACAGAGCTCTGGACAGAGCTGAGCTGATTAGCCATGTGCGTGGCACCTCTGTACAAACATATTCAACCAGAGACAGAAAACACCAGCCAGAAAGAGGAGGAGGGAACAAGTTTGGAGTGAAAAGCATTGAGCTGAACTTGGGAGAGGGAGGAGGAAAGGTGTTGGTTTAATGTTTGTTTTTGTTTTCTCATTATCCAAAGCTATTTAATCAGCAATAAATTAAATTTACCCAAGCCAAGTCTGTTTTGCCTGCGATAGTAATTGGTAAACAAGCTCACTGTCTTTATAACTTCTCTGCCTACGAGCTTTCTCATCCAGTTTTCTCCCCATGTCTTGCTGAGGAGGGAGAGTAAGAGAGTGGCTGGGTGGGCATTTGGGTGTTTACCAAGGTCTGCCATCCACATGGCTGCTTCTCCTATCTTCTTTTCCTGGATGTTTCTAAGGGTATTAAGCAAGCAAAAGGTCTGCCTGTCATCTGTAGTAGCTGTAAGGATTCCATAAATTTCCCATGTCCTTTGGCTATATGCAGTCTCTTCTGATTGCAGAAGGAAGCACATCTGTACTACTGATAGCTGAAGGAGCAAGAAACTGTGCATGGAGCTGTTGGAGGTCTCATTTGGGAAGAATAACGCATGATTATTTTTGTATTAATAAAGAATGCCCTTTCTCACCATCCTGATAAACTTTTTTCAGTGTGTAAGGCTAAGAGAATGTTAAAGTTTATATTAAAGTAGAAGATTCAATAGTCTGCTGAAATTATGCACATACTATTGACAAAAAAAAAAAAAACAAACCCACAATAAGCTCCTCTTGAATTTTAATCGCTTAAAAGATGCTTCCTTTAAAACCACAGGATAATTTACATTGCAGGGACTTGTGAAAGTCATCTGCTCCAACCCCAAGCTCAAAGCAGGACCAAACTGGGTTAGGTCACTCAAGGCCTGTTCTAGTCTAGTTTTAGTTATTAATGAAGATGAAGATTACACTGTGTCCCTGGGCAACTGTTCCAATATTTGACAACACCCATGGTGAAATTACTTTTTCCTATGTAGAAGAAGGTATTAGTAAGATGTAGTAAGAGGTTATTACAACGTGTGTCTGTTACCTCATGTTCTGCCACCTTGTGCCTACACTGTCTTCATATCCTCCCATTAGGTGGCTGATGACAGCCGTAAGCTCCTACCCCACAGCCTGCTCTGCTTCTAAATGAACAAACCCAGTGTCTTAGCCTCTTCTGGGTAAGAGCTTTAATTTCAAGGTAAACTCACAGCTGACATTAATGTTTGTTGCCTTAATCTAGATTACCTTCTTCTCCTTTTTTTCTTCCATATTGCTCCTTTTGTCAGCTTTTCCAGCCTTCTTCTGCTACTTACACATGCATCTTGGTGCTTTTCAAGTAGTTTGTTGCTTTTCCTGTATCAAGTGCTTGCTGTCTACTCATATTCTCTCCTTATCCTGCCCAAATCTTTCCTCTCATGTTTTTGTCTTTTTTTTCCTTCACAGAACCCATTCCCTGGCAGTTCTCCCATATATAATTAGCCAGTAATTGCTTCAGCTCCACCTCTTTTACCTAAAAAATCCCTTACTCAACTGATCTCTTATCAACAGTTAAGCAGGAAAGAGTTCTTAGTCACTTCATTTATTTTATCTCAGTTGATTTGATGTTCTTTAAGACTCAGAAGATACACTTTTCTCTCCTTATGTTTTTTTCATTTTCTACTCTGTCTTCCCCACCCAAACAGTTGTAGTAACTGTGAAACTCGGGATTAACCCAGGGCCCTAGTGCATCACTGTGCCTTGCTTCTATTGCTGGCTGATCCCACCTTATTCAGAACAAGATGCACAGTAGCAGTCACTGTGGAACAGCCTGGCCCAGCAGGAATTTACTATCACCATAAGCTAGCCATAGATATATTTATGGGGAAGAGGGGAAGAGTGCTTTATCTAAAAAGCACTAAAATTTTTGTTTTCTTGTGTGTTTTCTGCATGCTAATTATGCTTTCTTGCATTTTGAGAAATATATCTAAATGTCTGCATCATAATTCTACAATATTATCAGTTGCTAACTCCTTTCCATCATCCTACCCTCTAAATGCCAGACTCCATCCCTTTGCTTAGAGTCATTCTTACTTGAGGCCATCTGTAACTCTGCACATCCAGTTTTCCCAAGACCTCAAATTCAGTTGTGTCCATTCATCCTTCCCAGTTTGACTCTAGTGCCAGCTTTGAGACACTTCATTTTCAATACTCTTGTATCTATATATTCTTGCTGTCCCACTGTACACCTGGGAGCAAAATTCTCATATAAGAAACAGATCACTTGTCTCAGTCAAGAACAGAGCAATTTAATGCTCTTCTAAATGTCTTCCTGTGTCCCAGTTCAGTTCCAAGTCATATCTGTGTTCAAAAAGTCAGTGTCACCTGTATCACATTCCTAAAGTCACTGCCGGGTGTGCCTGAAGCTCTGTTGAAGTTCCCAATTGCCTTTCTTGGCCCTTCTCCCCTTGCTGCATTTCGTTTAGTTCTCACAGTATTTCCTGTATGCCCTTACTGTCTGCGTGAGCTTTTTAATGCCTCTTTCTTAACCTCTTTGGTTCTTGGTCTGTCCTATCTTCATCTTAATCTTCTTTACCCCTCTCCCCACTGCCACTCCACAATTCCAGCACTCATCTCTGCTGGTTTTGCTATTTGTTCTTGCTAGAAGTCTCTCAGAAGCTGCTCCTGGTGGAACTCTCTCTGGCCTTCCGGGTGGAACTTGTCTCTAGTGAGCAGTCAGGCAAACACAGGCAGCACGGGGGCGAGTGCTGTAGGGGGAGCTGAGGAAAACTGGGTCAGTGTCTGAGATGAGCTGTGCCCAGCTGAACTGTTGTGGCATTCTGACACTGTGCCAAGATATGAAAAATGACTGAGACAAGCTGAGGGAAAAGCGCTTGCGCATTCCGAGCTCTGCCTTCTCCTTTCATAGTAGCCTTGACTTGATGGGAAGTGGCAGCTTGCTCTGCCCCCCCCGAGGTGCTGGCTCTGTCCTTGATTGGATATTGTGAATCAATCAGAGCTAGATCTGTGTTTTCTTGGGAAGTCCTGGTGCCCGGGGGATGGTAAGTCATGCTGTTGCCAGTGCCAGGCCCTGTGGCTTAGCTGGTGTTTGTATTTTGTGTGAAGATGTTCCACAGGAACACCATGGAAGTGTTTCAGGAGAAGCTGCTCTTGTTCAGGCTTTCTCTGGGATGGGCCTGAAGTAGTAGTGTTCACCAAAGGAGATCATGCAAGTCCTGGTCACAGTAGGCCTGCTTCAGCTTGAGTATGTGTTACGAGTGTCTCCAGTGTGCACAGTCATCTGCAGAGGCTGTAGGACCTCTGCAAGTAGACCTGATGCCATGATCTCCAGTAAGAAGGGAATGCAAGGTAAGATCATTCAGAAACAAATGGGCGATGGATTCTGTCTGCAAAGACAGCCCTAGGCTCACTGTAACTGCTTGAATAAAAGGAAGTGGCTTTTGCCTATTTAGATTGCCAGGGAATTTTTTTCCCTTTCCTCCTGACTTGACCTTCGGTATACTATTTATAGTGACTGGACTGAGGCAATGCCAGGAAAAGCTCCATGTCCTGGGAACAATTATTGCTATCTGTGGGCTAAAGTCCTGAGTTCTGTGGGCTAGCCTCTCTTAGGCAATTTTGGAAAGGGATAAAGGTGCTCATAAATGCAAGCAGCTCCCTGACTGAATGCAGAGGCAGGGTTCAGGTGGAAGCAGAAAGTTTGTGATAGTGGCAGTGCATGCCTTTGGAGGCCATTCTTTAGCTTCTTTTAGCTAAAGGAGGTCACTTAGTGTCTACTTTATTCAGTCCAGATGTCTTGGCCAAAATTACAGATGTAAAATAGAAGCAACAACAAAATTTAGGCCACAGTATACTTTTCCCAACTATATTTTCATTAGGAAGGTGAGAGAGATGTGAATCATGTTTAATCGCTGTAAATCAGCTTTGCTTGCAGTATGCTTTGTGATTTCATTTTGCTGTTTTTCTTCTGGAAATGGAATTACCCAGGGGCAGAATGAGAATTTCAAAGCTTGATCGTTTCTCTGTATCTGCCATCCCTCCTGGAAATAACAACGTGAGATTATAGGTTTATGTAGTAATTATTTTTTTTCTCTAGACAATAAAAAATAATCACTGTGGAGAGATCTTCCCTCCTAAGTTGCTCAGTATTCCACTCCGTAGTTCTTCAGGTGCAATTTCTGTAATGTGATTGGAACTGGGCAGGTGAATCTCTTCCTTATTGCTTTTCTTTACACTTTTCTATCTTGTTTAAAGTATTTCTCAGGCCCCTCCCTCATAAGGAACCTGACAATCCTATTCTCATTTCACTTCTGAATGTCTGAAATGAGATGTAGTCAAGTGTCAAGAACTTTCCATTCATTGTTCCCTGTCCACCCACAATCATGTAGGTGATGACTGATCTGGCAGTGAGGCAGCCAAGACCACAGGGTTCTATCCACACATTTTAATTGGCTTATGGTTAAGGGAAAACACAGAACTTGGAAGAGATCTCTGGAGTACATCTTAACCCCTTCCCTGCACAAGCAGGGTCATCTCTAGCAAGTTTCTCAGCACTAGGTCCAGATTATTTTTGAACCTCTCCAAGGAGAGAGACTCTACAACCCGTCTGGGTAGCCTGCTTCAGTGCTCAATCACCCTCATGATAAAAAATGGTTTCCTTGTGTTCAGAGGGGACCTCTTGTGTTTTAGTTTGTGCCCTTCACCTCTGGGCATGTCACTGAGAAACTCTGAAAAGAGCCTGGCTCTGTCATCTTTGCTTCCTCCCTTCAAATATTTATGCAAATTCATGAGATTGCTGGAAGCCTTCTCTTCTCCAGGCTGAGCAGTCCCATCTTTACCAGCCTCTTCTCCTGTGAGAAACACTCCATCCTCTTCACCATCTTTATGGCCCTCTGCTGGATTCTCTCCAGTATATTCATGTCTCTAGTGTACAGGAGAGCCTAAAACTACAAAGGACTCCAAGTGTAACCTCACCAAAGCTGAGTAGAGGGCAAAGATCATCCTTGCTGCAGAACTCCCAAGATCTCCAGGACCTAGAGTTCCTAAAGGCTGATCTTTACTAAGACTGATGTAAAGAAGATGCCCTGTGTCACCCAGACATTGGCCCACATTTTCTCTAGTCTTCCTTGAGCTACCTCTGTACTTAGAGAAACCGTTCTTGCTTTTGACATGCAGTGCCAGATGTGATTCCAGGTAGACCTTGGCTTTCCTAGTCTTGTGCCTACGTGTTTGGACACTGCCTTTATGTTCCTCTCAGGCTACCTGTCCATGCTTCCACCTCCATGTGCTTCCTTTCTGTGCTAGGAGCTCCTTGTTCAAACATGCAGGCCTGTTGGCATTTTTTGCCTGAATTGGTGCTTGTGGGGATGGATTGCTTGTGCACCTGGAAGAGGTAATCCTTGCACATGAAGTAGCTTTTTTGAGTCACTCTTCCCTCCAGGGCATTATCCCATGGGACTTCTCCAGATCACCCAAGTGGTCACATCTGCTCTCCAAGAGTTCAGTGTTGTGAGATTGTTTTTTTGCTCTGGTCACTGCACTCGGATCTTGAATTCCAGCATGTTGTGGTGACTGTAGCCAAGGCTGCCTTCAGCCTTCACATCCCCAGTGAGCTATTCTTTGTGAGCATCAGGTCCAGGGGGCACCTCCCCTCTATTGCTTGGGTCAGGAAGTAGTTCCTGATCCTTTCCAGGAACTTCCTGGAATGCTTATACCCTGCTGTGTTCCTCCTCTGGTAAATAGTAGGGTGCTTGCAGTCTCTCCTTTGAATTGGAGGGTAGTTCCAGCTGTCATCTCTTGTCTCTATCCAGTTTTTCACAGATAAACATCAAAAGCTGTCTGAGATACCCTGGTGTAGCCAAGACATCAGTCTGCTCTGGTCTAACACATCAGACATGTGAGCATATTACTGAAATTTGTTTTCTTGTTTGGAAGAGCTGCAGTGAAGTTTTGTTTCTTTCATTTACTCAGCTCTAGTGGAGTGCTTGTTAATCAGCCTGTGTGGCTGCTTTACCCTGCTTAAATAAAGGACAAGGAAATATTTGACCTGGTGATGTTGGAAGGAGGAGATATGTTTATATTAATTCTTATTCTACTACTTTACTGTAAATGGCAACTGTATCAAAATTGTTTCAGAAACTGGCTAGGTTCCTTCTTAAATGTGGTTAGGCTTTTTTTTTTCTTCTTTGACTGCTGTTCATATTTGAAGTTTTTCTCAGAAGCCTGCCACTTTAGTTGGTGGAAGTATTCTTGTTTAAACCTGTAATTTACTGTAAAGTCACCTGTTCTCATGCTGTCATTATCTTGAACCTAAATAAACAGTTCTTCATTGAGTGACTCTTAGTGTTCTGGGATTGCACTCAAAAATAGATGCTGTCTCAGTGAGTAACAGATGTCAGAGGTAGCAAGGAATCACCTCAGTGTGACAGGACAAAAGGCACTGGGCAGTGCTCATGGAGACAGCAATAACCTACCTTTGCATATGGTTCAGACATAAAATGTCAGGCACAGTGTATGGACAGTGAAATGAGATTTTGTGAGGCAGTTAAGAACATGTGTATTTGATCACCAGTGTTTGTTACATGTACCTATTCCAAAGGGCTGTCTCTATGGTAGTGTGCTGCATCAGTGATATGAGTAGGTAACACTGTTATCCATTAGCTTTGCACCATGTCCACGTGTGTTCCTGCTCTGTGTGTTGGTTGGCTTTTGAATGTTTATGGTCACTTGGAGTGACTGCCCATAGCACTAATGAAATCTTGCATGGCCTTTTAAGGAATAGAGATGCTCTTACTTACATAGGCTGGCTGTCTTTACTGAGGAGGTGCTGCACCATTTTGTTCCATTGTATTAAACCTACAGCACTTTCTCTTGTGCTTGCTACCTTTGGCTAATTCATCAACAGTGTGCCATCTCTGCGGACCTCATCCCTGCATCCCCAGGCTCAACTGCAAATGTTGTTTATTAATAATAAATGTTTGTGGTTTTATTTATTAAATAAATTAATTAACAAATAAATTTAAAATAAATAAATGTTTATTTATTTTAACACAACATGTTTATTTAAAAATTAATTTAGTTTACTAAATATTGAACAAATTCTTCATTCACAGCTTTGCTAGCTTTCCACGTGATTTACAATTGGTCTGAAGGTGAATCTACCTAAATTCCTTTAGCACTGTCCTTGTAGGGTAAATACATTTTTGTACTGCAGGGATAAAATCTGTACCCTCTACATATTTCCCTTTAGCATCACATACATGGCAGACATTACCATTACCTGTTCATTTTTATTATTGTGACTAGCAGCAAGTCATTGTCTTACTTGATATCAGGCTGTAATACTGAATGAAAGAAAAGAACAGAGTCTACCTTGGCAAGTGGAAGGAAATGTGCCGTGAGTTCTAAGCCTCAACAAAAGCTCAGGAAGGAGTTTGGTGCAAGAAAAAACAAATGAGATAAAATTACTTTTAAGTAAATAAAGACATTCACATTAAGTTCAGCATTCTCAAATTTGAAATAAATAAAGAAAGATCCCTGAAATTTTGGTTGAATGACTATGCAGTGCATTGGATGAGAACTTCTCATTCATACTACTTGTAGTTTCAGTGCAGGTGCATTTGCCAAGAAGTGAGAAAATTATATTCTACATCTGTGGCTGTTAAGAGAGCTTTAAGTTGAGCGAAAGGTATATAATTTATAGAGTGGATAAAATCTTACATACTGGTTCTTTTGTCCATACAAACATATGAACGTATCGCTCTGTATGGGAATAATTTGATTTTCTGCTGGATAAAGGCCTGAAGGCAGAGGCAGTTGCTCTTTTCTTACCATCATCCATCACATGAAAAATTACAGTCTCTTCTTCCCCTTTCCTTTCCAAATGGCAATGTATCATTCACACACTGAATGTTGTCATTTTTTGAGTGCTGGGAAGAAAGTGTGCTTCCCTATCCAATAGCTATCATTCAGAGTTATTGAAGTCCCCTTTATGGTCTGACCTGTTCAAGGACTTACCACTCCTATCTCTGTACATGAGGAGCTTGCTCTGCATCCAATAAGAATTTTGACAGAGAAAATGAAGTAATACAAGAGGCATAAACCCAATGGGACTCCACAGATGTTACTGGCTGTTATTTCTGGACGGCGCCTGTAACCGCAAAGGGAATTGAGCACATATGATCCTAATTTCATATAATGCCTCCATACAATATTCTCCTCTTACTTTCTTTGCTTCTTTTAGATAACTTTTTGCTGTCCACAATCCTTTGGAATATTCTGTTTACAGTAACCACTGGAACAGTTCTGCTCTTGAGGGCATCCCTTGTGTCTTTTGACATCAAATGCTTATCTGGGGTCTACCTGTAAGTTTCCCATTCCTTGTAAATGCTCTTTATTGTGAAGGTAATGAACCAAATATCAGCTGTAAATGAACTTTCACCCGAGCTTGTTACTCCATAAAATCTAAAAGATCTGTTTCTATTTATATAGAAACTCAGCTTTAGAAAACTTACATAAAAATAGTGAGAGCTGTATCCTAGCACTTCAGTATAAGGTCCAAGCACCTCCTCTTAGGCAATTCAGCTTAACCTCTTTGCCAAACCTAGAATGTGCATTACTCTCATATTGTTAATAAATTATTTTTTTGTTTTCTTTCCCTGTAGGATGGATTTCCATCCTTGTTTCAGCTTGTTGCATATTCCTATGCATGTTCCTATGCATTTGCAGATTAAATTTGACTAATTAGCATGCTTTTATCCATACTGGGAAGTTTTCAGACCTACAGGAAAAAAATAGGACTGCTAGTCTTAGTGTCTGCTTTTGGTTTTAATGCAAAATCAGCAATGGTAGTGTATATTACTTTAAGCAATGAAACTGTCGTAGGCAGCATAAAAAATCCAATTTTGTGGCTGTGTTGGGTGGGGGGAAGGAGGTGTGGGTACCTGTTTGATATTTCAAGACAAATCATTTGGCTGGGCTCCTTGGCTTCTCCAATTTGAAATCTCTTTGAGTGAATAATGAGAAGACAATTATTCGAGGAGGCCAGCGCTGTCTCAGGACTCATTCTCTTTCATCTGCCAGTGAATCAATTTAAGCACTTACATATAGAATAAAATAAACTGTTTTGAAATGGCAACTTGAGTGAAATATGCTCCATAAAGAACCAAAACCAGTAGTAGCTCTATGCAATAACTTCTCCCAGCAGTGGCAGCACAAGTTAAAAATAAATAAGATTACAGCGTTCCTGAAATCTGAATTAATGATCTTCCTGCTTTTGTCTCTCTTATTTTCCTCCTTTTAGCCTGCCCCCCTGGTTCCTTTAAAGTATCTGTGGGAGATGACCCCTGCCATCCGTGCCCTGCCCACAGCCACGCTCCGCTGCCAGGTTCCCAGGAATGTGTGTGTCAGAACCGGTACTATCGTTCTGCTTCAGACAATTCTGATGCTCCCTGCACTGGTAAGTGTTTGGATGAAGTGTTTGAAAGCAAGAAAGGCAGTTAATGAGAGATAATGTGCCCAAATGATTTGAGGGGGGTTTCAATTGCCCTCTTCTCAAGACCTTTGAAATAACCCAAAACTTCTCTTCGCTCCTGCGCCTGACTAAAGAGTAATGGTGAGAATGAGGATTCTTGGGTTTACAGCCTTCAGAGGGAAATGTTCTGTAAATAATGTTCTCCTTGCCCCTCCCTGTTACTGAGCTCAGCCTCTCTGTCCCTCCCCCTCCCATCTTGCTTTGTGTCTGTGCCCAGGTTTAGCACAGACAGTGCAATTCTGCTGCCTACTTCTACCTGTCTGAACTTTTCCCTTCGTAGCTGCCATGTCTTGTCCCACTCTCATCCGTGTGCCTTCTTCTCACCCTCTGCATTTTCCTCTTTACTGTCTCTGTGCCATCAAGGGAAGTGTTGGATGCACAGAATGGGCAGTTTTTCATCTGTCAGAGTTTACCCCTGATGCCATTGAGGAATCTGGCTGGCACCAGGAATAATTACAGGCAAAACTGGTGTCCAGTTCCTGGAATGGATAGAACAGGCTAATTGAAGTCTGAGAGAGTTCAGAGTGCCAAAAGAGAGAATTACAGGTCTCAGTAGAGAGACATCTTTACTTAAGCTTGTGTAAAGTTTAAAATTTCAAGGGATTGGCACTTCCCTAAACAATGGCTGTTCTTTTAGGGAAATGAAAAAGTCACACCCTTGAAACAAAGACTGTTCTTTGTAATTTTGTTTGTCTAAAATGTGCTAATACAGTTGTTGCTTTGTTAATGTGTGTGCTTGATGTAGCAAATAGTATGTTTTTCTTATCCTTGCTCAGACAAACAGCTGAAGAAGAGTAAGAATGAGAAGAAGAAGCAACTTGTTCTTCTATTATTTGCCTCCTCCCTTCCCTCATTTCTCTCCTGTTCTTTCATGGGATTTTGATCTTCCATTCTGTTTCCTAGGCATCCCCTCTGCTCCTCGTGACCTCAGCTATGAGATCGTGGGCTCCAACGTGCTGCTGACCTGGCGGCTCCCAAAGGACCTGGGGGGCCGCAAGGACGTTTTCTTCAACGTGGTGTGCAAGGTGTGCCCGGCGGGGTCGGCAGGGCCGTGCGTGCGCTGCGGGGACAGCGTGCAGTTCGAGCCGCGCCAGGTGGGGCTGACCGAGAGCCGCGTGCAGGTCTCCAACCTGCTGGCCCGCGTGCACTACACCTTCGAGATCCAGGCCGTCAACCTGGTGACTGAGCTGAGCTCAGAAGCGCCCCACTTTGCCACCATCAATGTGAGCACCAGCCAGTCAGGTGAGGAGACCTCCACGTCCGAGTCCTGAAGTATCTACTCCTTTCTCTCCTTTGATTTGGTTTTGTCTTTTGGAGTTTTGCCATTTTACTCATGTTTTTTGCCTTTTTTATCCTGCCCTGGTAGTTCCGTAGTTTTGCTTTTGCCATTCTCATTCCTGCCTTATCTAAATGGGCTTTCCATTCTTCCCTCTTGGCAGAAAACCTCAAGTTTAGCAGCTGATGTAGTTGTTGGGGAAGAAGCTGCCCTGGAAAAGATTCCAATGGGAAACATAGTGCTGTGGGTCAGACAAAGTATGGAGTTTCATTGTTCCAGAAAGGGGACGTTATCAGGGTTTGACAAAGATTTTGTGAGCATCAGCTTGCCAGAGAAGCTCTTAGTGAGCATTTCATTTCCTCTTCATTTTCTCTATCCCCTACTCTCCATTTCATCTTCTTATTTTCCTATTAATAAGAAACAATTCTTTTTTCTCTTTACGCGGTAGAAATATTAAAATGTGTTGTGCAGTTATATTCAAAGATGCTGTGATCCTTGTAACTAGAGACTAAACCGTGGGGATGACTAAACTAAAATACTAATGGGTTGTGTGGGCTGTCAGAGGAGTTCTATTTCCTGTAAATATCATTTACAAGGACTGGAGATGGAGAGAGACACATATATCGAGGCACAGAGTTCTGCTAAATGTCAGCATTAAGAGACTGGGCATATGTTGTTCTTCACAAGCGTATATAAGCTAATATGGAGAGGAATTATACACAGCTTGTTTAAGAGGATATAATGAGGAGTAATGTGATGAAGAGGAGAAAGAGGGGGAACATTTTGAGCTGAGTGACAGAAAATGTCTGCAAACATTTAGAGCTGTGTAAATGTTAAACTGAAACAAATCCTGTATGAGATTCCAGAGTGTAGTGTGGAAACCCCTGCCAGACAAGGTTTTGGTAAAGCTCCAGAGAAGTGCTGTGAAACCAGATGTGGCATCATGGCCTTGGTTAAGTCACATCTTATCATTTCTGCTTCTGTTATATGGAAAGAAAGGGAATATATCTGTACCCCCCAACTAATTTCCTACTGTCAGCAGATGTCAGGGAGCTGATCTGTTTGTTCCCTTTGAAAAGTTACCTGACAGACTTTGAGTAGCAGAGCACCTATAGGATACCTGGTCCCCTTAAAAGGCTGGCTGCAAGTGGATGATCAGTTTTTGTTTACAGTTAAATGTGGCTGCGTAATTTGCATGGTAATTCCAGGCAGTTCTTTGGCTTCTCCTGGAGAAAGGTGGGTGTTCTATTAACATCCTACAGAATTCTCTTTCTTCATGCTTCTTATCTCAACCTTCTTTATCTATATCAGAGATAACTTAATTGAGCAGCTGCTTCCTCCTCCTTCCCGGAATCACCAAATCTACTCTCTTCTTCTGCTACTGTTTAATTTTTCTGACCACTCCTGCTCTTCCAGGTGTCTCTTAGTGTCTCTGGGTGTCTTGGGTATGATATGTGCTTCTCTCTAAGGTGCCTCTCTTGTGCAGTAAAGCTGTTTCTGGGGAGGACAGCTTTCTTAAACATCAGTGTGTACTGAGTGGCTTCTTTGTGTGTTTGGTCACAGTTTTTCTTTCCTTGCTTTTCCTTGGGATCATTAGGAGTGAGCTTGAGATGAGCTGCCCTCGATTTATACTGACAGCTCA
Organism: Petroica traversi; assembly: GCA_025920805.1. Classification (NCBI taxonomy): domain Eukaryota; kingdom Metazoa; phylum Chordata; class Aves; order Passeriformes; family Petroicidae; genus Petroica; species Petroica traversi. Next base: position 27,695,573 of record JAHLSL010000040.1, on the reverse strand, counting down.
TACTAACAAGGCTCTGCTTCCTCCATCACGTGGCCTCACCCATACCCCCTCCTTCTGATTCCTTCAGCAGCTTTTCACTTTAGCATTGCTTGTTGATGATGTGTTGTAATAACAATTATTGCTGTTTCTATTATTATTATTATTCAAGCAGGGATCAAAATTTCAGGATTTTACATTCTGAGAGAGATAAAAAAGTCCAGGAAAACATGGAGGATACATTAAAAAAGCAAACTGTAAAAAGATACACTTTCAGAATAAATAGCAAAAATTTTCTCTCCATTGAATTGGAGATGACCCAAAAAAAAGACCCTCCAGTCCTGGCAGTTTCTGAAGATTCTGCTTATTCATACATCAGTCTAAGTTCTCTCTCTCCTAGTTGCTGGTCCAGAAAACACTCCTGCCTCTTCGTTAGAGGTATCTTAGGTGATATTCTGTGTGGAAACAGTTCTGCTTTTTCTGTTTCCCATGATACCGGTTCACTCTTCATCTTTGTTTTCAAAACACTGTTCCTCTAGGAGTTTGCTTACCCCTCACAGTCTTCTGGCCCTTCTTCAGACTATGATAGGATCCTTTGGCTCACAATCACATTTTTCTGTGGCAGACTGATGATGATGTTCCTACTCTTCAGTGACCATGTGCCTGAAATCAGAATTAGAATGGCTGGCACTGAAAAATGTCCTTTGCTATAATAAGACTCAACCTGAAACATGAGACCTGTTTGGATAGCAGTAATAAAACCTGTTCGGATAGTAATAGTGTGAAATGCAAATATGATATGCTAATCACCGGAAGAACTGTACAGAGATGAGACAAGAGAAGGGAATTGCTTTCAGCTCAGGTTTGAAGTGCTGAGGGTGAATACCTAAATAAATGCCAGGATGTACAGAGAGATGTTGGAAGGCTGTTCCAGATAGCAGGAACCACATGATGAAAGACAATTATGTGATTCTAATGAAGTTATACTTCTTCACAGGTGTGAACCTGACACACAAAAATGCAAAGAACTTAAACTCCTATCATATTACAAAAAATAAACCCGACTACATTTTTATTTTATTATTTTTACATCTTCAAGTCTACTTATCAGGGTAAACAAATACCTCTTCTCATGTGTCAGGTCAGAAGTAAATTTTTCATTTAAAGGACTGTGAAGAAACTTTTTCTATGCACAGCTCTAACTACCATTTTTTTCCCTGCAGCTTTCACTGAAGCATGTAGTAATGTCTCTTGCCAGAGACATGCTACTGAACTTATTTGTTGAGGCAGTTGTTACATTCCTAGAAAGAAGAAGAAAAAAGAAAGGCAGCAGAGATTTAAATGTTGGAACAAATCAGTGCAGACTTCTAAAAGCTAGTGTATTGGTGGTTTTTTAACTGAATCCAGACATTCTGAGAGCTAGTAGAGGTATGTGAGGATAAAGGTTGTTTGACCAGGTTGCCTTGTACCTGTGAAAATGTATGTAGCAGCCTTCTGCATCAGTGGATATCAGAGCAGTGGGACCTGGCAACACCAAAAATCTGTAGCGCTGCAGAAATGAGTGCTAGACAGTCTGAAGGCTTGTGTAAGAGGCTGAATGGGGACAAGGACACTTTTGGGTAGTGCCAGGAAGTTTAAGAGGACCTGACAGATGATTTTCACATGAAATGGTATGAGAAGAGGAAAGGAATTAAATGCCAAGTATAATTATGAGATTATGAAGGGAAATGACAAATTGCTTGAAGATGTTTGCTTTTCCAAAGAGAGCCAAAAGGGTACAGTAGACTTAGTTGGCAAAAGCAGGGACAAAGACAAGGCGTTTTCTTGTTCAGAACAAGAGAGAAATAAGAAGAAAGCTATCAAAAGCTTCATGCTGTTGTGTTTTGCCAGGCTAAAGCCAGCAGGTAAAGCAAGTGGAGTGTGAGTGTTCATTGTTTTCTGAAAAAAATACATTGTTTTTCAAAGGAGTTAGCAGTTTGCTTATTTATGATCTAATTGCTAACCCTGAGCACTCACCAAAGTTCCCTAAGAATTCAACTTTTTTGATTTCTATTCACATAGGAACAACAAAATACTCTTTTAAGTTTTAATTTTTCCCTTATTGACATTAATGACATTTGTCAGCTTAGACATCTTTAACGGATTTGCCCAGCGATGACTGGGAATTTCTATGGTCACTCCACAAAAAGGAACTATTCCAGTTTCTCTCTTTACTATGCCCAATATCTGCGGCATGAGCAGAGAACACATGTGCTTGTTTTCAAAATTCAGGTTTCAGTTACTGTTTAAATGAAGACAGAAAACTTTTGAGCAATATAAAATACAAAGTAAAACATGGCACCTTGTCTCATAAAGGCTATTTTCCTCTTTGTTAAGCATGAGTGGAATGCATACACAAAGCTAATAATAATAGAGGTAAGGGAAGTTACAATAACTGACTAATTTGCCCTTTTAAAGCACTCTTCATCTATAGGGAGCAAAAGTACAAGGTTATGACAGAAGGCAATCCAAGATACTTTTAAAGGATTTTTGGATATTTAGAGAAAGGACCAGAACTAAATTGAAATGTGTGTAAAAATAAAGATAATTTTCAAAATAAAATTAAGATAATAAATACATCAAGAAGGGAATTTCCATGCTGTATTCAGACTGATCTTCCTTGAAGATGATATTTGGGAAGCTGTGTGGAACAGAGCCAGGGTCTTCATGTCATCTGCTTGGAATATGAAGAAAATAGGATACCTGAAAGAGTAAGAGAAGTGAAATAAGAATGTGAGAATGGTAGATTTGGGCTACTATTAGAGAATTGTATTGGTTTGGCATTTTAGATAACATTAGAGGCCTAGCTGAAGATAAGCAAACTGTATCATTTCAGAACATTGTGTGGTGAGATGGAGAGGGGAAAAAACATAGAAAGAGAACACTCACGTCGTGGCAGGGTTTATTTTGAGTCCCAGCTAAATGATGACTGATCAGCCAGTTGTCTGAACTCCTTTTGTACTCCACAGATGATTGTCTCCTCAGAATCAGAAAGCTTGGAAGATACCTCTGGAGAACATATTCTCCAACACATCTGCTCATCAGGCAGATGCCTCAAGCATATGGCCCATGACCCCTCCCAGAGCACTTGAGTATCTCCAAAGTTGGAGACTCAACAACTCCTCTTGTTAGCCTGCTCCACTGCTCAGTAACTTCATTCCAGTGGTCTGGGCTCACTTGTTCAGGCAGTTTTCAGTTAACCTCCCTGTCTGTTCACCCAGACCACACTTCTTCAAGTTCAGGTTGTCTGTGAGAATGTTGTAGGAGACAGTGTTTAAAGCCCCTACTGTGTTCTCCATGAGGATGTTTATGCGAGACAGTGCTTAAAGCCTTCCTGATGCCAAAGAAGTCCAAATCCACTGCTCTCCCCTCATCTACACACAAGTAATTTAATCCTAGAAGACTGGTCAAACTTCAGTTTCCTTTTGGGAATTCGTGCTGACTATTCAGTCACCTTCTTGTTCTTCCTGTGCCTGGAAGAGGTTTCCAGAATTTGTTGTTCCATCATCTTCCCAAGGATGGTGAGGCTTAGCTACCTGCATATCCCTGGATCCTTTCCCTTATTGAGGAGAGAAAAGACATCTGTTTTTCACTGGTCCTCACAGTCACAAAGATGATTATCAAGAGTGCCCTCAAAATGACATCAGCCTGAAGGATGCTTCCCATCAGGGCCCATGGAATGATGCAGTTTGCCTAAATATTCAGTCACCTGATCTGGCATGAGGAAGAAGATCTTCCTGGCTACAGACTTCCCCTAGGTCTGCAGGACCTGGTGTTCTTAAAGGCAGGACTGATGTGAAGAAGATGCCCTGTGTCACCAGGACCCTGCAGCACCCTGCAGTTGACCCACATCTTCCCTCTTCCTTGAGCCATCTCTGTTCTTAGAGAAATCCTTCTTGCTTTTGACTTGTGGTGCCAGATGCGATTCCAGGTGAGCTCTGGCTTTCCTAGCCATGTGTCTACATGTTTGGACAATGCCTTCATGTTCCTCTCAGGCTACCTGTCCATGCTTCAGCTCTCCATATACTTCTTTTTCTGTCTGAGTTTAGCTAGGAGCTCCTTGTTCAAACATGCAGGCCTGTTGGCATTTTTTGCCTGAATTGGTGCTCGTTGGGATGGACTGCTTTTGCACCTGGAAGAGGTAATCCTTGCACATGAAGTAGCTTTTTTGAGTCACTCTTCCCTCCAGGGTGTTATCCCACGGGACTTCTCTGAGCAGAACCACAAAGAGGTCACATTGGCTCTCCTGAAGTATCTTCATGGAATGGAATATGGACTGCATGTCACATGCGAGAGATGCTCATGGTCTGCCCAGAATGGCACTTGGCTGTGCTCTGCCTAAGTGGTGATTGCCATGGAGTTTTTACATGGGTCTGCACTTCCCTCACATTCCTTACTTACCTAGTCTATTGAGTGAGAAAGATTTTTAGTCTTGCAGGCATGTGTCTGCTGCCAGGAAAAAATTTGTCCTGCAATATAGAAGGGCTGCAACTGACAACCCACAAAGTATAGAATCTGGGAGGTGGGTTTAACTGCTGTTTGGACTTCTTTGCAGCTTTAACTAGGTTTATGTGGGCAAGAATTTCCCCTACGTTTGCTATTATTTAAATCGTATACAAAGACAATTGCATTTCCAGTCCTGATTAAAGACCTGATCTCACAGCATGATTTTTGCTCTCAGTAAATAAAATGAATGGAATGGAATGGAATGGAATGGAATGGAATGGAATAGAATAGAATGGAATGGAATAGAATGGAGTAGACTAGAATGGAATAGTTAGAAGTGAATCAGCAATGATCATCTAGTCCAGCTGCCCAGATTGGATTGAATCAGGCACTGTGATTTCAGCTGCCATTAGACAAGGACCTGGCATGTCTATGTCTACAAACCCTATGTAAAAAGAAAAAAAAAAAAAAGAATAAAATTGACAAATCAATATAGAGCCAGAAACATTTGTGTATACAAAACAAAGTTTTGAAAGCAAAGTTCTATTATAAACATTTTTAATAGTTGTCATGCAAACAAGGAAAAATACTCATCTAGCATTTCTGTGGCAGTAGGGTTATGGTACTTTCAATGTCTATAGACATAGTATCTTGACTTTTATATTTCCTAATGTATTAACACTGGGAGAATAACCTTATAATACACCTCTGACAGGACATATGTACTTACTCCACCAACAATTATGTTCATGTTGCACATCACCTTAGTATTAGTATTCATACCATGTAAGTATGAAAATTTTCAAAGGAGAAATCTTGGTATCTCTTCTAGTGATGGAAGAGCTCCCTGGCCAGTGTTTCATAATTTTTTAGGTCCTTAAAAGACAGGCAATCACGTATCAGAATCTAAACTCTGTCTCAGACAGGCAGATTAAAGACAACCTGCCATGGTGTGATTCATAGCTGGTTTTATTTCTGAGAGTTTTTAATAGCTTGTGCCCTAAGTCGTGTCTACTTTTTAGGTGCAAATCACTGAAATTATGATTTTTTAGTACAACACACTGCATTATCCTGGTTGTCTTCCCCCTCCTCCCCTCCCCATCTGATTATCCTGAGTGAGGGACATATCTGGACAATAGGAACATTCTAGAATGCTGTGGCACATGGTCAAGAGATACACTTGAGTGATATTTTTTTTATTTCTTTCTTTGATGAATACTTCCAGGTAGGGGAAAAATTTGGGATCGGGAAGAAATGAGAAGAAAGAGAAGCGTAACTGTTGGAGGTGGGAAGGAGAGGAATTGAGGGAAGATTTTAGCTCTGATCATTCTGTAAACTCTTCGTCCAAAACTGGAAGGAAGTGGGCTGTTCCCTGGCAATGTAGCTGTGCATTTAGGTTTGCACCTCTCCCTGTGTGTTTGCTTTGTGTCTCAGCAGAAGGGAGTTAAACTTTTTGGAACATTAAATGTAGCAGAATCTCTCTTGGTCAAATGTTAACTGACCAGTTACCTCCTGATACTTGAATACCATGTTATTTATTTGCATCTTAAAGGCTACATATGTTCTTGGTTAATTGCTGCTCTCCTCCATTCTTGTCACAACATTCTCATTGGCAGGTGAAGTAGTTGTGTAATCTTGCTTGAACGACAAGCAATAGAAAAAAATAAAAGGAGTAACGAGGAGAGAAAGCATTTTATGGCTCAGACCCTTACATTTTTGTTTCATTTACATTTTTAAATTAGTTCCCACTTGCCTGAGCTGTTTGAAGCCCATCTGAAATATGTTTTTCAGAATAATTTTATCTTGCTATTAAAAACAATCCTTTTATCTTTTTCATAATTAATGAGGGAAGAAAATGCTATTCTGCAGGTTTTGATCATTTGCCAAATGTCTCTCCTTCATTCCTCACATCAAGGAAGTTTATGTCTATTTTGTAAAACCAGTGGGGTTTGGTGGCAGCTTTTCATTGGCATGCTTTTTCTAGAAAATGTAAATGTTGCTGAAAATGTTGCATCCATTAGGAAAATGAGGATTCCCTAGCTGCTTACCTGTAGAATTCTTGGCAACATGCCATTTTGTTTGCAGAGAGAAAGCAAAACTTGGGAAGAGCTTGGTGGAAAGAAAGCTGGTAGGCTGAAAGATCCTCTTGAAATTATCCTGAAATTTTTGCTTGAAAATCTCTTTCTAAATGAAACTTACAGTCTCTTAGCTTTTGCATGAACCTGAGAGTGTGCATGTGTGTGCATGTGGGTTCATTAATGGTTTTGGTAGAAGTGGATTTCCATTCTCCAGAAAGCTTCATATGCAAGGTCCCCATTACTCTGGTAGCCCATCCTTGATTTTTTCCCCCAGGAGAAGAATTACTGGAGGAGAAGCAGAAGAGAAGTAATGTGCTCTGCTTTTGTTCTGACCACTGTTGCATTCTTTGTCCAAGTGTGATCTTAAAACAAGGCAGTGGCATGGAGCACCTTCTCGTCTTGCATGTAAAAATTGCACATTTGAAGATCAGAATTATATTCCAACTGCAGTACAGATAATTTCTTAACTCCTGTGTATAATCAGTTGGATGTGGATTTCTTAATTTTCTTTCTGTCTGAGTTGTCAATGACTGTATCTCCCAGAAGAGTAGTATTGTGCCTGGATTGCTTCTGGCTATTTTACAAAGTACTTCATAACGCAAATTAAGAAAAATTAAAGGAAGAGCTGATCTAACTTACTAACTCATCATAATGGATATTCAATTATAGTTCATCTTTAAGCTTATCCCTTGGCAATCTCTCCTTCTTGTCTTTTTTTTCCAGTCCCTTCTGCTGTGCCTATGATGCACCAGGTGAGTCGTACTACCAACAGCATCACGTTGTCATGGCCTCAGCCAGACCAGCCCAATGGGATCATCCTGGATTACCAGCTGCGCTACTTTGACAAGGTGAGCACAAAGTGATACTTAGCACTTTCTGTCTGGGAGATGCACCCCTGCATCAGGGTGAGCAAGGTGGGGAAAAATGCTTCCGTTATGAGGAAGGAACAAAGCAGCCATGCCAGAAGTTTGTAGTGTAAGTGTCATCTGACATCAGTCCATCTGCATTGCCCAGCTCGGAAACATCTAGGGACGATGCAGATTTTAGAAAAAGAGAAGACACTTGTTTAAGCTTAAAAGCTGTGGCTAACAGTAAGTTTAGCATCAGCTGACACAGGTAACAGCAGGAGGAGCTGAAGTTTCTAAATATGTTTACTGTAACTGGATTCACTGCAAATCTGTCATTTGTTTGTGAGAGGAGGTCTTGTGTCCCCATTTATGCCTGGACAGACATCTCTTAAGAGATTTTATGAGGAGGAATGAACTCTTTCGTTTGCTAAGTGGCAAATACCTCTTTGTGTGCTGGAGTTACAGGATTGCAAATACAAATTTGTCCTCCATTCGCATCTCTTGTGACTCCTAATTCATCTGACATGAGGGAAAGAGATGTGTGGGACTGTTCTGACAAACTCCCATTCCATCTTACTGGTCTTTCATATAAACATTTTTGCAGGATTTTGCAGGGCTCCTATATATTAGTGGTAAAAGGGACTGCTATTTGTGACAACGTGTCTAGCAACTTCCTGGATACATCTTTACATATGTTCTTGCTCTAAATTCTCCTAGGAGACTACATGAGTTTGGAGTTTGTAGAAAGTGAACCACAGGACAAAGTAGTTCTGTCTTTCAATTTTGCTCAGATTGAGAGTCTTTAGCAGAGTTTGTGGGAAGCTCAGGCCTGGGGGAATGAAAAGCAGCAGTGAGGAATGAGTAGTGTGCAAGGAAGCAAGATCTGGAATAGCAGCTGTTGTTGGGAGGCTCTGTAAGAGGTTCAAAGAATATTGGGTTGACATGGAAACTGTCATGCCGTGATGAGGAGAGCGAGCAGTGTAGGCAGAAGTTTCACATTCCATTTTGGTCATTGACATTCACAGGCAGAAGATGAGGATAATTCACTGACCTTAACTAGTGAGACCAACATGGCCACAATATCAAGTCTGAGCCCAGGCAAGATCTATGCCTTCCAAGTGCGTGCCAGGACAGCAGTTGGCTACGGCCCTTACAGTGGGAAGATGTATTTCCAGACTTCAACAGGAGGTGAGTGCTGCCATTTTGTGCCAAGGTCTGCACATGATCACCTTCCACTTGCCTCTGTCCCTGAGTGTATTGGCTTATCCTCTGGAGGATACCCCTACTGAACATGCATTTCTGTTTATAATAATTAGCGTATGCAGAATCGTTCACTCAGAGGAGCTTCATGCTGTCAGAGGGTATTGTTTGTGCTACTGCCAAACCCCCCAGTCCTGCTCCTTTTTACCTCTGACCAGCAGGCACAGAGTGTGCCAGTAAAAATCTCCTTAGGGGGATGTGGCGGTACATAGCACCATACACCACTGTAGTTTGGCCCCCAACTGTCACAGCTGAAAGCTCTGTGAATATCTTAAATTTAGGCAAGTGGGACACAGGGCTCAAAGGTAGATGAGACATAGGTTTATGTGCAGAAGCTTGCCTTCCAGCAGGATCACCATCCTTGTGGTATGGATCCAAGGTACTCATTTATGTCACTGGGAAGCTGCATTAATAGGGGACAGTGGGATTGTAGCCCTGGTGTAGGGCTAGGCTGTGCTTATGTGGTTTGTCAGCTGTCATTGGACCAGGGGAAGAGAAAGTCCATTCAGAGGGAGCACTGGCTTTTCAGACATAGGAAAGAAGGCACTGGAAAAGCCTGGGGAGCAAAGGACTGGTAGGGATGGAATTATGGGTAAGGTGTAGGTGAGCAGAAGAGAAACTCTGCAGAGTTCCTGTCCTCTGCATCCATGTGTGTGTGTGTGTCTTCCTTGCCAGGGGAGCGCTCGGAGATGGTGCAGGACCGACTGCCACTGATCGTGGGCTCAGCGCTCGGGGGTCTGGCCTTCTTGGTAATTGCTGCCATTGCCATCCTTGCCATCATCTTCAAGAGGTGAATTCCTTGACCTGCTCATGTGCACTTCAGACAGTGGAACTTCCTTACCCCCGCAGCATAACCCCGTCCCAGGGGAAACAGCCTGATCTGCATTTATCCGAATGTCCTTGAGATGCCATTCTCTAATTAAGGAAAGATCCTGCCCCATTACTCCTATCTGAGGAGCCTCTCCTTTGGTAAACCACTCATGTACTTAGCTGCTATTTGGCTAGTTAGCTATATGAACACAAGGAAAGCATTTCAAAGCTGGTACTCAAAAGGTATTTAATTGCATCGCTGTAAAGTAGGTACTGTAAATTGCATTTTAGGCAAGCAAGTAGAGAATGAAACAATGTAGTGAAAAAGGACTGGTAAAATATGTACGCATATCCAATTATTTAGAAGGTGATAAACACCCTTTCACCAACGACCAAGAGACAAGGGCTCATTTGCTGAAGAATAAAATCTATACAACCCCAATGGTTCCATGGAACACTAGCTCATAAAATACAGGTTAAAGAAAGCAAATACCACTTTCCATTTTGGAAAGAATAAAGGGCGTATAAAAGATTGTAGAGATAATCTGTTACAGAAAAAGAAAATAAGGACAGAAATTTTAAAGAGAAAAAAGTAAGGGTTGCTATTTTTGTAAAGGTACAAAAGTAAACAATGGGGGTTTTGTTATTTGAAGAAACGAAACAGTCATTACCCGCTCCTTGAATTTACTGAGGTTTGAACTTAATCCCCTAGATTGTCAGTAATGGATTTCTATATCTTTACTCTACTGTGCTTCTGCACAAGAGGGACTTCTTAGCTTTTTCTGCTGACCTAAAAAAATGTATAAACTACTTAACTTTAGAAAGTGACATCTAGTTTTAATGATTTCTTTTTTGTTCTCTTTTCTGCGTTTGTTTTCCCCTCTTGTGTATATTCTCTCTTAACATCTTTTTTTCTAGAAAGAAAAGAATTATCAAATATTGTTATTTTTGAAATGTTGCCTTCTTTTGTAGCTTTGAATTGTTAAAAATACAATTTCTTGTTACAGCTGGAAATGTGATATTATGTGCACAACTCAATAAAGCATATATTTTTCTAAAAAAAAATAAACCAAACCCAGAATAAGTTGATATTACCAAAATGGTGTTGGGGAAAGACATTAATGGCATCTGTAAATATACATGTGAGGAAATATAAAAAAAATATGTTCATTTATATTTAAAGAATTATGTGCAGTTAATAGACAGTTTTTCGGAAAAAGTGGAGATACCAAATTTCTATTTTAAATTTGTCCGTGAGAAGAAAATTAAGTTTGAGGATGCAGAAAATGAGGAACACCAGATGAAATGAGTAGTTCTCTGAAAGGTTGAGCATATGTAGAGTCTAATGCTATGACTTTAACTTGTTTTTATAAGTTGTTGGTACACATTTTTCAGGCAATATGTAGTGCGAAACACCTAATTTAGCTATTTGTTTTGTTGGTTTTTTATATGGAAAACAATTAATTTGTTAGATAACCTATAAAGACCATTAATGTAGACCTGACTTTCAGGTTCAACACAGAGTTAGAGCTCTTAGGTATTGGCCCCCAGTAAAGCAGTTTTCTTTGCATAAGAGAAAAAATTTTGAAGTTAGAACTGTCTGTGGTTTTGAAAGCAGAATTTAAAGAGATAAGTCTGACAAGTAAGAAAAATCCAGTTAGCTGTTAGAGTGTCAGAATTACTTATGTTCATAAAGAAAAGTAACATAATTTTTTGTGATACTTTGCCTTCAAATGCTAATTGAATCAGCAGCTAAAAGGTATCATGCTGAAACAGCAAAACATATGAGTTGACACAAATCCATGCCGACAGCAGGAATACTGCAGGATACTGTAGGGTTTGGTTTACAGTCTGGTCTAATTAACAGGTTGATTGGAAACTAGCATGAAATGGACATTTTTTGAAAAAAAAAAAAGAACACTTTGGAACAAAGGAAGTAGCTTGAAAATGGCAAATATGTTTAGAGCAAACAAAGAGTAGAATGAAACTTCAGAAATAATTAGATTGTGTGGGAAATAAATGCTTGAATCATACACATTCAGAAGGAGAATGAAATCTGAGAAATGCCTATTATGAGAAGGACCTATGCTTACTGGAAATTAGGTGCATATATGCAATAAACCTTACAATAATAAAGACCACACCTGTTTTGATCTGCACATGCAAAAATCACATCAAGGAACAGATTTCCATCTATTTGGGTCTGTGTGGTTTGGTTTGGGTACCATACTTATGAAAAGAATGGCCAAAGTAAATGCTGTTAAACAAAGCCACGAGGAAAAATAACTGGAGGAGTTCTGTACATATTAAGCATTAGAGTAAATGGCTCTTAGAATGTTTTTGAAGAACTTAAAAGGCATCACAGAAGAAGGCATAGATTATAATTGAAAAGAATAATTTGTTGTAATTAAATGAAATTAAAATGCAAATCCAGCATGAATAGCAAGAAAACTTCCAAGGCAGTAATGTTAAACTGTAATATTTTTTTTTCAGGATAGTGTTGGAGGCCGTACCATTTGTCGTTTCTAAAGTGGGGGTGCAAACAGTGGTGTAAAAACTACCACATAGAAAACAAGCATGCACTGGTTACCAGGAGATGGGCAGGATCTTAACATCCATCTTCCACCCCTAATTTCAAGGATTCTCTCAGCCTTGCACTGAAGCCTACCCCAGCATCTGCTGAGAGACTCTTGTGTTTGTTTTGACTTTCCTTTCCTTTGTGTCCTGCAGTAAAAGGCGAGAGACTCCATACACAGACCGCCTGCAGCAGTATATCGGTGCTCGAGGTAAGTGTGCTTGAGCAACAGATGGCAAGGGCCTGTCTCTTTTCAGGACTCATTAACACCTGTGTGTCTCAGGGTTTGATCCTGGTGATGTTTTGGGCTGTTTCTCCCACTACAGGGCTCGGAGTGAAGTATTACATTGATCCTTCAACCTATGAAGATCCCAATGAAGCCATTCGAGAATTTGCGAAGGAGATTGATGTGTCCCTCATCAAGATTGAGGAGGTCATTGGATCAGGTAGTATGAGAATCAGCAGATTATTTAAAGTGCCTTCTTGCTCACCTTGAGACCTGGCTCACTACTGGCCTGAAATGGACCCATGGATCCATAGTACATCAAGTGTCCCAAGATACCTAAAACTTCATATTTACCAAAATTCATCTTAACCTACTAACCCTTAGATGCTGACTCTAAACCAATTTTAAAACACCCTTCGAAGACTCTGAATTCCTCATTTGAACCCTGAAGATGTAGTAGTCCCCAACCTTCACCAAAAATTTTGCCTTAATCTAAACCTAAATCTAAACACCCTATTTCCAAGCAGTGCCCAAAGTTTTCCACAGTAGAATGCTTTACTACATCTGACTAAAATCCATTGCTGTGTTTCCTTACTTGAGGCGTGTTTCTTCCCTCCCTGACAGGAGAGTTTGGAGAGGTGTGCTTTGGGCGCCTGAAACACCCAGGGAAGCGTGAATACATGGTAGCTATTAAGACCTTGAAGTCAGGTTACACAGAGGAGCAGCGGCGGGAGTTCCTGAGCGAGGCCAGCATCATGGGGCAATTTGAGCATCCCAATGTCATCCACCTGGAGGGGGTGGTCACCAAGAGCCGACCAGTCATGATTGTCACAGAGTTCATGGAGAATGGATCACTGGATTCCTTCCTCAGGGTACCACAGAGTCTCCCACAGCCTTTAATCTCTTCTCTCGCTGTGTGCCCGTCTCAGATCTGATAGCTTTGCCTGTCCTTCACGTTTTGCCTTGCCTCTTCACTCCTGTCTCCCTAAGTCCTCAGTTGCTCTTCAGATGCAGTAGAAATGATAACAAATAACCACAGTATTTGGTTTTGGGCCAATATTCATTCTCCAATGGCTCAACAATCATAAAATTACTTCAGTACTTTAGGCTTCTCTAACTCCAATAATTAATGTAAATAGTACCAAGTTGTTTATCTTTGTGCATACCCTTTCAGTTGCTGGTGTGCATGTTCCAGATCTTTTCCTTCCTAATGATGTTTTTCAGATTTATTCTACAGAATATTTTCAAGTTTCAACATTGTCATGAAGAAATGAAAGTTGCAGTTATTTTTGGATTTTGAGTTTTTTGGTAATGAAACACAAATATGGACAATCTACGTAGTATAGCTGCTTCTCTTCTCTTTTTTTACTGGTTCATGTGCTCTTCAAATTGTACCTGCCAAAGCATTTCTGGCTGAATGAGCACATGAACTCATTGAGTAGAATCGCATAGAACGAGTTGTAAGCATCTTAGTAAACTCAGATTTGTCTGCTCGCATTCATTTAGCAATCTTAGTAATTAGTGAAGTGAGGTGTAGGACACTAAAAGGGTATGTGGCCACAGGAGGAGGTTTGACTTCTGGAAAAGATCACCAACATCTGATTTCATTTGAGTTTCATTGCTTTAAGCCCACCCTCCTTTGTTATGTGTTGTCCTTGAACCTTCAAATTTGGGCTGAAATTAAGATGTGTGTTCTCTAACTTCATAAAGCCACCTTGTTAGCTTGCTCTTTATTAGTGTCCCCTGTTGGCTTCATGTTCTGTGGCCATGAGAGGTTCTGTGTTTGCCTCCTGCCTTGCAGCAGAAGGAGGGGCAGTTCAGTGTGCTGCAGCTGGTGGGAATGCTGCGGGGGATTGCAGCCGGCATGCGCTACCTGTCGGACATGAACTACGTGCACCGGGACCTGGCAGCACGGAACATCCTGGTCAACAGCAACCTGGTGTGCAAGGTGTCAGACTTCGGCTTGTCCCGCTTCCTGGAGGATGATGCTTCCAATCCCACCTACACTGGGGGTCTGGTGAGTGACTGCTGTGGTGGGAGTCACTATGGTGCTGTTCTCCTTGGTTTGGTGTACCCTATTTAGTCCATCTTGAAACCATAGAGAAGAGTGGAGTAGAGCCTTCTGTCTTGTGGGCTATTTCTTCCAAAGAAATTAAAAATTAAAAATAACTGAGTATCTGAGCCACTCTGCCATGTGAGGTCTCAGTGCTGTTCTTTGTGTCATAATGGGGAATAGGTCAAACCTCGGAGCCTGATGTAGCTGTTATCTTCCCCCTTTCATTAGCTTTTCATAGGAAGGTTAAAGGACTGAAGGAGAGATTACAATCCTGTACTACGACTCTTTGAAAAAAGAGTTGGGTTTTTTCCTACAGAAAAGATAAATGGCCTAAGTGTTTTTATGGGCTTACAACCAGCCATCAAATGAGCTTATGGCCTATGAAGTTGTGACACCTGTCACATATACTACAAAAGGGGTGGGAGTAAAACTGGTGGATTGATAGAGAAGGGGATGAAGAATTCAGTCATGGAAAAGTGAAACAATTTTTAGATCTGTGCATTTTGAAGAATGATCAACTGAATGATATTTCATCTTGCAGGTCATACCTGCAGTTAGAGAGGTCAAGATGGAAAGAGAAAGGAGTAAATGCTAGGTACTCAGTGTATCTGTCCTTATTGCTGCAGTTTGGCATTATTTAAATGGCTTTAGGTTTCCAAATGATTGTGACTCAGGAGGATTCTGCTTTCAAATGCTGCAATGTAAAGCTGTGAAAATATAAAATCATGGGATTTGTAGCAACAAGGAAGCATGATTCTCTCTTTTCATTTATACTTATCACTAAAACAAGGTGGAAACCTTGAACACAGTATGAATTTAAACCAGCAGTGTTTCCAAGGCAGAATCAACAGTATGTCACCCTGTGCTTTGGGTTGTGTTGTGCTGCTAACATCTGATTGTTTCAGTGATGTTGTTTTCACAAGCAGTCCATATCTCATTACATTCTGGTTCCTTTCTGTCTGCTTTCCAGGGCTGCAAAATCCCCATCCGCTGGACTGCCCCTGAAGCCATCCAGTACCGCAAGTTCACCTCCTCCAGTGATGTCTGGAGCTATGGCATTGTCATGTGGGAGGTGATGTCCTACGGTGAGAGGCCTTACTGGGACATGTCCAATCAGGATGTAAGTTTTACAAGTGATGTAAGTTTTACAAGAGGTCCTATAGGACCTCTCTGTCCTATATCAGTTCAAGCAGAAGAAAGCCATATGCTCCAAGTGATTGAAGCTCTTCTGTCTTTTGTTTTCCCAGTTGTGAGAAAGCTTTGTTCTTCTTTTCCTGCAGGTAATTAATGCCATTGACCAGGACTATCGCCTGCCACCACCCCCAGACTGCCCAACTGTTCTGCACCTGCTGATGCTTGACTGCTGGCAGAAAGAAAGGGTCCAGAGACCCAAATTTGAGCAAATAGTCAGTGCCCTGGATAAAATGATTCGCAAGCCATCAGCCCTCAAAGCCATTGGCACTGGGACCAGCAGGTGAGATGGGGATTTAATGCAAAATAATAGGACTTGTCTCTCAGTAGCCATCATGAGGAAACAAAAGCCATAAATCAGTCTATATAGGTTTTTTTTCTAACCCTCTCATTTGGTAACAAATAGGAAGGGAAAGAAAAAGAGGAAGCAGGTTGGAAGAACTGTATATCCTGATTCAGTTATTGGGGAACTCTGAGTGCTGAATGTGACAGGAGATAAATCCCAATGAGTTGCACTCAGGATGAATGACTGAGGGATCATAGGGAATTAAGGGAGGGACCCATCTGGGTACAGTGGCATGAGATATTCTGTGGTCACACCATATTGTGTGACTACAAGAGATGATGAATGAAAAGAAGACCTTAGCTTATGTAGGGAAGGAAGTCTCTAGATAAGAATAATTAGAACTGCAGCTTTGATCCTATATTTTCCCAACTGCATTTTGCAGTCTGATGGAACAAGAGGCAGGAGGTCAGCTCAGAATGAGTCTCTGGAGGGGTAAACGGTGCCAAGGTTAGTTGGCTGCTGGGCTGATGACGAAATAACATCCTGCTGTCCTGGAGGGTTTTTCCCTGTGGTTATAAATCTTGTCTCAGTGGAATGTGCTCCACAGCTGGGGAAGGGGAAAAGTATCTAGTGATGCCCAGTTTGCTAAAAGCAGTGTGTGAAGAGTGGGACAGATTCAGATTATGAGGTAAAGAGCAAATGCCATGTGTTAACAGTCATTTCTTTGGCCTTTTACTGCAATTCTTTTATAAGATGGGTGTTGGGAGCTGAAACAACACACTCATTGTCTCATAGGTCACTATCTGACCCAAAGAGAACATCTAGGAGAGGGAGACCTAGTGACAAAGGTAAAAAGGTATATAAGGTCTTACATCTGTTTCAGAAACCTCCTCAGTGCAGTGCTTTGCCCAGCTAATAGGTCTAGGCCAAGAAAAGGTGGAAGGATCTTGGGCAGCAAGAAGACAATCTGCCTGAGAAAGTAATGGTCTGTGGGTAGGGAGAATCAATTTCTTGGGTTGGTTGATTGTTTTCAGGCAGAAAAAGGGACATCAACAGCCCAGAAACAGCACATTGGGGTGGGACTTCAGGAGTCAGGGCATGAAGAACAAATGTAATTTTTCTTCATTCTGTCCTCTTTGGAGGTGCACTCTCTCTCCCTTTCTTACTAGTAAAGTTCTTACTTTACTAGTGCACTCAGCTGATGCTGATAACTTGGGTTTTAGAACCTGCCTCTTTTGCAGACCATCTCAGCCTCTCCTGAGCAACTGTCCTCCGGATTTCCCTTCCCTCAGCAATGCCCACGAGTGGTTGGATGCTATCAAGATGGGCCGCTACAAGGAGAATTTTGACCAGGCCGGTCTGGCTACATTCGATGTGATATCACGCATGACTCTCGAGTAAGTAGCAGAGCAGACAGCAACAGATAACAGACACTGAGTTTTCCATGCAGAAAGTGAAAGCAATCAGAGAAATTTGCTATATGGAAAATATATACACATGAAAAAGGAGAGGGAAGCCAAAGCAAAGTAGCTACTGTTCCTTGCATATTACTAGGACCTCTGGATATCATCCATGCTATGGTACACTTGGAATCTGTATCTATAAGCACTAATTCTGATCCGGTGTGATCTTTAAAGATCATCTAGTCCAACACCCCTACTATAATCAGGGCCACCTTTCACTAGATGATCTTTCTCAGAGTGCTGTCCAACCGACCTTCAATGCTTACAGGGATGGGACATCCACAGCTTCTCCTGGCAATCTGTTTCTGTGTCCCACCACCCTTCCTTATCTCCAGTCTAAGCCTACCCTCTTTCTGTTTAAAACCATTTTCCCTTGTCCTGTCACTACAGAACCTGGTAAAAAGTTGTTCTCCATCTTTCTTGTAAGCCCCCTTTATATATTTAAAAAGATATTTCTGGAGTCTTCTCTTCTGTCTGAACAGCTCCAGCTCTCTTTTTTTTTCTGTAGGAGATCAGCCCTCTGATCCTTTTCATGGCCCAGTTCCACTGCTTCTTTTTGAACCTACCAAGTTCTGCCAACACCCCCTCCACCCACACACATTTGCCAAGCAACAGCAGAAGCCTTGTCAGCTGTTTCTCAGACACAGAGAGGCACACACGCACATATCCATAACGCTGATTTGCATCTACAGCAAAATGGATTGAGATTGTTCAGAACAAGCAGCTCAACTTCCATGTCCTCTGTTCTTTTGCAGAGATATCCAGCGAATTGGAATCACCCTCATTGGTCACCAAAAGAAGATTCTAAACAGCATCCAGCTCATGCGAGTCCACTTGAATCAACTTGAACCAGTTGAAGTGTGATGTTTACATCATCCTCATTCCACTAGTCTCAAACTCTGGAAAGGTTCTGGGGGAATTCAGAGGGATTTTCAATGTAAGAAAAAGATGTCAGTATGCTACTTGAAGACTTAATGCACCCAGAGAGTGCACACTACATGTCCTGTTCCATGAACAAAAACAAAGCCTTGCTGAGATCTGAAAGCACAGCTAAATGACTGGTGACAATTACATGTGGCTGACGTCATACATTGGGAATGGGTTTGGGGTGGGAAGGTTATAATAACACAGGGCAGAGATGGAATAATGGCTTGGACAGTTCACAAGCACCTGTTGCCTATTGTTTGCCAACAAAAGGTATCTGACAACTTCACAAAGTCATCAGCAGGCTTTATTTATGGCTGAGAGCCCAGCAAAGCTGCAAAGACATAATAAAGGCAACAAAAAATTAGCATTTTTTTCAGAAGAATATCATCGTGGTGTGAGAGATTATTCCTCAGAGGGAGATGAGCATCAGGCTATCACTTGGTATGCCAGCTCAGCTTGGAACTGAAGTTCCAGCTAGTGCACAGCATAGGGTAAGCAAAAACAGATGTCACCTGGTGAAGAGGTTCAGAGTAAAGGGTTCGAAGTTCAGTGCTATTTCGTGTGCAGTTCTTGGGTTTGCTCATGATGGGAATTACTAATGTTTTAGGTTCATGTGAGGAACAGTCAATCTCTGTTTGTGGGACTGCACAGAATGGATAAATAACAATTCCTAGAATCCATCCTGCAGGATCTGAAAGTGAAGAAGGAAGCAAATAGGTCTGCTTCTCACAAGCCCATTCTTGTGAGGAATGGTAAGACATGTGATGCTCTGAATCCTGAGTACCCAGAACTTGGGTTTCATTCTTTTCTGAAACCCTTACAATGGAGAACAGAAAAAATCTGAAGCCGCTTGCCATTGAAAAATGCTTCCTCTTTTTCCCACCCTAGCCATTGGGCAATGTTGTTTGAATATTGTTTTTGAAGAAAATACAGACCTGAAGTAGTCAACTCCATAAAGACAGTTGGAATGAGTGAGATGAAACTCTTTCACAAGGTTTTTACAAGGCTGATCAGGGAATGTTACCAGTTCCACAGATCACTTCAGTTCTTTAAAAAGGGTTAACAGTGTTCTTGGGATCAGCTAAGTTCTTTGGTACAGGCACATGGGAGTGACCAGAATGGCAGAGCATGTGTATCCCTTCAGGCAGACTAGTACCTGCTTAAGGGAAAATCTGCTTCAAGAGGAGGCAGAGCTTTGGGACTGTATCTCTCTATCTATCTCTATGAAGTTGAGCTTGAGAGGAACTCATAAACTATATACTTGTCTACCTCATCAACACATAGGAAGGGAAATGGAAATGGCCCTGCTAAACAAGACCCCAATTATGATGCCCTCTGGATGTCTAGAGAGGAAATTACCCTAACTGTTCTGATCTGTGCTCGTCTGTTGTCTCACTGTGAACTAGACATGAACCTCATGTATTTCTCCATCTGTCAAGGTTGGAACATCACAACTTCTTCACATACTGCTCGTGTATAAATTTAAAGATTCCCTCAGTCAATTGAAGACCAAGAAGCCACGATTAATAGTGATTGAAGAGTCCAATAGCATGATAGGAGGTGCTCCAGAATAGTTGCACTGGAATAGCCAATGCATTTCAGACTCTTTGTTACAGCATTAGAGTAACATTATTTTAAATTTCTGTTAGCTGAAGAGGGAGAACAGCACTGCATTTTTCAAGATACAAGAAAGTCAATACAAAAACAATAAAAGGAAACATGAATAAAACATTCATTACAGTAGAAGGAGAGTGTGAAGATTTAAAAAAAAAAACCCAAATCACATCCGACTAGAGTCCAACCTAGAAAATCTCAGTCTGTGCTTTTTAAGGGGTTTCTGGAAAATTGTAATACTCACACATCCAGTCACATGCATGCTGACTGGCTGTCAGCTCCACCCACGGCATCTGAGACATAACAAGTGTTGTCCTCTTCAGAAAGCATATTGAGCACAAGATGTTGAGGGGAATCTGTGGTCTCTAGCACCTTCCATATATATTCACCAGGGGACAACAGTGCATGTATGCATCTTCATATATGAGTGTATTCTAGAAGTTCTGTGTACCATTTGGGGAAACAAGGCGGCCTTTATTTTCCATGCCTTGAGTGGTCAGGATTACTGGAGAGATTAGCAATCTAGATCAAATTCTATGGCCTCTTTTCAGCCTAGTAGAAACTTATATGTAGGAAATATGTTGTCTCTCTCTCTTCATGCAGTAGGAGTTTAATGGGGGCCTTGCCTGAATTCTGTTGTATTGACAATGAGACTTAGGACTGCACAAGGAACAGGCTTGGCATCACATTTGAGTGCAAATGGATAACTTTTCTGTTAATAGTGTCTCCATTCTCTTTTTCCCCAGTGTGTTTCCAGTTTTCAAGTGGTTATTCTCTTACACAGTTTGGAATGCAAAGGTTGTCAAGTTGCAATGCAGCCTGTGTTTTTTGCCATCATGTCACTCCTTAACTCTGCAAGCATGGAGGAAGTGCAGTCATGGCGGAAGCATTAGAAATACCCTGATCATACTTTTCTCAGTCACCTGAAACCAGATATTGTATATTCTGTATATTCTGTTTCCACATCTGTGATGTCCTGCAGTATATGAGCACCCTCAAAAGGTAGGGATGAGAATGAGGAGGGAAAGCAGAGGGCTCACCTAGACACCTGATATCTGCCCTTCACCAGAAGGGTGAGAAACAATTCCAAAAAAGTTTTACAGAGCTGTGTCCTTTGCCAGAGAAGCAATTGGAGACTACGAAGTTATTGCCCACCTTTACTTAGTATGATTTCTATAGCATTCAGTGAACAAGAATAATGAATAAAATAAATGCACAGGGATCAATGGACAGACGTTCTTAAGGGCATTAGGCATTTGTATGAAAACTCAGAAGAGTCAGACCTAAAGCTAGAAAGAATATTTTTCGAAGATTAATGTCTTTTTGTGCTTGAACACCAACTTTTCATTGTCTGGAAACAGGAAGAAACTTAACCTTAAGGCAAGCTGTTTTGTAATTATTCCTGATGAGGTTCCTTGAACCTGTCTTTTTGGTGTCTGTTGCTGGACAGCCTCCCAGACAGATAATTGGATCTGCACCAGGATGTCAGTTAATGTTCTGTGCTGCCAGAGAGCACGTCGGGCAAGCAAGTTCCCACCTATGCTGCTTTGGCAGCCAAGTGAAATTCTCAGCCAGGAGCTACATGCCTGTGCACTCCTGCCTCACTAAGCCATGGCATGTTTCTGCCAGAAGCAGGCCGTGCTCACCAGAGTGTTCAAAGACAAGCACGTAAGCTAAGATTTTTTCTTCCATGCCTGAAAGGATTTTAAGGAAAGTCTCAATGACAGTATGACATTTACACAGTGATTTCTGTGCTTTGCACCCAAGTAGCTTCAATGCATGTGCAGGAGAAATGGCTGAAGTCCCTGGTTTGTTTGGTTGGTTCGTTTGGTTTGCTTGTTTGTTTGTTTGTTTGTTTAAATTGAAGGGTGTCATCCTAGTGCATGCTTCAGCAGCACTGTATTAGGGCTAATTGAGGGAGCACAAGCTGCTCATTGGAGAGAAATGCTGAAAGAGAAATGTCTGTCTGTTTAGCACAAATATATTCACCACCTAGGGCTGTCTAGAAAGAAAGAAGCTGCTGTAGCTAGTCCCAGACAATTTATATGCTATGAAGCTGAATGAAACCTGTGGGTGTGGTGGGAAATGATGACCACTACCAGGGAACTTACCTTTACTAAACATTTAAATAAGGGTAGAGCTGTCCCTACCACTCACTGGCTCTTCCTTGGTCATGATTCCAGTCAACAAGTTTACCTGAGGGCTACTCCAAGTAAAGTCAACCATCTTGAATCCATCCTGCCTTTCGCACATTTTCTCACCAGTCAGCTACACAATTCTTACACATAGAGATGCAGCTACCCAGTAGATTTGGGTTCAGGGCAAAAGTGATTCCTTCTCTTTGAAACCAGGTGATGCTGAAGGGGCATTGCAATCAGCTGATTCCGTCTTCTGTGCTAGCAACTATTAATGAGTACCACATATCCTAAGGACTGCAGATCACACATAAATTCGAATCTTTGGGTATCATTAAAAGACAGCATGGAAGAGCAAACCTCATTGCTCTACCTAAAAGCTAGCCTAATCCTTCACTTTTCAAATCTATGTGGTAAAAATGTCACCTCTTGCAGAATTTACATTTGTTGTGGTGTTCAAGGTCATCGAGCTCTTCGTGTAAAGCTGTTCCACTTCAGTGTTGCTGAAAGGGCTCCGCTGGGCTAATGAAAAGCTGCTGTGTCTAGACCTTGTGGAGCTGTATCTGGGACCTGTTCAAAGAGGAATCGCTCCCCCTGGTGTGCTGAGATACAGAACTCAAGTGTCCTGGTGTGCTGAAGTACAGAACTGCCCTCAAAAAGCCATGGAACTTAGCTATTTCATTTCTCTGTCCCAGGTGATGAGAAAATTCTCTTCCTGAAAAATTCTCAGTTTAACATGCAGATTCATGAAAACACTGAGGTTTCTGGTTTCTTCCATGACCTTTGTTCCTTGACCAAACAGAGTATTGTGGTTTTTTACTCAAGTGCTGCAAGAACAAATAATGAGTGCAATGTGTTGGCATCTATGCCTCAAATAGTTAAAAGTTTGGCCTGCTATTTTTGTCTCTTATACAAGACCAAGTGTTCTTTGCTGACAGTGATAAAGCTGTTTGCTTCTGAAAATTAATTCCTTAAATTCAGGCCATGCTAAGTAAGGTTGGATTTTTTCCAGTTAACCGTGACACTAGAAACTACACAGGCTGTGGGCTAAAACTGGAATTTGAGTTACATGCAACTCTCTCTCATTGCATTTTGGCAGATTATAGCCAAACCTACTACTGCCCATGCATTTGGACAGCTGGAAGAGATTGATCATTTATAAACAATTCTGTTGCGGAGATCAGACTTCTGCCTTCTTTGAACTGTACTAGCTGCAAGTGAACAGGAGATTAAAAATAAGAAAATCAGATTTATTCAGAGAAGTCAGCTAGTTGAACAGATATGAATGACAAGGCATTACCTGAAATATGCTGTTTAAAAATAGATCTATTCGTGTTGCTCTGTTAAAAAAGAGAGTAATTATAATGTGCCTTACTGTCTCTACTATTAAGGTAGAAGAGGGAACATTGATCTTTACCATCCTTAACACTACTCTTCACCTCTTGACACACTGTTGAGTTTAAGTTACATTTGGCTGAAGAATTTTTTGCTAGAAAGGCATCGAATCGTGGTTAATTCAGGAATAATGAATCTACAAGATACCTTGGACTGTTTTTTCCATTGGCTGGGATAATATTTAATTGCTGTTTGCCTGGCACTTTTTGTACACTACCCAATTTGGATAAAGAGCTGTTAGTAATCTGATACTTCTGCATTGTCCCCCATCATTGGGTCACATACACTTCTTTATATTCTAAAAAAATGAAATATTTAAATGTCTCCCTATGACACATCTTGTTTGGCCCTCCCATCCTTGCTATGGTTCTCTTCATCACATTTTTTGCCTTTCTAAGGGGAGAATATGAAGAACAGACAAAACCAGTCTCACTAATACTCTACATGAACAGGAAACCAGCCTCTCACACTGGCTGCTCACTGCTTATTCACCCACAGATCACAGTAAGCCTTTCACAATTGAGTTCTTTGACTCAATCAGGACACTCTGATCCTTCTGACGTAAATGTTTTTTTTAGGAAATCCATTCTATGTAGATAGAAAGTGCACTCTCTTTTTTTCCCCCCCAGCTGTCAAGCACTACCCTTAGAGGAGAGTTTTCATAAAACGGATCTTCGTATTGGCACTTTATAATGCTAAGCGGTTTTTATTCAGTATTTTCAATCTGATAGCCATAAAATGATCTAGTTTGGGCTACATAAGATCAATTTTATGAGACCTTTGCTATCCAAATCTCAAAGTAAATATTCGCAAGAACCACCTGAATTAAGGAAAATATATCAGTGTCTGCCAGTTCCTCCCAAGTTTTCCCTTGCTTGCTCAGTACCTCTTCAGAAGAATCAAGCATCTAGCTGTTCCTGGGTTGTAAGCCCTTCTTTAATACAATAAGGAATGAACCAGTAACTTCAATTTTGTGAAACTCCAAGAGCAGAGGAGTTACAATATCCTGGACCATATTGCAGCGTTTTTAAATCACAACCAGGAATTTACAAATATAAAATGTCTAAAAGTGGAAGTGCTCTAGAACCTCTGAATCCCTAATGGCCCTATCAAAGGCAGGCCTTACCACCTACCAAATGCTGGTCCATGACTGCTGGTTTGTATCCTATCAATTTTTCCATGCCTTTTTGAAAGAGTAGCTATCAAATAGGTGCCTTACAAGGTACAGCCAGAGCAAAGCTTGATGAGATAAACTCTTAAGTTACATATGTGTGATCTGATGGGTAAGCATAGCAGCAGTATCCTAGGGTCTAAAATAACTCAGTTAAGAAATCGTTAAACTACATCCTCTCTGAAACTGAAATAGATTAGCTGGAGGAACTATGGATCACAGGCTCAGGCATTTAGGTTTTCAAGTCTTTTAGTGGATCTGGATGGCCATGCTGTAAAATTATCCTGTTATTTCTTACATAACTCTGACTGTACTGTTGGGTTGCACAGGGCTGTGGTGTGAGTGTTCCATCACAACAGCTCCGTGGTTGTCCACACATCACTTGGGATCTGTGATCCCATTCACACAGGAATGTAGCATGTGAATTACTGAGTCTTTTAAGCTGCTGATGTTATCAAAAATAACGTGCACCCCTTCTAGCCCTCTCTTCAAATCGATCCATCACAATCAAGATCCCACAATACTGAAATACTCTTCAGTTCTTAAGCAATTGTATCTATAATGTTCTAGTCATCAATCTCCTCTGCTTTTTCATTTTTTGGCATACCAAGTCAGGTCAAGGATCCATTCTTGGATCTCCTCTGTCTTGTTTAATTTCTGCTCAGATGGTGGCAGAAATACAGATTTATTCCTAATCCATGAATGTAAACTAGAGAACTAATTTTATTTTCTTCAAGTTTGTAGTGTACTAATGCCCAAGAATGAATATTTTTCACCACGAGGTTGAAAAGTACCATTCATATGATCCAGAGGAAGGATTCTGTGTCAACAAATGTCTCCATTTACACGCCACCACTTCATTTCAAATTCCCACAACATTCCAGAATTATTTGCTGAAGGCAAAAAGAGTAAAGTAATCTGGAGGGGGGGGGGGGAGGGGGTTGCCTGAAAGAAAGAGAAAATTATTTTGACAAGAATCAAGTTATAGCAAAGAGTAAAGACAGAGTAAATGAAAGAATGATGTTCTTCAGAGGATAAGGAGAAGTTAGTAAGAACTTACAGACTGAGCAAATACATAAGACACAAACAAGCAAACCCATGAAGAAATTTGATGTAAGAAACTACTTTGGACTTAGAGCCTCAGAATGACTAAAAATGCAGCACATCTAGATTTCACAGCTCTAGGCAACCTGTTTCTGTGCTTTATCACCCTCCCAGTAAAATATGTTTCTGGATGTTCAGATGGAGCATACTGTGCTTTAGTTCATACTGATTGCTTTTTTTTTTCCGTCACTGGACATCACTGGAAGACCAGATCTGCCTTCTTTAAATACTCCATTCAGACTCACCTCATAGGAAAGAAACTCCACTCCCTAAATTGTCTCAGTGGCCTTTTGTTGGCTTCAGTGTGGCAGCTCCGTGTCTCTCTTACACTTGGAAGCCCAGATATGGGTGCAGGACTCCAGGTGTTGCCTCACCAGAGCTGAGCAGAGGGGAAGGATCTCCTCCCTGAATCTGCTGGCAGAATTCTGACTAATGCAGCCCAGGATTAGCTTTCTTGGTGTCAAGGACACATTGCTGGCTCATGTTTGACTTGGGGTCCATCAGTATCCCCAGGCTCTTCTTTCCTGCAAAGCCATACAGCCAGAGGCATAATTTATAACAGCATTTATATTCAGCATTTCATTTTGGTGCAGGAGTTAAAAAAAAAAAGTCTCCTTGATTTGGGGGGATGGAGAGAAAGAAGTATTCATAAAATGAATACAAGTGGAAGCATAATAAACAAAATATTTATTTACAAACATTAGAAAGGGCAAACAAAAGGAGGAATGAGTCATTTATCGTAATCATAACTGCTGTTTATAATCTTAGCTCTTACTCATGGTCTCTATTAGCAGGGCAATACAGAACCTGAGTGGATGTACCTACTTAGCATTCATCATGTAAGTGAAGTGCATCAAGCACAGTGCAAGGCTTACGTCCCACTTCAATCTTATTTTATAGTGTGAGTAGGATGTAAAGGAGTTCATCAGCCTCATAATGGTTCCATTTGCACTGATTTCTTTTTCCTCATAACAGCAGTTCACTTAAAATGCCTTTACTTCAATGAAATGTCACTATATTTACAGTGAAGTAATCAAGAGTAAGATTAGACCACCATCTGTAGCAGATTTCATTTGAAAAATGTCTAACTCTCTAAAGAGTTGCTTTTATTAAGTATCTACATGGAGAGATATGTGACCCTCTTTTGGAAACTTTCATGCTTTCTCAATTGGAATTTAGACAATGGACCAGTAACAGTTTTAAAGGAGAATGTTGAAAACTCAATGGGATGGAAAGAAACCCTAATGTTGGTTTC
Source organism: Petroica traversi (assembly GCA_025920805.1). Taxonomy (NCBI): domain Eukaryota; kingdom Metazoa; phylum Chordata; class Aves; order Passeriformes; family Petroicidae; genus Petroica; species Petroica traversi. The sequence goes on along the minus strand of JAHLSL010000040.1, from coordinate 27,668,718 downwards.
AGTAGGAGAAGATTTTGATGTTCCCAGGAAAGAAATGAAAGCAAAAATGTAACATACACATAGTACAGTCATATATAAACACAAAGTACACATTTCTGTACACACCACAGGTATTTACATATATACACCACACAGATGTTTGGCTTAAAAATTAATTGAGGTGCCTGTATAGAAAGTGATAGCAAATTTCTCTTCTTGTTTCCTTTCACTCAGAGGTTGTGTCATTGACAATTACTAAATACAGTAGCCACATCATTGACTAACATAAATAGAATATTGGCAGTTATTGCACTATTCCAGTTTTTATCAAATGACAGTTCAGCCCAGTAGTATCTTAAAGGAGAAAAACAGCATTATAGGAAGAAGCACTACAACAAGCAAGCTAAAGAATTCGGAGAAATGAAAACAGAAATTAAATACAGAAATTTTAAAAATTGTTTTGGATTTGAATTCTTTCCTACATGTCCTACAGAGATTTTCTGTTTTTTCAGGGGAAATTCAGATTAACAGTACAATGAAAAGATTATTCTCTCCTGCAACAAGGCACTGTGCTCATCTTCTATCTCTGCCTTGCCAAATCCTGCTAGCAGAGGTGTTCCAGCATTTCAAAGAGAGTTTTTTCATCATAGATAAATAGATGTTTTTTGTCAAGAGAGAGCCTTACTAAATGTTAGCATATTAATAACAATCTTTACTTTATCTGCTCTAATTTGAAGTGAGCAGGGATTTGTGTGCTGATTGCCTAACACTTATCCCCAGTTCCATACTATCCCCAAACATTTCCTGATACACAGCCCACACTTTTGCTTATCAAATTTTTGTTGTTGTATTTTTGAGGCCTTTTTGACTATCTGCTGACTGTGACTGTTGTGTGCATTTTGAAGCATGTGATTAGGTGAGATGAGAAGATGTGGCGTGCTGTGATGTGACACGACACAAAGACTGTAAGAGAGAATGGAAGAAGGAAATGCGTCCACGTGAGAAAGAAATTAGAAAGACAGCTTTGGAAAGAAAATCACAAGTCTGTGCAATTTCAAAAGGGTAGATTAGAAATTGTATGAATAATTCATATATACATACGTTCAAACATCTAAATTTTAAATTAATAATATCACTGTCACAAAGCCGTGTGTATTAATTGAAGGGGCAAACCATGAAGCCATGTCTGATATTAAATGTTACTTTATAACATATCTGGACCCACAGAACAACAGTTCCATTCGAAAAGGAAACCTTATTAACAATGTGGGTGCATTTGCACAATCTGCCCTTTTGGGTTTTTTAGATAGTTTCTGTGCTGACTTTGGTTTAGAATCACTTTCCACAGCCATCAGAACTTCCTGTTGTCTATTTCTATTTGCAGTTGAGGATATTTTCATGGTTACATATGAAGAGCTGATGTTTTTGGGCATGGTATGGGAGAGAAAGCACGGTATGAAGTTTCAGATTAGTTGTATTAGTGTTGTAATGGGTGACAGTGAAGTCATTAACAGCTCTTGTCAGTGCCATTATCTTACAGGATTAAAGTTTGGTGCATCTTTTCACTGTATCAGGCTGCCTGCAGGCTCAGACAGGCATTTCCCCACAGGTCACAGTTCCATAAGGGTACAGGGACTTTTGGAGGAAAGTTCTCTGGTAAGATTTGTCTTCCTTGGCAGTTCTGAAGATAGGATTTATGGAAGACACACGGACATGCTACTGATTAGACAGGTTGATAGAGGAAGGACAGTTGCAGAGACACCCATGGCAAAAATAAAGAAAACACAGCAATTTAGCCCACAGGTGAGCACCAAGGTAGATGAGATTGTAACAGTTGTGCCTGAAAACTTATTTAGTGGCCCTGGGATTCCTGACATCATCTCCCTTTTCCATTATCACCTGCAACAAACTGATGGTTTCTTTCACCACAGCACTGTGAAGAGCAGTCTCTCCTGCAACACACCATTTCCTTACTGTCTCTCACACCGTGTCAAATGTGCCAAAACACTTCAAAAACTGGAAATCCACAGCACAACCACAGATATTTTATTTGTGAGAAACTGAGAGATACATAGAAAAGTACAGAATTTTCAGAGATTTCCATGACAATGAGTGATGAATATCCATGGAACAAGGGAGATAAAGAATAAGATTTCTTTCAAGTCTCAGGAAATTGTGAGTTCAAAACTCATCTTATTTTCATACTAGGAGTGTCTTTGTAGAAGACAGTCTGAGTTTTGTCCTATGAGGACCATAATATCTGATCTAGTAGCTCATCTGTGCAGTGTTCAGTTTGTTTGGACCCAAAGGCAGATATTAGATCTGTGAAATGAATTGCCACTCAGAGTGAACAAATTCACTGTCAGCATTTCTCATTAAAGCGTTTTAGCACTGTATTTATTCCACTTCTGTTCCCACTCATATTTTTACACCCTCTAATCACTTTTGTGTGAGTATCTCAAGTACTTGGAAATGTTAAACAAAGTAGCCTTTGTTTATGGCTCTGAAATAATTAATGGTCTTTTACAGATGGAGAGGCTGAGGCACAAAGAAATGGAGATCCTTGTTCATAGATAGGAAATTGACTATAACTAGGTTTCACACAGAAATCACTATTCCCTACTTGTTTTTAGACTTTTTCTGAAATAAGTGGATGTGATTCTCACACAATGAAGAGTTGCTGTGCAAGCATTCTAAAAAGTGATATATCCCTCCAAAAATTCACAGGGTAAAATGTAGTGTTCACCCCGAAATTTAGGCAAAACCACAAAATAAATACTAATGCTCCTGAAGGTACAGGAGCATACAAGAGCTTCAGATGCATTCTCCTGTCATGAATTGTGTTTGTTCCGAGAGGAGGGTCCCCAAGACTGTTTACATTGCTTTCTCTGGCTGGTCTGTGTAGCAACATCTGTGAGAGTGAGCTTCAGATAAGAAAAGCATCATCTGAATCCACACTGCTTCTCTCAGCCCTGACACACATCTGCAGAGGTGATCACAATGTGATCTTTCTCAACTATCAATCCAGACAAATCAAATTGGAATCAGAAATGGAGAAAAAGAGCTGAAAATGGGGTACATTCCAAGGACAAAATTGGCTTACAGGCTTTTTAGGTCATCATAAGCACACAATTTAGGGACATGGGTTTTTTAGACAGTGTAGGTATGCAGTTCACCTCTTAGAGTGAAAGCCAAGTATTCAGAGGTATCAAGAAACTGAGTCATGGGTAAATAAAATAGAACATCCTTGAGTAGGTAATTTTCACTAGCTCTTTGGAATCCTCAGTGAATCTCTAACATGGTTCTGGACCATTTTTGATCATTTAGATATCCTGATACCTGCTTACAGCTCAGATGTCATTGTTTCATTGACAAGCTCTGGAGCTGTGTCCATCACAGTCAAGCACACCCACACTGTCCTACCAGGCAGTCAATGAAGGTCTGCCTCCCCCACTGCACCTAGAGACATTTTAATAAATTAATCATCTCAGTGCTGAATCCCCACTGTTCAGCCATTCCCCCTTCACACTAGAAAGTTTATTTTCTGCTACAGCTACAGTCTGGTACCCATTGTCCAAACACGCAGGCCCCAGTAGTTTTCTTCTAAAACAGTGTTGAAGCCTAGACTAGTACAAGAAAGGGCATTACCCCTCTGATGAGAACAACAGATTTTACAAGCAAGAAGTTTCTGAATAGCTTGTTATCCTCCAGGGCCTGGAGCATGGGAGATTCCCAAAGCCTGGAACAATAAAATTGCCCGTTCACAGTCTTAAAATAAATGCATTTGTTACAGGAAATGAGTTTTGCTGCATCAGCAAACCAGACTTGGTTAGAGGTTTTTGTTCTCAAGGTAGCGGACTCTTTGAGAGCTCTCAAGACACGCATATAAATGATCCACCTTTTATAGATCGGACATTTTGCATAACCAGAAGATCTATAATTCAGCTTTTACATGACTAGGGAGCTGATGAAGATGTCACAAAGGAAATATAATTCTGACTCAGGTGATAATTCAGCATTCCAGGGTTATTGCACATTTACTGCACTTGACTAGACTTTGTACAAGGTGTCAAATTACCTTCCAATCTTACACGGCCAGGCCTCAGCATTTTACAATGTCTGAGATCCATGCAGAAATTGCACATATTCCTGGCATTGTTTCTGGATTTCTGTTCCCATTTCAAGTTCACAAACCAGTCTCAAGTAGACTGGATCATTGATTCTTGACATAGTACAAAATTCAGTCACCAAATCCTTTCTTTCTGACAGATGGAAATACACAACCAGAACACAAAGCTGTCTCTTTGATTCTCATCCTTCTGCTCTAACCAGGAAATTCAGGTAAAAAAAGAATCCTAATTAAAGATTCAAACCTTTCATCTTGCTCCATCCCAGCATGGGAGCTTCAGCTCAATACAATACATAATGACCTCTCTGGAAAGTTTGAAAATAAAGATGTCATTGTTAAGAGAAATAAATAATTTTTAAGTAACTTAAAGGTTGGCCGCATGCCCACTGTAATTATCTCTGATACTGAGAGCCACAGGGGTTCTGCCTGTAAGGACCCAGCCAGCTTAATCCACCAAAATGAAAACAAAATCTAAATAAAAAAAAAAAAAAGAAGCTTCTTCTTCATGAGTTTATTAACTAAGTAAAATAAGGTGATACCCTAGGAAAATGTACTAATGACATGCATCATCATGCTTTTCATAAGGAGGGAGAGAAAACCCTTCTGCCTGTTTTTAATGAAGTGGGCTGTGCTTAAGAAATTGAGAAATCAATCCTGCAGTTACTGACAAACACATTGAAAGGGCAAGACTGGGGTAACAGCAGATCTTGCCAACAGGTATCACACCACAGATATATAAGGCTGGAGAACAAAATTAGGAAAAGAGCTGTGTCTCTCTGACCTGCATCTCCAAAATGTGATACAGAAACCAAAGAAGGAAGAGCTGAAAAGGATAATGGAGCATGCCTGAATATAGAGCCAACACGTGTTCATCATTCACTGGCTCTGCACAACACTAGGTAGTGCTGTCAGCTACTCATCTGTACCAGCACTGCAATACCTGATTTATTAAAAAGATAGAAAAGATAAATGGTTGTCATAGTTCGTCATGATCCAGTGGATAACATAAACATCTGCAGTCACAACCCAGGACTTCTGTTTTGCTGCCTTTCTTCACAAGGAAACAGAGATATCATGCACATGTATTTGGATTTAGCCTCAATGAAACATTGAAGGAAGATATAGGGCTCATAATTTACTTTAAACCTTGTGGAAATTAGGTGCTGATCCTCCATTAGTTTCTCACAAAAAGATGAGAGAAACCCTTCTATGAAGTCTAGTAAGTTCCTCTGACGCCCTTGGTGTCAGGAACAGGCCAAAATGTAGATGGTAGCAATACAAATGTCCCTCAGTTTATCAGGTTCCTGAGGAAAATTGATCAGGTCTTCCTGTTAGTTGTTACTCCTAGAGAGAGTCAAGAATTGACTCTGATTAAGTCTGAACTATTATAAGTTTTAAAAAAATAACCCTGATTGCAGAATAATTAAAATTTTGAATGTGAAATTGCAGGAAATTTTTTAAATGGACAAGAGTCAAGCTTAAGATAATATTTTTCCTCAGAATAAAATATACATGAAAGTGTGAAATGTCATTTCATTGTGATCTACCCTGGGTAGTCCAAAAATCACGTTTTTGCCACTTTTAGACTACAAATGCTTGAGCTTCTGTGCTTGAGGGGACTGTTTTGCAGGTTTACAAAGATGTATTTGTGCAGAAGGACCTCATCATTCTATCTGAATTTTCTGAGCTTGCCTAATTATTTTCTTTAGTTCCCTGGGTTCTTTCGAGCCACTCTAACCAACTTTATTGCTTTATCATTAAAGAAAAGACCACTGTCTGTATAATTCTACTTTGCCTTAAAATTGTTTGCATCTGTGCCTAACATGTTCGCAGTCTTTATTCTCAGCAGGATGTTCACTATGCTGAAATGCCTAAAATTAATTTTTAAAGTCTACCATTAAAATTTTGTGAAGACGCAGTAAATGCAATACCCCTTAATTAAACCTTTAATCAAACTTCTGTAAAATCTATTATTATTTGGAACGATCTTTAATGTAGGTGCTCATCACCTGATTGGATATGTGTATCCACATAAGACTGAATAGTTGTACAGATCTCATTAACTTTTGTAATAGGGCTATGGAAGAGTGTGTGTGTTGATGTACTACTACCTGTAAACTGTTCAGGAATCAAGAAACTACATTCTTTTGTTATAGATTTTTTTTTTTCTGGGTAGCTAACGTCGAATTTTGAAAATGGTTAAGGCCTGATGATTTTAGTAAAGAAACATTAAATATATTTTGATTAAAATTAAATTGAAGATTATCAAAATACCACTTGGCTGGTAGTTCCATGCTCTGAAATGTTGTTGTTAGTCTGTAGTGAAGTCCCATTCAACAAAAAAGAGAAAAAGGAGAGGCTCCCTGCCTTTTTGTCCTTCTTGCCTTTCAATAGAGGAATTAATCTCTGCTCATGCATCAGTAGACTTATTCTTCCCAGACACGTTTGATTGTGTTACTCACTGATTAGTCATATTAGGACAATTCAAGCTATGAGATTCTGTCACTTTTCTTGGAAGTTCATAGTTCATACATGAAATCTTTTTATTAATCCTTAAGGCAATCTTTAAAGCCTGATGGTAGGTCACTAATTACAATTTCAGTTCGACTGTCAGATAGCCATTTCAGATTTTGAGGCTGTCATTCCATTTATGTTTGTTTGAATACTGTTACAGTGTCACAGTATTTAAGCAAGGATGTAACTTCTCTTGCTTTTATTTTAATGAACAGAAAATCTGCTCCCTTTGGTAGCTGCTTTGTGATACCCAGCTAGGATTGGCTTGGCTGATATTTAAAGTAACAACAGTTCTGACAGGTGTGTTAGTGGCCTGCAAAAGGTAAACATATAATTTTGTCCAGGACAAAGAGCTGAGAAACATGGATTTTTCAAGGATAAGAACAGCTGGATACATATATTGACCAGCTTATTTTTGCAGAGCTTTAGTTTGAAGAGGTCTCTCCTCTCCTCTCCTCTCCTCTCCTCTCCTCTCCTCTCCTCTCCT
>JAHLSL010000040.1:27551965-27661599 GCA_025920805.1 Petroica traversi | reverse complement strand
CCTCTCCTCTCCTCTCCTCTCCTCTCCTCTCCTCTCCTCTCCTCTCCCCCAAAGATTTAGTGTTACTGTCCTTGAGAAAACAAGCCTGGCATTGAAATGGCAGCAGACCTGATGTCTTATGGTGGTGATTTATGTTCTTGAAAGTAAACATAATGAATTTGGTCTGAGACGGGAACAGCAGTCTATTTTATTTTTCTAACACTAAAAGAAAATTTGCTGAGCTGAGAAATGGCTTGCCCAACTCAGCACAAAAAGGCCTACCTCAAATGACTGCCTCAAATGTTTATTTAAACTTGAAACTCTTAGTATTGCTGGTCACTCTAGGAGCACAGGCAGCTCGTGGTGAGGATGTAGCCATTCTGCTGCAGTGAGAATAAATGAACACAAGGCAGCAGCAGAGATTTGAGTGGAGAACAGGGAGAGTTTGAGGAAATTCATCTCTGCCTGAACTTGACATATAAAGACTTGCTCAACATATCTCTATTTGGAGAAGTCATATATTTGCCAACTCCAATTAAATACAAGCCATTTGAACTAGGTTTTAGTTCAAGTGGCTACAAACATCAACCTAACCCACCCTAAACTCTGTTCTTTGGCTAAACCATTGACACCTGGGGGTATATCAGACCCTGTACATAAAAAGTGCACAGGCTTTATGAGGCCAGATTTACAACCTTGGAATGCAGCTGCTACCTCTAAATGTCAGGGTGTTTGTCCATAAAACTATACACCTGGTTCTCATTCCTAGGCTTGACTGCACCCTGGCTCAGACAATGAGTCTCACTTGGTTCATTTGAAAATGCTATATCAGCTAACAGAGCTCTTGTAATATAAATAACTGATATTTTTTTAAGGTGGCATTCTTTGCCTGATTTAATTACATTTTCTTGAGCTACATTTCTGGCTCCTGGGCCCCTCAGTACAAACTCCTACGTGCTGCTCAAAGTGAAGCCATTTGCACGAAAGGAGGGCTGGTAGTTACAGAAAAAGTTTTGTCCGAAAGATTTTTTAGAAGAATATTTTCTAATTTTCTATTTTCTAATACCTTGCTGTGCATACTGATTTGCATTCTGAGACACTGAAGGACCCCTTGAAAAGAGTTTTCAGTGAGGTTCCTCTCTCTTCACAAAAATCCTGCCACCTTTGAATAAAACATATTACATTATTTTGACACTAAAAAAAAAATCATGAACATAAATGAGCAGATGATTTGGGCTTGTTCTCAAGATTCTGAAGCCACAATAGAACTTTGCAGGCAGCAGCAGAAGGGAATGATAGAGGTGATTCAATCTGATCATGATAAGCATCAGCTGCTGCATAATTTCTCTCCACTGACTCACAATACGGTGAGTGAGGTTAGCAGATATGCACCCCTTGTAAATAGCAAAAAGGTTTCTATGTGGGTGACATCTATTGCTCTATGGCTGAGCTCTCCATCAGAATTCATAGGAGTTTAGCTTTTCTGAAAACCAGATCAGCCGAATATGAAGATAATCATTGCTGAAAATGCTCAGTCAAACAGAAGTTTATTTAATCTCTACTTGGACATAGAAAAGTTCTGATAGCTGTGTCCTACATACCTGCTGAAATGACATTTTCCCTTGAAACAGTTTTGGTTCAGAAACCTTAACAGCAAAATATAAACTGTTTTTTTATTTTCTTAACCCGAGATGGCTCCATGTTAGCAAATATAAAGCTTTGCTGCTTCATTAGACACTAATAGTTGTGTGGCAATTTATTCTGAATAATGACAAGTAGAAAAATTCCAGCAATTCTGAAATTAAAATTACTCTTGTCAAATCAATGTCTGAGACCCCCTTAATAGAGTTTATTTAATCAGAGTTGTGGTTCTGATACAGGGTTAAGTTTGATTCTCTACAAAAGGAAACTCATCTAGGCCAATCCCTCAGAGATTAGTTACACTAATTTGTGTCAGAATTCTGCCTCCCTTATTATAGGTGCTGAATATATACTTATTTGCTATCAGCTGTGAGCCAGGTGAGACCCTCAGGCTTTTGTATTTCCTTAGTGAAATAGAGTGTGGGCCTGTCCAACATGCCAAAAGCCAGGAATGAGTGTGTTTAAGTATTTTCTTAAGGGAGTTGATGCATGAGCCCTCTTTCTTACACATCACAGAAGTATTCAAGTGAATGCCAGGAATTTGACACCCACTGCATTCTGCCTCTCGGTGGGGATACGAACCAAGCAGTTTTCAAAATGCACCATGGCTCTGAATACAGGCTGCATATTTCTAAGACTTCAACGTCTCTGTTCTGTGTGTGCTGCACTTCCAAACAGCTGAACTATTAAGCTGAGAACGAATACAGCTGTTCTTCTCTCTGAGTAGCTGAAAACGTTATCCTACTTGGGGATTTTTAACTGATGTCACGACTATGTCTTCGAACTGATTTACCTGAGCAAGCTTTAAATGCTACCAAGGCAGCACAGACATCACTGCAAGTGAGAAAACCTGCTCAAAAAGCTGAGTAAATCCCAGGCACCTAACCTACCACAAACATTCCTACATAAAAGCTTTCCCACTGGGAGTTTCTTCACACTTTCTTGTTCTATTGTCTTCTTAATTTTTGATCTACTGCACTCAAAGCTTCAGCATTTAGTCTTTTGCTAAAAAAAAAAAAAAACCTTAATCAAATAACCACTCAGAAAGCCAGCACATATGCCTTGAAATACAAGAAGGAAAAGATGAGATTTTACCTTTGCAAATGTGAAAGCAGTTTGAAGGGTTTTTAAATACTGAGAAAAATAAGGTGATTGAGAAATTCTACAGCAACACAAAAGAATATTGGTCTGTCTTTAGTCCATTTTTCACTTACACTAGTGCTGTTACACATACATTTGCACAGAATTTCTCTCATGTAAGAGTGACTGGTGATCAGCTCAATGCAGGGTCTATGGGCTCCTACACAAAAGAGACCAAAGGGCTCTGGAATTGGAGTCTTCTTTTGGTTTGTGCTGTACAGGTATGGAACTCCAACCCCAGTCACAGCACAGATCAGATCAAAATAGCATTGCTAGAAAAGGGAAGATCATCAAATATTATGCGTCAGGAATTAGAAATCTTATCTAAAATTAGCTTTAATTTTATCCTGAATAACAGTTATTTCATGCATGGGTCTTGCTGTAGACAGCCAACTCTCCCATAAACTATAGGATTCTCTCTGTCACACAGAGTTGTGCCTAGAATCCTAAATTGGAACTTTCAAGGCAAGTACCTTTAATGTGTGGGGTAAAGGAGCATGTGAGAGTTCTGAGACAACAGCCACTAATTGCCTTGGCTTCAATCACTAAAATTCAAGATTGGATTATAATACTAGCCAATATCCAGAAACAGGACAGAAGCCTGTGAGGATGCGTATTTCAGCTGGTTGTGCACGGTGCAACCCCTTCTCACAGAGTATACTATCTAAACACAGACTAGAAATTCTTCACTAGATTTACTATCTTTTAAATATGTAGGCTATCACTATTTGATGCAATCTTATAAGAAGTAACTTCATATGCAATGATTAACCCAGCAAGGTGCACGCAAGTATTTCAAAGGGGCAAAGTATAAGCAAAACCCCTCATGTGACTGACAATCTCTGGTCACAGCAGAGGTTAGGTATTAGGAGGAAACTTTTTACTGTGAGGGTGATGGGGCACTGGAACAGGTTGCCCGGAGAAGTTGTGGATGTCTCAACCTTGGCTGTGTTCAAAGCCAGGTTTTGAGTAACCTGGTCTAGTGGGAGGTGGCCGTGCCAGTGGCAGGGGAGGTTGGGACCAGATGATCCTTAAGGTCCCTTCCAGCCTCTTAACTTTCTGTGATTCTCTCAATTCTGCTGCGTTTTATAAAACAGGGGAGGATATAAAACAGAATACAATGGTAGCACTAAGAGCAAAACTATTTGAGCTGCAACACACAAGGAACAGTTTCATGAGGCACAAGCATTTTTCCTACTGGCTGAATAGTTCTCCAGCTGACTAGCACAGCACTGACAGCCTCCTCAGAACACAGTGTGTTCTCCACCTCTGGCTTTAGCCAGGACAGAAGGATAAGTACAAAGTCAAAGACAAAATATACTTTATCACGATTTTGGTAGTAGGTGATGTTTGTACATAATAAGTTCTGAACTTGGTTATGTGTAGCTATTTCTACCTTTTTTCTCATTACCCTTCCTCTCCACTCCTGTCCTCATGTGTACAGAGTTTGTGCTCACTATCTCTTTGAAATAAAGGGGATTATTAGAATGCAAGGCCAGAAGCAACCTTAAAATCACTCAGTCTGACCTTCCAAACATCGTAGATGCTTGTAACTCTCCACACACCAGGGGTCTGGGTAAAGGTGTTCATGGAGCTTGTCTTCAAGAAAGTGTTGAGGATTAAAAATTTGCCATTTGTTGTGGAATTTTGGTCCCCAGTAAATCAATGCTTCTGTAACAGATAATGTCACTTTTTTTGTTTAAAATTAACGTTGGCTTAAGCTCCAAGCCATCATTGTTACATCATTCTCAGGTACTTTACAGAGCTGTTACCAGGCTGGCATTTTCTCCTTGTGGAGGTACTTAACACTTGTAACCTGCCACTTCTCATTTTTTTTATTTTAATACTTGTATGGACTGTACTTTTTAAGCTTCTCAGTGTCAGACATGTTTCCCCCAGTCATTGATTAATTTTTAGGGTTCTTGTCAATAAGTTTTTAACTTTTCAGATGCTTTAACAATTTACATATTAATTAACAATTTACATTTTTTCTCTTGGATAATGCTTTCAGTATGCATGCCAAGAGTTTCACAGTGACTGTCATGTTGTTTTCTCTGTCCTCTACTACCCCAAAATGGTTTTCAATGTCTGTGCTCCCCCCTCACACCCTGTCCATTGTTATAGATAGCTTTCTTCTTTAATAATCTCGGTTTATTTAGCTGTATTATTAAAAACAGAAAAACAACCCACATAAGAATTACATCTCTATATGTGGATCTGGACTGCCAAAAATGCCTGTAACCTGTGTGCATATGTGGCCAATTATTGTATTAATCCAAAGGTTTAATTCCTTCCACTTTAGGTAGGTCTCTATATACTAAGCTGTAGTTTTTTTCTTCCCCCTTTATAGAGATTTTGAAACAGAGTCTGGAAAAGTTTAAACACACACAAACCCAGTGGCATTTATTGAGTTTGAGTAATTCCAGTTATTTAATTGCACCCAAGGCAAATGGCAACCAATGGAACTGATGCCTGAAGTTTTGTTTGTCTGATGCCCTTTCAGCCAATAAAAAATATTTCCATGGGCCAGTGGCAAAAGTTCTTTAGAAAAAGAAAGGGGGAAAGAAGGACAGAAGACAGGAAAGTGATCATTGGAATAGGCACTGCTTTGGTGGTATGTTTGTTATATAATTGTGACAAATTAGGCCATATATCCCTTCTACACAACACCACAGTATCTTCAGATGGGGAAACTCATACAGATGTGAATAAGCTATGGAGATATCCATTGCATCTATTTGAAAATCAGCATTTCTAAATACCAACACTGCTTTCAGCCAATTTTAGATTGTGCCCCTCCAGGAGAATTTTTGCCCTGCACTTTCTTCTCTGGGATAGCACAATCCTGCTATTGTTCCACCTAAAAGGAGAAGCACCAGTGGAGAACATTGGATTCTACAAATGGCCAGGTGTCCTGGAATGGGACTAAGTCACATCATCTACCCACTCACAATCATTTTCATCCTCTGACATTTCACTCAGCAAGGTCCTCGAGAAAAGACTTGGTCCTTCCCACAACACACAGGATTTGGAGAAGACCTGAACTAGTCATAGGGCTCTGTAGCTCTGGAAAGAATATGCTCTTTTATGTCTGAGGTACTCAGAACACCCTGGGAATTTGCTATGAAAAAACACTATGAAAATAATGTGTTCCCTTTTCAAATGTCTTTCTGACAGTAATCTTGTATCACTAATGATGACACAAACAGCCACAGCCTCCAGTTTGTGTCTAGCCTTGCACGCAGAAAGGAGCTGGATTTCTGGTGTGCTGCAGGCACACTTGCTCTACTCCTCATGGTCACAGGGTTCAAGAGAAATTTCACTGCATCATGTGGCTCTTACCTCAGAGAACTTACTGGGTACTTAAACATACCAGCAGCGCCAGGCTATCAGATATTCCTGCTGCTGGGGAATGTTCTGTGCTCCACTGAGATCACTGGTGACGCCACGACTTCTTGATAACCTGATTCCCAAACAACCAGGGGTTTCAGCAGAGAATCCTTGGATGAAGCCCAGTTGCTACTCAGATGGAATTTCTGTGAATACTTCTAAGAATTCACAGAATATGTTGCTCATGGATGGCAAGTTAGTTGCAATTGTCCTGGAAGTTAACAAAATGGATAATCAAAACAAAAACAAACAGAAGTCTGTATTAGAGAAGATTTTATATTTATGCTTACTTTCAGAGAACAGAACTTTATAAAACTTGCAAAGTTCACAATATAAACAACAATAATACACAGGTAAAAGATATCTGTTTTAAAATAGTTAAAATACAGACCTGAAGTTTCCTGTAAGTGAAATGAAGACCTCCATCAAAAAATTGTTTTGTAGTTCTAGATGAATAAAAATCCTCCCTTATAGTTTTTGCATTTACCATGGTATTTACCATTTTCATAACAAAAAAAGACTAGAAGTGCCTGTCTAATGCTGCCATTGTTTGCAGTAGTAGATCACTTTTTCTGAAAAGTGATTCTGCAAAGTTCATGCATTTTCTAATCAGGAACAATTCCAGCATATACATAATCTCTGATGTTGATGTATCTTACACAAGATATTGATGCTAGCAACCCTTTCAAGTCTCATTTCAGCACATCTGTTTCTGATCAAAACACATAATCTCTTTATATATTAATGTCTCTGGCTAGCCTTTCTGTTCATCACTCTGAATATGCTATGGGGACTCATCTGGCGTGAAATTAAGCAAATCTGTCTCCTCTTGCTGCTTTCTTTATCTTGCTTCTCCATATCTACATGTAATTTAGGAAGTACATTGATTAGCACTACTGTCTTAGTAACCTCTTACATAGCAGCCATTCTGTCCCAGGAAAGCATGATTCTTTTTCACAGATATCAACAAATACTGTGCTTTGGAAGTGTATACAGTTTTGTAGGAAAAGGTAGCATTACATCACCAGGAGACTTTCAGGAATAAGGGCCAAGCAGGGCATCCTATAGTGGCTATTTTAACCAAATTTACTTCATGGATAACCTGTTACTTCATCCTTTCCTAAGGAACAAGTAACAAGGCAGATTCATGCCTTTAACTGTGAGTGCTCTTTTACCTTCTTCAGAACCAGGTAGCACAGGGTATCAGCAGAGATGGTTTACTGGGTTAGAAAAGCCTACGGTCAGTCTAAGTTTAAAATCACAAAAAATATTGTACGTAATTTTAGATCTCTTTGATTAAACCAATTTTAAGGAGCAATTTCAAATATCCTTCTACTGTGGTCATGAAAATTTAAATCTTGCAGAATTCCAAGTAACATTCATGATCATCCCTTGCTAGACCAGAGTTCTCTTCCAAATACAGATAGTACTAAACTTAACTGTTCAGTTTACAGGTCTGTTCACTGGCTGAAATAATCTGCCTTGGGAGTCTGAGGAATTTGTTCCTGCCTGGAAGCTGAAAACTAGCTTACATTATTCCAATTTACAAGAATGAAGATCGAGGAAATTACTGAACTGTTACTCTAACCTCAGTACCTGGAAAATTATGGAGAAGATCATATTGGGTGCTATTGAAAGGCATTTAGAGAGAGGAATGAAACACTCGAATCATCAGGCACAGTCAAAGGGAAAGTCCCGTCTTTCATCTTTCTAATCTGATGTCTTTCTGCTGTAACATCAGCTGCCTAGTGGGTGAAGGGAACACAGTCAGTGAAGGTTTTCTGGATTTTAGTAAGGCTTTCAATGCTGTTTCTCACAGCATCCTTCTGGACAGGCTTCGTAGAGAGGGGGTGAATGCCACAAGTCTGTCAGCTTGAGAGGCGTTTGTACAATGCCCTTAAAAACCTGCTTTAACTTTTGGTCAGATGAACTTCATGATTGCCAAAGGGACCTTCAATCAAGAATCATTCTATTCTAATTTTAAAATAAAATTAAACTGTGTTTCAAACATGAAAGAAACATTGAATTATTTGTGTAGCCCTCATGAGACAACAGAAGAGGAGGTGAATGCTGGTCAAAAGGTCATCTGTTCTTGGACCCACTTGAACGGGCTAACTGAGGTCAATGAGTTTGGACAGTGTCACTGAGAGTAGGATTTACCTCATAAAAATGCAACGGCTGAGGGCTGTTTGTGTTACATAATAACCCTTTAGATAAACCTGTTAGAAAAAGTCACTCTTAAAACTACAGTCATTTATGGTAATGACTACTTTCCTAATACTCTATTAGCAGTGCTGCATTCTTTGGCATGTTATCTATGTAATCATCTAGAAGAATGTCCCAGACAGTTCTACATGAAATTCCAGTTTCTGCTGGGCAGTGGGGTGTTTTTTAGATATCTGAATAAACAACTTTGGTGTAACATGAAACACGAACTGATAGCACTCCGCCTTTCCTACATCAAGAATGCACGTATTATTTTAAAAAAAATTATGCATTTTGTAAAGATATGTGCATAATCTGATGGTGCTTAATAATTTGAAAATGAATAATCAACATATATATGAAAATTTAAATTAATAAAATCCTGGGGAAGATCAACCTAGTCCTATTTTTAATGCAAATAAGAATTTCAGTGTATTACCCCTTAAAATATAGCAAAAATTTTTAATCTACATAGACCTACAGGGGGACATGAGATAACCAAAAGGGAAGCTCTACCCTACAGGTTAGAAAGCTGAGAATAAGGAGAGGTAGCACAAGTTAACCTAGGCCATTCACCGCAATGAAATCTCAGGATTACATGATGCTTTTAATGATTTCCTTTTTTATTTTGAGAAACTGTACACAAACACAGCCTTGGCCATTCTGGGACTCAATGGCAGCTCACTCAGTGCCTTGTCAGAGAATGGCCAGTGACTTGTACAGTGCAGAAAGAGGACAGAGAATGGCCAGTGTCTTGTCAGAGAATGGCCAATGACTTGCACAGTGCAGAAAGATGACAGAGGCTTCTTAAATGCCAATATCAGGATCAAATCCACTGATGGATACAAGCTACATATACACTCAAATACATAAGGCAGCGAAGTGTGCCTGTTGAGGAGTGGTGCCCTGTGAACCAGCACCTAACAGCACTGATGATGGGAGAATCTGCAGGACATTTAACTGTCCCTTTCCTGGCAGAGCTTCACCTGGAGAATGCTGTTCAACAGGTCTCTTGCATCTCCCACTGCATACAGGAGATTCATGCTGCTGGACATTATGAATGGACAGTATGAATGTAATCCACCTTACAAAGCAGCAACAACACCAAAAAAAAATCCAAAACAAACCCTGAACAAAAGAAAGAAAAAACGCAATTAGATTTTCTGCACTTTAATTTTTTCATTTTAGAAAACTTACTGTTCTGGAAGCAAATTGAATTTCCAATGCAAAGCAGATTTTGTTTTGTTGACAACTTCTCTGGTTTCTTCCACTTATATGAAGGACAGGATCATCCTCTTCTTTCTCATTCATTGTTTTAGAAAATCTTCCCTCTATGTACACACCCTTCCAGTTTCTGATCTTCTGAAAACCAAACAATTTAAACATTGTCTCATGTCACATTTTCTTTATACTTTGAATAAGTTTTTGTATCCATTCTTACATTCACCTCATTTATTAAGGCTGAATGAAATCCTTTACAGACTGGGAGGATGTTGGCTCTGTAACTGCTCACTTCTCTCATTCAGCTTTTGGCTTCTTCCAGCCCTAAGCATTACAATATTCCTGTTGTTATTTTCTTCCTACTCTTAAATTGACCAAAATTTTTAAAATGAAGTTGTTAACAATGGAAGCATTCTAACATCCCACCCCTTTCCTCTTTTCAGACACATTCAATTAATTTCATTATTTACTTTGAACAGTTCATTAATTCAGTGGCATTAATTGGTAATAGAGTAGGAGGGCTTAGAGGAAAGGTTTCCAGTTGCTAACCTTCAAGTTACTGTACAATTATTGACCCTCTGGACTCCAGTTCTCAAGCCAAGACATTACTGCCTCCATGTTCATGAGCTCCTTGGCTGCCAAGCCTTAATCATGATTAAGCCACAAATACAATTACAGTATACACACCCTAAGATTTAGTAGAATAAATAGCTGATCGAGCCAGTCCTGTGATTCACCTATTTGGCCACCCACAGGAAATAATCACCCACATTGCAGTACTCAGTTTCCCCAAATACCTTGCAAGAACAGGGTCCACAGCAGGCACCATGTTAGCATTGTGAAAATTTTTTATCCTGAAAATAGTTGGGGTTTTTCTTCCCTCTGGTTGTATTCTGAGCTCACCTTGATCATCCCCTCTCTCTCCTAAATGCTGTTTCCTGAAAATTAGTCACAGCGATGATTGTTTTGTGTAGGTCCCTGCAATTAAGGATGAGATACTTCTCGGATAGGTAAAACTCAGAGGAAGAAATTTGGTGCCCATTCACCAAGCAGACTGCAGTAGTAGTGCCTTTGTCAGCCTAATTTCAGACTGTTTGGCTATTCCCCCCCCCTCACAGGACACCACCACCAGAAGAGAAGGATGCCAAAAGCATGGCAGAAGAGCAAGGTGGGTCAGCAGTTGGTATGTTGTGTCTTGGGATGCAACAGTACACCACTGGGGCGGGGTGGGCAGGCCAGGAGGGCTCAGCCTCACCCTTGTCTGTGCCCCAGGCATGCAGTCACCTGTACCTCCTTGTGCTGAGGTTAATTCTTGTTCGGCTCACAACAACACAACAAGAGCCCATCCAGCTGAAAACACACCTTTTTCACAGGTCTCTTTTCTGCAACAAGCAACATTAGCATTAGTTCTGGCACAAGGAAGGTGATAGAGTGAATGTAGGAGGGTTTGGACACAAGGAGAAAACTTCTGCTCTCAGTGGCATCCAAAGCACACAACCTCATCTTACTGCAGCCACATAAATTCAGCCTCACTGAAAGGCCTGTACAGCTTTTCATTGGCTGACTTTCTTCCCCTAGGACCTTACATGGGCACGATGGAACATTCCTGAAATCTGTTTTACTCTTTTCCACAGTTACACAACTTTAAAATGCTTTAAAAAATTGTCCCTCTCCATAAACATTTCAGCAGAGACGAGGCAGACATGATATGCAATAATCATGGGTGTGACACTCCAAATTTCTGGTTGCAATTGGGCCAAAGTTCAGGGTTTGGCTCTCTCAAGACGACAAAATATTAATGATGGCAAGAGATTCCTGTGATCTCTGTTGTGCTTTGCCTCATGATTTGGAGCTGCTGAATTCTCAGCTGTCAAATCACCTGTGCTGTTGAGTTGTAGTGTCCTTTAGTTTGCTTTTAGCATCTTTGGAATGCCCATTTCTTAATGATATATGAAAGGATGAACTGTTTCCAAGCTGAACACAGCAAGTTTAGGACAGAAAACGGGTAAGCATCAGGTGGGGATAGCAAACTAAAAAACCTCAAAAACCCACAAAAAATGAAGCAAAATACAGAAAGGTACAGCAAGCCTTGGACATACATTTTTGCTGCAGTAGGTTGATTTCATCCAGATACCTGACCTGAGTCCTGTCACCCTGTAAGGTGTACAAAAAAGAGCTCCAGAGCAAACCCTGGTACTTAGGCAGGGCGATCTCCATGGTTCTGTGCCCTCCTCAGCTGAGCTCAAACCATCACCTCCATCTCTTTTTCCCTCTCATGTGTAAATGGATAAGACTACCCAAGTGGGAAACATACTTCTGCAGGAAATGTTGGTGCAGAAGAGTGGTGGGGAATTGCAACACTTGGCTAAGGATGTGACTTGGCTGAGTTTCAGGGACAGCCTGATCGAGAGCTGATGAGTGAAAGACAGCCAGCACACACCTCTCTCCCAAGCTACTTCCTCTTTTAAAGAGAGGCAGCTTTCTTCAGAGGCTGCAAGAAATCTACTGTGCTCTCCATAGATATATTTATACTCCACACAGGACTTCTAGAATGTATTGGCAACAGTAGGTTTCAAAGATAAACAGCAGATTTATAAAAGAAGTACCAAATATTGTCAGGGGCTCCAATTTACCTCCACTTCTTTTCACTTTCTTTCCCTTTCAGGTATATTTTGTCTCTGTCTGCAGAAGCAGGAACAATTTTCATGACAGCAGGATGTGAAGGTTTGCTTGAAGCTCTTCTGCTTTAAGTTCCAGGCAAATTCTCTCTGGAGTCTCTTTCCAACAATAGCAATCCCATGTGCACATGCTTAAAACCCAGTCCTGGATGACAGCTGCCCATGGCCTTCAGCTATTTAAGATGTTCTTTTCCCCATTTGAGTCATCAAAACAAAAGTATAACAGCAGAGGGACTGAAAAGAACACATCTTCATAAGATCTCTTTAATGCTGATTTCTGTTATGCCTTTTTCGTAATCCCTGCAGGTACTTGCTATCCCTGAATGAAAATTTTATCATGCTATATCAGCAATAAAAATCATGTGAGGGCCCAGGAATCAGGCTGTCATTTTGTGTCTTTCATGCTACTCAACTGAATGAGCATGAAAAGCACTCCCACCAAAAACTGATGTGTGAAGTTCAGGTGGGTTACAGGTCTCTTGCTAAAGAAACCACAACAAAGCCACAGTATCATTTAGCTGTCACCATAACCAGGGAGGGCAGCTTCATTCTCTAATCATGACCAGATATCAAAGAAAACTGGTTTAGATTTGTAAAGCATGGGTTGGAATGATTATAATCTGCTGCAGGTTTGGCAGGCTGGCTTGAGACAGGTCCCTGGGTACACCTGTCTGCTGAAGTGCATGAGGACAAACCCTATGAACTCAGAGAGTCTCACTAGCCCTGTGGACATGAGACTGAATCTTTGCTCTCAAAGGAATTGCCTGGTGGGAGGGAGCTGTACATGGACAAGTGTGAGAGCCTTAGTGACTGGGAACATAAACCTCTATTGCCTTCTTGCATCTGAGACAGTCAGAATGAGGGATCTGTCTTTGTCCAGGGAGATGAACGAAAGGGCAAGGGGAACTTTTGTCTCTCAGTATTGTACAGCTGCCTGTCATGACCTTCTTGTAAGGGTCTTCATAAGTTCAGGTTCAGGTTAGGTAGGAATGTGTGTTCACACCAGCAAACCTGTTTCATTGCTCTGCTGATGGTTGTGACCAGCCTTTCCTTTAGGGAAGCAACAATGCTTGTGTTCTCAGGACCACTTCAGAGAAATATCAGACAAACATAGTTTGGTTTTGTCTTCTTAGCTGAAGAATAGTCCCTTGAAAAGTGATTGAATATCAAGGGTCTGACTTTTCACAAGGAAAAGGCCTAGAAGTGGTAAAATCCTGTCGTGCCCACTCAGAACAAACTTTCTCACACTCCCTAACAATCTGTGAGGTGCTTTGAAAGTGCTGGCCCATAATCTTTACTCAGAAATGTCTATTTCCTGACCAGAGCCTCCTGCATTCCAGATTGTGCCTACTGCCTATTGCTGGGCACCATTGAAAAGAGGCTGATCTGTCCTCTTTGAATCCTTTCCTTGGTTTGTGCAGACTGATGGATCCCCACCAGAGCCTTCTCTTCTCCAGCCTGAAAAGTCCCAGCTGTCTCAGTCTCTCTTCAGGAAAGGGATACTCCTGCCCCTTTATAATTTTCATATCACTTCGCAGGACTCTCTCCAGTATGTCCATTTGAACTGGGGAGTCCAAAGCTGGCACAGAACTCCAAGTGTGGACTGGCCAGAGCTGAGTTACAGAGAAAAATCATCTCCCTTGACCTGCAGGCAATACTTTGCCTAATGCAACCTTTTCTGGGGGCAATGGCACATTGATGGCTCAAGGTCAATCTGGTGTCTGACAGAACCTCAATGTACTTTTCTGCAAAGCGGTTTCCCAGCTGGGTGGCTCCCAGGAGATAAAGATGCATGGGATTTCTCCTCCCCAGGTGCAGGACTTGGCATTTCCCTTTGTTGGACTTTACGAAGATCCTGGCAGCCTATTTGTCCAGCCTGCTGAGGTCCCCCTGGATGGCTGCATGCCCTGAGGCTGATCTGAGCCTATCCAGAGAGAACTGCGTATATCCAGTAGGATGGATTGAGGAAAAGATGTTTCTTTTTCATATCACGCCATTGTATTTATCTCAGGTGTACACTAAAATGACATTAATGTGACAGGGCCTGTGCTGCCAAGAACAGCTATTTCCTTGGGCAGCTCAGCTCTATATCTCAATTCCATCTTACACAAAATGGAGGCAATAACACTAAATTTTATTTGTCTTGGTGTGACCAATTAGCTCCCAATCTTCAATGATAATCGCAAATACTACTATGGTAAATTACTTTTATGCTCCTAGTATTTGCAACTCTCTGTAGGCAAGAGATGTAGGGAATGCTTGAGAGTTACTGTGCATGGCAAAGAAAGATAGTTAATTGCATATGGGATTTGCTGTGCTGATGAACTGTTGCAGGGGGGTAGGAAGATTGCATTTTGCCTTGGCTTTAGCAATGCACATTAAAGTCTAAGTGGGCTCTGGTCCTATCTCTTAACACTTACTCTAACAAGAACTTTCAGTTAGGATTTTATCACGAGTTAGCTACCTTTTTATGAAGATTCATTCCTACATTTCCATTTTCTCCCTTTGCTTAATAAAAACAGCCAAGAGCAAAGAAAAATTGGGTATTTCATAGAATCATAAAGTCATAGAGTGTTTTGGGTTGGAAGAGACCTTAAAGATAATCTATTTCCAACCCCCCTCCACTAGACCAGGAGCTCAAAACTCCATTCAACCTGGCCTTGAATGCTTCCAGGGATAGGGCATCCACAACCTTTCTGGGAAACCTACTCCTGTGTCTCAGCTACCTCACAGTAAAGAATAATTTCTTCCTAATGTTTCATCTAAGTCTCTCTTTTAAAATTTAAAACCATTCCCCTGTCCTGTCATTATCTGCCTGCGTAGAAGGTGACTCATGGGGTTTTTTATAGGCTTTAAGTACTAAAAGGCTCTAATGAGGTATCCCCAGAGCTTTCTTTTCTCCAGGCTGAACAATGCCAGCTCTCTCAACCCATCTTCCTAAGAAAGGTGCTCCATCCCTCTGATCATCTTTGTGGCCCTCTTCCCATACCCTTTTAACAAGATTTGATGATATTGATTTTATTATTTTCGTGTTCAGACATTTTCAAGTGTAGTTCAGCTTTGGGAAGTGAACCCTTGATACGGAGCATACACAGAATTTCTTACTTTTAATCTGCTCTTTGGTAGAACCATCTCTGACTCAACCTCTTTATTTGAAAATTAGAAATGTCTAGGTCCACATTAAGTGTTATTTTACAAATTTAACCTGAGATCTAAGAAGCAAGAAATCTTGTTTCATGTTCTTCAAATTTAGTCATCCTATAAAATAAAGCCCTGTAAAGTGTGACAGATATGAAAACTATTAAAGATATTCAGTCGTGGTGGTTTTCAAAATTATATAATAATGATCTCCTCCCTGACTTACTGTCAGGCTTACTGATATTTTTAAAGCAGGGAAATAACAAATACCTCAAATAAAAGTTGATATAATGAAAAATACATAGATAATGGAGGGATTTTGATGGAAGATAGAACGCAAAAGACCTTCAGAAAGGGGAAAATATTCAGTGAGTAAACAGAACTGAAGACATAGACCAGAAAAAAAATCAGAAGTAAAAGAACTCCAAAATTCTGAAGGAAGAAAAAAATAAAAGGGGAAAAAAGGGGGGGGGGGAGGAAAAACATCAACAAAAAACTAACAAACAAACCAAGAATATTAAGAGGAAATAATTCTGAAAATCGATGTAACTGCAGTCTTTCATTTAGTCTTTAGGGAGTTGGTATTAAAGTATTAGAAAGTTTGTTCTTATTTGGAAGGGGGTTACAGTAAATAATACCCTAATACATATCGAATAATGTTCTGTGCTAGAACTGAGCTACCACAGGCCAAGTTGTTTCCAGTAAGTTTCTTGACATGTTAAAAATCCCTTCTGGATCTCTGATTGAGAAGCAGCCCTAACTTTGAGATCTGGAAGCATTCAGTTCATACTGCAAATGAGGTTACTGCGGTCAAAGCAGATGGCAGATCTCCAAAGAGATACAGAGGCAAGCAATAGAGTTGAATTCCTTTTGTTTTATGTAACTACAATTTATCTGAAGTGCAAATATGAAATAAAGGGACACTTTCACTGGAATCTCAAAGATGCCACCTGTTTAGATGTGCTGTGCTTCCATTTAAAAAGGAGAAATACAATAAACCTCCCTTAAAAGGAAATTGAAAGGAAAAATATGCAATGTTAAGTTTTATGTAGTACCTCAATGCTGTTGTAATTCTGATTCAAATGCAGCTGTCTAAATATTTACCATAATATAGAAAAGGCTCCCAAGTGGATGAAGTTGCTGTTAAAAAACAGACTACTTACAGAGAAATCAGAGCTGAAATGTGCACTTCTAACTATTTCTTCTTTCAGAGGTCATTAAAACACTAGCCTGCAGTCATTGTTGATCTATGCTAGTCACACATGCATGTTTAAAAAGCAAGAAGTATCCTATCACAGGGGCATCCTGCTAAGCGAGTGCTGAGGAAAGAAATTTCCTTGAAGCTTGACACTGCAGGGCCAGGCATCCAATGTAAGTGGCAGACACCTGTATGTCACTAGTCAGAGAACCAACAAGCTCTCCCTGTAACTGAGAGAGGCACTCAAAGCAGGCTGAATTCCTGTCTGGAGCAGTCTCCCACTATGGACCACTGAGAAAAGCTGACACTGAGCAGCTGCCTAATACTTACATGGTTAAAGTTAAGGCAAATCCACTGCCTGATGTCAGAAATTAACTGAGCAGTTTTAGTTGGAATCAAGCAGATGGCCTCATGTACAGAAATATGCCTGGTTTCCTTTGCCATTGATTGTATGTTTTTCATGATCCTGCATTTGTTTATGAGATTTATTTTTTTTTTCACTGTTTCTGAGATTAATTAAAAATTTGATAAGTTTGTGAACAGGACTGGATGATAGCATAGCCTAGTTAGAGCAGGGAATCAAACTCCATGACCCTTCCTGGCACACGGTACATATAATTTAGCTCCACTGACTCTTTCACCTCTCTGCACTAACAAAAGAAAAGGCTAACATACCTCCCAGCTTGAAAACAAGCTCTAAATACAACGATATGAACAAACACTGGCTTCACCTGTATATGAGCAATGAAGGAAAAGCATTTTAATGTGTTCTTCAGTTGCATCACTTTCCTGAACAAAGAGCCTTTAGGCAAGGCAAATACCAAGAGTCTGTTGGAGGAAACAGCCCCACTTCAGAACATTGTTAGGGCATCACTGCTCTAAATAGAGAAATTTATTCCCTTAGCTATGCATCATTAGCATCATTTGCCTCATACATCTGGAAGCTGATAGCCATCAATGGTGTCTATAATTTTACTATTATTAAAACTTAAGATCTGGCTCTAGAAAACAATAGAGGACATATTGCTTGAAGATTCCATGCAGACAGAGTTGTTTTCTGTATGAGAAACAGGTTTAGATCGTTACATGCACAACACCACTGCCAATTGCCTGTATGTCCAAAGGGAAAAACAATCTTGAGTAAGAGGCAGTTGTAAACTACTTGGATATTTATGGACTGAAGAGAGCATTGTCAACATGAAAAATTGTCTCTAAACAATTTAACCCTACATGCTGCTCCTGGAAAGAGCCAAATTTCTGTGTTCAGTCAGACGTTGTGGTACAGGAAATGCTCTTTTCTAATGAGTGTCCCAGTCTGCCTTAAATCTCAGTAAAACTGGACCACATGACAGAGCTATAGAAGGTCATGACGAGAAGACAGGAACATGTAAGAAGAAAGAGAAATACAATTTTCTGTGTTGAGGTCCAGTAGTATTTCCTTGTGCAATTTTGGACAGTATTTAGTTTGAACATGCAAGAGTCTTCAAATCTTGTGTGATTTGAAACCCCCTCTAAACTAGAGAATTTTAAATTAGTCTTCTTTTCAACTCCTGGAATTTGACTATTGCTAAGACGAATAATTATGTCCCACCCCATAGGATATGTCAAGTGTTTTGACATCTTTGGATAGTTAAGGATATAGAAACGTAAAATGTTAATGGCAACTCAACAGTGGAGATAAATTGACAGGAAACTAGATGAAATCCTGTTGTATATTGCACACTCCTGAAACCAAACATGAGGAAAGTTTTCAGCTGAGCTGACCACAGGATTTGGTCTTACAGACCAGAATGCTGTCACAAATTGGGAGCATATGTCCAGCATTGTACATCTGCATGTGTTTCCACTTATCATGGAAAGCTTTTACCAGAGCAACCAGAGAAAAGGAGCTCTATAGGGCAGGACTTTTGATGAGCTTCATCTGTTGCCTAAAAGCACCAATTCTGACATTGTTCTTTTAGTGACAGATGCTGCAGAAGAGTTGTGTGTTAAGAGAAAAAGCTCAATGTTTTCGAGATGTTTTACATTTGCAAAGCAACTTCTATCAAAGGTATGAAAAACAGAATTATGGGAAATGTAAACCTATTGTCTTCTGTATTCTGTTTTTCTATTACCCCTCTAATAGCTCAGCAGAGACAGCAGCAACCTGTATATATATATATATATAGATATATACAAACACAAGTTTTATTTTCTCTTTCTTCCCACAATTAACTTCAAAGTTAACTTTGCAGTCTGAGTCCTAATTTATTGAATTTACTAAATGCATTTAATTTCTTTCTCTTTATTTTTTTAAAGTTCAACTTATTCATTATAATTCTGCAGCATTCATATTTTCCTCAGAGTAAAAGCTTGATTCATATGTTGTTTCTCTTTGAAGCGGGGAGATCTGAATACTAACATGGCCCAACATGAACAGGTACTGGAAATGTCAACTATAATTTGACAGTTTATGAAGTAAATTAGGCAGCTATTATGAGAAAAAGCTTTTAATCTGACACCACTCAGCTAAAACCATCATCAAGGTATAAAGGTATCCCTAAAAGACTGCCACCAGACTGATATTCACCTTTCAGAAGTACTGAAAGGAAAATATTATTACAGGAGCTGAAAGTGAATTCATATGCGAGTGTGCAAGCATGAATATTCAAAAAGTGACAGGCTCACAGACATAAATGAGGCCAAAGCTTAGGGTCCTTTATTTGCTTATCCAGAGGACAACATTTATTTTCTAATCTTCTGTCAGGAAATTGCTGTCCCTAGTAAGAACAGTGGGAATATCCAGGAGTCATTGTCCCCTCTCAATGATCAATATTTTTCTAGTTTGTATTTCTCTGTTTAATTCCATGTCCTTGAGGCCACTTCTCTGTATGCAATGAGAAATCACAGTTATTTTTTTCCTCTACCTTCTTCAGCTCACACAGGATTTTTTCATCTCTGCATTCTTTGGAATCTCTGAGTTCACAGGGAGAAACATAAATACTGTATCTTCCTTTAACCCCTCTGATCTTCTGCTATCTTCTTCTTTTATCTTTAAGACTTTTTAAGGTTAAGCCAAAGCAATACTTCACACTGTGTCTGGCAGACCAGTTACTGAGGACTGTTGTTTTCTTCTATTTATGCCTTAAGCAGGAAACAAAAAGAAAAAGACCTGGCAAAATCTGATGTGTGCAATGTATTGGATCCATCTTCATGTCACAATGTTTTAGGGTTTCCTGTCACATTTGCTATGTGTCTCTGGGAAATATCTCTTTCTCACATATGTACTGGCAGTCTCTGAGCTGGGAGAGAATCATGAGATTCAGCTTTCATTGCTCATTTTAGCCATGGGCTGGCCAAGGATGCTGATCAGGGAAAAATCAGCCACAAATGGAAAACTCAGAATGACTCTTAATCCCATTCATTTGATCACTGCTGTGCCAGGATCTCAGTATATATTAATGAGAATAATTTGCACTCCTATTCTAGCAAATATGGGAAATTCTGGACCTAACAAACCATTGATTCTTTCCTTTCTTTTCCACCTACTTATATTGAGTGTAGCTTGAAGGAGTAACCACTGCCTTTATTTTCTAAGTACTGGGCACTTTTGATAATGCCTGGAAGCCTCCCAACATTGTTCTATTAGACAATAGACAACGTGAAACAATGTCTATTGTCTTGTGTATTGTCTGACAAATAGAAGAAGAAGAAACAGTTTCTGGAAAGGAAAATTGGCAAAGATGAAGCCACATAGCAGTAGAAGGACAGGAATAATTGAAACCACATCTTCAGATAGAATGATTCTCTTGTTTTCTCAAAGGAAAAGTAAATCATTGCACACAGCTCTGGAGCAAGCTGAAGGGACTCTAAATAGATTCCTCCAAGCTGTCCTTTCACAAAGAAAATATTTCAGATGTTCTTCATTGCACTGATGAGAAAGAATGAATGCTGGGGGTTAGCAATGCTCTGTTGCCTGCAGCAGGAGATCATCCTCACTGTTGGCGTGTCTGCAGAAGCTGTTTCCCTTTTTGTGATAGTCAAGTCAAGTCAAGGCTGAATGAACTCAAGTCCTTCATCACCATTCCAATGACAGTTCAGCCACTGATGTGGAACAGACCTTCACTTGTTCATGCATAAAAATCCTGTGAAAGTCATGACTCCTCCAAGGCTGATACAGCTCCATATCCATTCCACTTGTTCAAGACAATGTTAAGGCAAAATGGACTGTGGCCCATGGAGGCTTTTCCTTTCTTCTGTCTCAGACTGCAATGTTCTACACATTTTACTTGGGTGTTACCAAATTCATACATCCTGGGTGTACAAAATGAAAGATGGAAATCTGAGGCAAAGCCTTCATGTCCAGTGTAAAAACCTATCACTCCTTGCAGGTCTGTGGTTGCCTGTACTGTGCAAACAGTGTTCAACCTCTCTTAGAGGAAGCCTTCACCACCACCTATGATGAGGGTTCAGAAGTTTTTCCTTATTTGCATGTTGGCAAAAAAAAATATAGATACCATTTAAACTTTCTGGGAATCATTTTTTCTTTTCTTTTTTTTTTTAAATCTCTTTTATTTCCATCCATCTTCTATATCTCTATTTCTAGTTGGATCATTATTTCTTCTCCCACATGAAACAGCATGTTTAGTGGAAATGTGGAATGCAAGAAAATAGAAAGATGGAATGGAGAAAGTCTGGTTGTTCTCGTCTGACAGTTCTCTGAATCTACAGTTATCCTCTTAGAGTTAAAAAATGCATTTCTGCTGTCTTGCACCTAACCCCCTAATTAGGAGCCAAATTTCTAGGCTCAAGGATTGGAGATCAATTGCCCAATCTTCCAGACTTCCTGAAGGATATCAAAATTCCTGTACAAAGTGACTTATCTTAAGGTTTTTAGGAGCCTACTTTTTTGACATTTCTTTATAGATTTTAGAAAAAGATAACACCAAAAAGTTTACTTAGGTTTTATTTAAACTATAAAATGACCTTGATGAAATACACTGAAATGAACTGGATTAAAAAATAAGTTATCAATTGTCTCAAATCTGTCTTCTCAAGAGTTGGTTTGAGCTCAGCAGAAAATATTCCTTTGCAATGAAAATTATTCCATTTCCAGTTTCAAATTCACAAAGCCTTCTGAAAACACCGAGGTAGTACTGTAACTGCTGAGAATAAGGTAGTTTTCAAATATAACAGTGCCCGAATGAAACAATTACACCATGGCACCCAGTTTCAGACTGCACTTTTACTAAGTGAACAAAAGTGAAGTGGAGGAGTCTCTGACACTTTTGGGATGTTTTGATGATAAAAATGTCCCTTATTTACTCGCTAAAAGTTATTTCTAATGCCTTTTTTCTCATAATTCTGAGTTGGGCTTTTTTTTTCCCCCAAACACTTTTCTAGTTTGCTGAAATGTAAAAATGTAAAAAAATTATGACTCTTGGGAAACAAAATTTTGAATAAGTTCCCAATTTCTAGAGGCAAAGGTCTTGAATTACTGAGCTGGTATAATGAAGAGTTAGGATAATGTTAGAGATCCAGGTCTGACCTCTTTATCATAATGTTTTGAGAGAAAGCCACAAAGGGCTTTTTTAAGTAGAAAATCTTTAAATAATTGAGAACTGCTCAGTTGTGTGCCAGTCTAGAAAATATAACTTCAAATTGAAACAGGATACGGAAAGTCAGAGCTGTAGCACTGCACCCCTGCCAAGTGAAGGCCATCAACACAACCCAAGAATACACCTAGACAATCATAATTTGCACATGAGATTTCCAGGGGAATCTAAGAATCCCTCCAGCTTTAAAATACTTTGAAAATCCATGCTGCCGGATTTTGGATAGTTGCATGCATGTCTTGTTGAAGAATGATGGAGATCAGGGTATCTCAAGGGCAGAAACAAAGGGTCAAAAGTTTTTAGGAATCTTCAGTATTAGACAACACCCATGCAAATGACTCTGCCAGGAGAATGGGCAAATTCTTTAGTACGATTTTCAGATCCAAATAAAACATTATTTTCATATTATTTTCCTCATAATTTTTAAGTTCATTTGTTTCTCTTTTTTCTGAGTGATAATTAGGAATGGATCTGATGAGACTTCATGTCAGTTAAATGTAAGTGCAGTGTAAATTTGATGTTATACTTGGAGACTTTTCCTGGCATCTGCATGTATAAAGTGGAAAGGATCTGGTTCCCAACATGACAGATTGCCAGCTTTCCTATTGCTCCCTTTGTAAACTGCCATAGAATACTTCTTTTTACATTCTCCAGCAGAGCTGCATGTCATAATATCAGTTTCTTTTTCAGCTCTTTTTTTAGCTTCAAGTGTAACAGGACCTGGACATCTTCCTGTTCATTGTTAAGAAATATTTATTACAACAGTGTGTGGTGTTTTCCCCTGTAAAACCATCTCCATTAATAGGATCTGAAGTCATCATGGGCTCTGTTCCAGGTACTGTGTAAAATCAAGTTAGTAGAGAGCCACAGTAACTCACTGCATTGCCTGTGTTTATGTTTTATGCACTGAGTAATATGTGGAAAACCCCTAAACTTTCTTCAAACCATTTGGAAAAATACTTATTTTCAATGCTTTAATTTGCCTGTGGATGTTCAGTGCAGTGTTATATCTACCAACAATCTACTCAGCAGTGCTTGGTGGGAGGTCAAGAAACAAGAGGGGTTCCAACTGGACATAAGGAAATGGCTTTTAATTATGATGGCTGTTCAGAATTGGAAGGGATTTTTTAGGGCTTGTGCAGTTTCTTTCTTCAGAAGCTTTCAAGATCAGATTGGAGAAATCCCAGAGAAACCTTGCAAGACCTCATAGGAGACCCTGCTTTCAGCAGGAGCATGGACAAAATAACCTCCTGATGTCCTCTCCATCTTGAACTATTTAGTGCCCTTAAGATCCTGGTTCTCTCTTCCCAGAGACTGTGTCAAACAAAACAGATTGTAGCTTGTTCTGCCCATGTTCTGCATCATCTCCTAAACACACAGAAAAGGATGGCTAGAGAGAAGATTTTCAGTTCTATCCATAGGCTTCACTGACCAACTCTTTTTGAGCTTGTAGAGAATCAAGGAAACAAAAGTAGAGCTAAACTTATCTTCAGTCTTTTCTCTTGTAGCTTTATGTTCTATATAATGAAATGGGGACTAAAAAGGTCTAACTTTTTTCTTTTCTTCTAAGTTTTCAGTGCCAAAACAGTGGATGAAACATCAATAGCAGAAAAGTTGAACAGTGGTTTGTCACTTCTGGATTTGTTTCAGGCATTTGCTTTCCTTCTAATCACTTCATAAAAACTCTCCCATCCTTGACAGATTTTGTTTTATTTATTGGCATGTCAAACTAGTCAAACAGGACTCTCACCATTGCTGACTATTTTTTTATGTGTCACAGGGTTTTCCCAAGTCTCAGGGGTGAAATATGCATGTAGGTGGAAAATACAAACAGAGAGGAGTTACTCATGTGCATACTGAAGCTGGCAAGGGAAGAAAATGCTCAGTGGTTACAAACAAGCAATTCCCACTTCTGTGTATGCCAGGTGTGTGTTTGATGTGACTGAAATGAATAGAAATACAACCAACCACATGCAACAGGGTGGTTTTAGAAACACAAATGTCTGTCCCTCTTCCTACTTCTTCTCCTAGATTTTATTGCTGAGCAGAACATCATATTGTGTGGAATATCCTTTCCAACAGTTGGAATCAGCTGTCCCAGCTGTGTCCCTGCCCAGCTTCTCGTGCAACCCCAGCCTAATTGCTGGTGGGGCATTGTGAGAAGCAGAAAAAACCTTGACACAACAATCACTGCTCAGCAACAGCCAGAACATCCCTGTGTTGTCAACACTCCTTTAGTCACAGTTTTAAAACGCACCACCATACATGACATTGTGAAGAAAACTAGCTCTAACCAACTAAAACCAGGACATTAAATTATTTTTCTCCATATATTATTGTGCAGGAAGCCCAGAGGGCTAAATGAAAACTGGAGGTATCAGTGTGGAAGAAATCCCCAAATCAGTTGCCACAGTAATAATATGAAACAAGAGTCCAGCTCCCAAACTTCCAAACTCAGCACAGATGTCTAATGAAATAATGTGAAACCCTGGGAGAATGATTTAAAGCAACCTGCATTAAGTACCCAGTTATCTCATGTACATACTCTTCATGCACTCCTACAGAAAATACTCTGGAAATTGTCTGACCTTATCTATAAGTCTGGTGTTACTATGTAGATCTCAAAATGCTTTTGCATCTGCTATGCAATTACCATTAAAAAGAAAAATTCTAATAATAATGTAGCATTTTGTTTCACCACGAATGCAAGTTCAGGTGTAAAACCCTGCACTTCCTGAGTTTAAAAAAAAAGCAAATATTCTTTACATAAACAGAGGAGAACTTGGATATATCTGTCTTGAAAAAGTGATCATATGTACACAGACTTTTAAATCTATTCGGAGTCTGCGAAGATGATAATGAAAAATTGAATTGTAAATTGGTGATCTGTCTCATTTCTGACCTTCAGCAATGTCACTCTGAATAACAAGTCCATTATATGGGGGGACATGTAGCTTTTTTCCCATTACTGTGGAAAAAAAAAAATGATTATGCCTTTGTTCTCACAGGCATCACCATTTTAGTGTATTTCTCTACACAATCTGTACAACAGCAGGCGCAGTTATGTCTCGCTTAATTTCAGGGGTTTTTAATTGCATTTCTTTACTTTTTTTTTTTTTTTTTAATGGGCTTATACTGACTGTACTAGTTTCCTTACCTTTTGCACAGGGCTCAGGGCATGAGTGGAGGTGCCTCACAGACAAGGAAATTCTAGGTTTCTTTGAATTGTAAGCTATGAGGAATATCTCACAAGTCTGAGACTTTTTTTTCTGTATTTTAGCCCCAGGAAAATATCTTTCTGTAAAGTCTCATTTTCTAACAGGCTGTGAACATTAGTTTTGGTGTTAGGTTGCACTGTGATGCTGAAAAGGGAACTTACTTATTGCAGAGCTGCAAACCCCCCCCAAAAGCAGCGTGCAAGTCTATCATATAATAAAACCAGGAAAAGTTTTAATTGCATCTTTTCCTGTCAGGGAGTGGCCCCAAATTAAAGTTTTAAAAGACAAATTGGCAGATTATCCCATATTTAAGGAACTATATGGAAGTATTTAGGGAAAGGGCTGCTGAAGTAGTGAGAAAAGAGAAGGACAGAAACAGAAAAATAACTTCTTCTTTCCTTCCTACTAAAGAAAATCCAGATACAGAAGAGTTTAAAATATGAAGACAAATATAGTACTAGAGTAAGCATTGTATAGCATAGATCATCAAAACAGCTGTCAGAACCACTTATGACCAAAAACACAGACATAACTCTTGTAAATTAAAACATCTATTTAATTAGATATTAACAGTATCTGTTAATACCTTCTGGCCAGTCAATATGAGAGATGATGGCTCATAAGCAGGCACAATTAAATATAAGTATTTTATTAATTTAGCATTCAGTTATATGCCTGAATCTTTGGACTCAAATTCTTGGAAAGTACTGGAGAAGTAAGGTTTCAGAATAGATCTTCCCAAGAAGATACAAAGTTCTTGACTACATCACTTTACCCTTTTCCTTTTATTAGTGATCAGCTGTGCTCTGGTTCAAAAATATTCTCACTTTTCAGAATTCATATCTATTTGACTTTAAATAGGTCACCAGTTGTGTATTATGAGGAGGTAGTTCTGACACTAGATTATTTGTGTTGATCTGTCGAGAAGAGAAGCACCATGGTGGTTGCTTTGGTAGTTTTCCAAGGCAATGCTCCTTCAGGTTTTCCTAGCACACAGTCCACCAAATACTGATATTGGAAAGTAGTCTTAAAAACACTCAAAAATCAATTCCAATGATTATTGCTTTACATGAACAGAGTTCAAGGCTATACATCAAATAAACCTGAAGGAAAAATGTTGAACAAAGACATAAATGTTAACTCCTTGACATGATGAAGAGGTGGAAACACATTGCTACCTTATGTAAAAAGCTTTTCAAAATATCCTATCCTTGCCCTTCACAGAGAATAGGAGGAGAGCATTGAGGCTGGTTGTGTAAAGGTGGTGGCTGAAGATCTTAGCACAAGCAAAAAACCCGGACTGACTACATATCTTCTTTTAGCATAGATTCCACCAGACCATGAGTCTGTTGAAACTATTATGCTTGATGCCCAGGAGAGCAGCTAGGATCACCATCTGCTGTCTGGTGAACCACTCCTTCCACCAGCCCCTCCCCTGTGAGACCAGTATTTGTTAAAGGTCAGTTGCTTTAGAATGAAGATTGACACCCTGATATGTGTGTGCAGGCTGTCCACAGCAGTGCCAGCTGCTGACACAATGCTATGAAGCTGACCTTTTGCACATTGACATTCATGATCCACTCCTGATTATTTCATACGTGGAATATCATAGTCTTACCAGTGGGAGTGGGTGAGGCCCATCCCACACAGGAGGAAAAAGCATGCCAATATTCTCAAGCATCTCAGCAATATTTCCAGAGTATCATGTTAGAATGAGCCAGTCTCTATTGCTTTAACAGTCCAGGGCACTTTCCCCAGGAGACCAACAGTACCATAAACTTGAAAAAAGAAGCAACTCTCATCTGAATCCATTGGATTCTCTTTTGTGTCTGTCATAAACGATAAAATGAGGAAGCGCTATGGACATTCATGTGCAGAAGCAGCATAGATGGAGCTGCGTCTGCCTTGTATCTCCTTAACACCTCTTCTTTTATTGTCATTTTATTATCTTTTAGTTCAAGTGCAAAAAAATTAATTATTTGCCCTGCTATGTCCTTGAGAATTTTAGGAAACAAGCACTTTCTCTTCAGTTTTCCATCCATGACCGAGGCAGAACAATGAATAGTATGGTATTGCCAAGTAGCTGTCAGAGTAGCTTGACTACACCCATAAAAGAGTTCATGAGTATGTGTTCCAGATATTGTCCCCCTAGAAGCTTGAATTTATTGATGTTTTATATTAAAATTCTTAGAATAAACTAGAACTTCTCAGAGATTGTAAAAAAATTTTTTTTTCTGTTCCTATAGGCTGGTTGAGTTTGCAGAGCAGTGTTTTCTTTCCTAGTCCTGATTCTTTCCAACATCCAGTTTAAGTTAATTCT
This sequence comes from Petroica traversi, assembly GCA_025920805.1. Lineage (NCBI taxonomy): Eukaryota > Metazoa > Chordata > Aves > Passeriformes > Petroicidae > Petroica > Petroica traversi. The sequence continues at coordinate 27,633,877 of JAHLSL010000040.1, read as the reverse complement.
TTGCAATATAAGGAGAACTTCAGCCAGCCAATGCATTTCATTAATGAGTAGGAAGGTGCTCTAAGGACAAGATTTTCATGTATGCATTATCCATGAGATGATGGTGGAGCATGATTCTTTTGGAGCAGCAGAGAGGAAAAAAATTGCAATTATCAACTGTGCATAAAACAGTAGTAAGACCAGAGGGTTTTCATATGGCCCATCTCAGAGATGCTTGCTTACATCTTCACTAATTTCTTGCCTTGGATTGTAGATTTCCCAGGTCAGGACAGAACTCTTGCCAAAGAGTTCTTTGTACACAGCTGAGAGTTTGACAAAAAAAGTTTTAATTTCAGAGATAACCTTATTCTTATAATCAGTAGTTAATGGCTCTAATTATTGCCTTAATCCTCTATGAACCAAGTATTTGTTGAATTGGTTTATTCCATTTAGGAAGCTTTCAAAGAATCAACTTGAATCACAGTAATAATTTAAGAAATGGTGTAAACATCAAAGTCAGTGAACCATGATAGTACACTGGCACATTATAAAACTGAGCTATCTGTATCTGTTTTGCATGTACTGAGAAAACTCTGTATATATGTGCATTTTATTGCAGGGAGCTACAGGAAGGGCAGTTGCCTCACTGTCCAATATACATCATTTTATGAACATGAAAACACAACTTCTCTAAAGATCCTGTCCTGCAGTTTTCACTAAACTCTCAAAGACTTTAAAAACCAGAAATTAGTATTTGGAACTCTATACAAACTTTGTATAAAGAAATATCTGAAGTGTATTGATGTGGAACAACAAATTTAATAAAAAAATTTAGTGTGGACCCATATGTGACATCCCAATCAATTTGTCAGCTAATGCTTATGATTGCTACTAGAGAAGCAAAAAGAAACATTGGCTCCCAATGTTTATTTTAGACACAAAGAAGCAGTCAAGATACTCCATATTTTTATTGTCAGCAAAATAAATCTCATTTAACTACAAGCATCTGGATCAAAACATTCATTCTTATCACATTATCATAAACTTCAGTAATGTAGAAGACAGTTTGAGGGTAGCACTTTCAGGGAGGGGAGGAATGTCTGCTTTGAAATCATTGCAATATTGTTAGGAGGGAGGGGAAAGACACCTTGCAACAGCAAGGAGCAGCAATACTGTGTCAGAAGTTTAGGATATAACTACATCAAAAAGCTCAACATTTGAAGCAACTTGAATGAGCAGCACATTAATGAAGAATATTACAGTGAAAGTGCTTTTCCTCTTGTGTGACTGCAGTCACTGCTGTGGCTGAGTCAGAGCCAGATTGCATTGAAACAGCTCAAAGGTTATTCCAGTGCCCCTATTACTTCATCACCTGAGATTCACACGGCTGCACTTCATGTATTTGTGTACAAATGAAAGAGGGTAGGTACTCCATATTTACACATTAAATTTAACGTTTCCAGCAACTGGTGTGCCCAGTACAATAGCTGAGTTTTCACACATCTAATTTTCTTCTGTAGCTGTTTATCCTACAGAGAAAGAAATTATTCTAAAAATGGTCTTCATCACTGATCATCAACAAAAGACCGGAGAATCAATTTATTATTTTGCTCAAGGTTTTTTTCCAGGATTTTTTCTTTTTGAATACGCAAGTCATTTCAGGAAATTTGAAGTCAAATTCCAATAGGAGCCAGTAAGAATTTTTTTTTTTTTTACAATGAAGGTGGTGAAATACTGGAACAGGTTTTTCAGAGAGGTGGTGGATGCACCATCTCTGGAAACATTCAAGGTCTGGTTGGACAGGATTTTGAGCAACCCGATCCAGTTGAAGATGTGCCTGCTCAGTTTCTGGGCTACATGAACTTTAAAGGTCCCTTCCTTCTATGATTCTATAATTCTCTATCCTATTTACATTAGGCAACTCCAAAGTCAGAAAATCATCCACACTGTTCAGATGCTGTTATATGCAGGGGTTCTGTGCAGGGAGTTTGGAAGCTAACTATCACAGGATCCAATATTATGAAAGAAGGCACTTGGAGAGCAGGTACAAAATCATAAAAGGCCTAGCACTGGTAGTTCTGCCAGTGAGTTAAGTTCTGACTCCTGCCATGTAAAATGTTGTTTTAATTTCTAGAGATAAAATTTCTCAATGTTTATAGCAATGAAGAAGAGTCCAAATCAGAACCAGGGCTTGTACAGCTTGTACTTAAAACTACCTTTATTTTTTTTTTTTTTCCACAAGGGAGAGTTCTTTTGTAGAAATGACAGTATGTGGTTCCATCATAATTTTATTTCAGTGGTTTTCAAACTAGAAAAAATTCTAGTATATATGGGGCCAGGGATAGAATGGGAAAATCATCAGTTCTCCCCTTCTTGCTGTTGCCTATTCACTATGAAATAAACTACAATCAGAGCAACATTTCACAGTTCTGGTTAATGCACCACATTGTTCCCATTTCCATAGATCACCAGTATAAAGGCCAAAGGATTTGGGAAGGACTGATGGCACTTCAGTGACCGAGTCCAGGCAACACCTTCAATTCAATAACATGAGTCAACTCAAAAGTGCACAGCTGAATTCCAGAGTGACAGCCTTCTGTCTGTCTTCCATTGGAGCACAAAAGAAAATACACATTCAAGTAAGAGAAAGTGGACATTTAAATAAATACACATGATTGCAAAGATCATGACACTCATTACAGCACCTACAAGTGAGAAGGTGTAGGAGAGGTTTGCAGTGATATTTCAATACAATCAGAAATCCACTGGATTCAGCTTTTTCATTGTCTGCTTCGATTATCACAGGGTGATTTGGCTCAAAGTCTAGTGCTAGATAATAGTCTTTAATTTCTTAAAGAACAAAGTTGCTATTACTAGTCCTGTTGGAAGGAAATGATAGGACCGTGAATTGCTTTCTGCTTAACTTCTGCTACTGGAATGAAACTCCACACTCCTGAGGATACAAAAAAAAAAAAAAAAACAACCTGAAATGACTCTCCATTTCTCTCAACATTTCTTCATTTTTCTTAAAGTGGCCTGAGGCAGATGATAAACTGACAGACTGGCACAGTGTCATACCTGGAAGGGAACTGTGTGTACGCCTCAGTTGTTCATTGGATAGTTATAGACTTTCAGAGAGAGAGCACCAGTTTCTGAACTGTCTCTGCAATAGCTTATTCATCTATCCAACACCTCCTCACCATTTCTTTCCATGTTATGTAGGAGCTCACTACTCAACATTGATGGCTCAGTTACAAGTCAGGGAACTACGGTTCTGAAACCTATTCTTCCACAGAAAACAAAAGACCAGCTTTAGCTTTCTTTGAGACAATAAGCAGAATATCTCTGCTGAAATTTCACTCTGCTGAAAGTCCCCTAACCAGGTCATACACTCTCTCAATTGGAAAAGAAAAGTTCCCACTTCAGAATCCTCCCAGGAATAGCAATCACTTCTTGTCAAAAGCTTAAAGTGCGTTCATGTGACAAAAAATTCAAACACACAAACAAAAACATCCATCACCCCTAAAAAAATACAAACAAGCAAACCAAACCAAAACCAAAACAGTCCTGCTAAGCCAAAAACGTTGAAACTGCAGTTAATGGAGACTGCCTTTCTTCAGAGGGCAAAATCTGTCGGGCCCTGAATGCCAGCTGAGTAGTTACAGTCCTTTTTAATCATCACAGTGTCATCAACTACCTTCATTCCTGAGATCAGTTACAAGGTTTGTGGGGTTTTGGGGGTTCTTTTCTGTTCTGTACCAAATCATAAATCACAACTTCAGTCATTCTTTGCTATGAGAGCATTGCAATTTTGTGAAACTGGGGGGGGGAAAGATCACTCTATGTAACAGTCTGGAAGAGGGCTTGCAGGTCACTTCTTCATAAATGGATGAAATCCCATTGCAGGCTTCTTTTGCTCATTTGCATTACACAGCCCAACAAGCCCACTAGCTCGGTGCAAATAACAGTGCAATTGCAGAGACCCTTAAAAGTAGGAGAAGAAAGATTGCATTCTTTTATCACAGCACAGATGCCATGAGCTGCTCACAAAAACTCCACCAGCAGAGTTCTCCAAGGCTGATGAATGTGTGTGGCACGATGGGGAGTGCATGAACATCCGTAGACAACAACTCTCATGGCAAAAGGGCCACTTCACACCTTGTGGAGTGAAAATAGAGGCTTCCTAGACATCATAGACCTCCTCACCCACGGCAGGACCGGCCTCCCCACAAAGCTGGCGGAAGGTGTTGCACCTCAGGATCTCCCAGCCACGGTGAGAACTAGTTCTGGATGTGTTCCGTGACAGTGACAGCGCAGACAGCTCCTTCTTGCACTGGGTGTCCCCACTGGTCTCCAGCTTTTCTGAATCTTTGTCATAGTTGTCCCTATCCTGAGCCTTAAAGGCCTCTGTGTACCGCATCATCTTGTGTTTGTTGGGATCAACCCTGTCTTCAATTCTGGAAGAAGATTAGAAAATATAAACTAGATGAAGTAGAAAAAGGCCAGCTTATCAACAAAATCCCTCTAAAAACCAGGCCTACTGACACAGACATCCCAATAAAATCTGCACAGGAAACTGATTATAGGCAGGATGCTAGGGGCTGCTAGCACAGTTATCTCCTAGACCTTCATCCCTGTCACTGACTTCAGTACTTTTGTCTGCCTGTGGTTTCTTGTCCTTTAATTCATTTCCCAGTCGTGATTTGCCCTTTCCATTTTGCCAGCTGTAAGCAATTGGCAGACCTTTTATATATGTATATATTAATTTATTTTCTCTGTTCTTCACTTTCCTCCTCTGATATTCTATGGCTGCTGGCCTCAGGATGTCACTCATCTCTTGCTGAACTTCTATTTAACTGCTCCACTTCCACCAATCCTCTATATTAGTTATAGATTGTCTTCTGAATTACTATCTCACATATATATAATGAATACCCATGTGATTTGTCCTTTCTCACAGCATCCAGTGAATAATGGGCATTTCCAGTCATTCCTAGTGATTTTCTGGGACACTGGTCTTGCAATATATTGTTACATTTCATGTCTTGGACTGAAAGTGTTGCATATTGTCCCCACTTTACGTCTGCTTCTCCTGCCCAGTAAATCTAAAAATCCACAAGGCTCAGTTGTTTGCAAAATCTGCAGAAGGTCCTTTGCAGGGCCAAAAGCTGGACTTAGAAGATCCTTGTGGGTCCCTTCCATCTCAGAATATTCTATGATTCTATGATTCATACAGCCACCACTCCCCCCTTCTGGCTTTATCAGCAAAAGATGGCACAGTTAGAAAAGGAAAATGCCCAAAAGTTAAATATTTTCTCACCTGGTATAAATATTGATTAAAATCAGAAATAATGAGGAATTTAGTGTTATCTAGACTACAGATAGTTTTTTTAGTTCAGTGACTAAACTGAAATCCTTGACCAGTGCCTTTGCCACCTGATGCCGTAAATACAACGTATTTACTAGGTTTGCTTGAGAAAAAAAATATTACTTCAATTATTCCTACTCTGATTTTGAGTCATTCAAAGGGCAGCTCATTGCTGCTGAATGCCTGATAGATCAATTCTGCCTCTGCCATTTCTAAGGGACAGGGACAGCCAAACAAGTACAGCAGTGAAGTTCAGTGATACTCATTATAAGAAGTTTGAAAGAAAAATTCAGTCCTTATAACCCATGCAGCCTCTGGGGTCTGTCCAATGTGGCTGCTGGATGAGAAGGCATCAGCTGATTTCACAAGCAAATGCACAGCAGAGCTTTCTGAGGAGGACAGTGCTTGTCCATCTATCAGCCACAGACAGACTGGGGTCTGTATTCTGAAAGGACAGCACTTCAAACACGCCCAAGACCACTAGAAAGGCTCTTTATTAACATCCATACATTGGGTTCTTCTTGTTGGATATGCACACACTCCAAGAGAGCTCACCTGAGATACCATCGGTCCCCCAGCCCGAACTCCCGCCCGCAGATTCCCGAGCGAGGCCAGAGGCACCGTGGCAGTTTCCTCTCCAGCATGACAGTGGTAGCAACAACCTTTGGGATCAGAGAAAAGAAAAAAACTCAGATGAATTAGGAAAAAAAATAGTCAAACTCTCTTTCAAAATTATTAGTTTCATGGGCACCGAGCCATGCCGCTCTTCATTACAGCTCCTTATGTAATAAAAAAAAAAATTATAGAGTCTATACTCCATTTCTTATATGGCAGCCACTAATTTAGGTCTAACTGTGACATATTTTGAAGAAGTAATGGTGGTCTTAAAACACTGTTGGATTTCTTTCCTTTCATGGCAATTAGGGTAATTAATTGCAAGCTAGAGAAGAGGACAGTATCTATACCCACATTAATTATCATCAGAACTTACCACTGTAGCCACATGATTACATTTAACCATTTGTCTGACTGCTTTCTCACAGGAAACTATAGGAAATGGATTTCCTACTGGTTAGCTATAGAACTGGTTGAATTTCTTTGCCTTTTGACTCAGACAGTCAGGCCAACTTCTTATAATGGATTGAAAGACATTTCTGGCCTTCCTGAAATCATTACCTAGTGCTCTATCCCTCCTCACTCAATCCCCATAATTACAATTTAACTCTCAGTTACACTGAAATGTGATTTGCAAAAAAAAAAAAAAAAAATGCAGCCTTAATTTTATTTAACAAGAGATTCCATGTGTAGGGAGCAAACATCTTGAGAGACATAGGATGGTCAAAAGAGGCTGATGGACTTCTAGCTGCTATTGGAAATAAAGTAGGAATGCCCACCTTAACTAGATTACCTGGGCTCTCCAGAGCTCATCCTGCTCGTGGGCCACTCTCCAGTGGGTGTCACCCATCATGGCAATTAACAGGTTGAGCATAAGGAGGGTGGCAATGATGGCAAAAGCAAAGTACACCACGCTGTACATAAAGGGCAGGTCCACATCGTAGTTTGCAGGGCCATCAATGATAGTGAGGAACAGCTCAAAAGTGGTGAACAAGGACATGGGATAGTTGTAGAACTGCCCAAGGTTTTCAGGGTTCTCTGTCTGGAAGATGATGTAAAAAGCTGGTGGAGAGCAATTGAGAGAAAAAAGAGTGGGTTTAACAACTGGATTCACATTCCAGGAGGAATAACAAAATTTATAAGGGATATTGAATTTATCAAAAATGGTCTGGGAAGGACCTACATGTGTTTCTTTGCAAGGACAAATCCCTGATTAGAATCATTGGTCTCCATGATAAAATGACCCAAAATTACTTTGATTATTTATTTATTTCTCAAAGTAGTGATCTTTTCATCCTCAAGGATATGATAAAATTATGGGTGTTAATCTAATTTTCTACAGATAAATATAATAAATGCAGTATGGTTTTAAACCTTCACTTAGAAATATATGGAACTATCTGAATTATCCTGATTTCCATTATCCTGATTTCCATTACCCTGGAAAGAGCAAGAATTGAAAATCAAATTAACGAGAACAGAGATCAGTAGTGGGAAAGTGACCATGCTCAGAGAAATAGAAGCTAAACATCATCACCAGCTTTTCCACCCATTCTGAAGGCATTGAGATTAAATCAAAAAGCCATACTCTTAATTCATACCAAAGCAGTTGGCAAGGGTAACATATTATTATCTTCTCTTTGTAGACTCACCTGATGCAAAGCCCAATATCACCACAGCCATGAGCCAGCAAAAGCGCATAAGATCTCCAAATATCATCTGTAGAGCAAAGACAGAGCCACCATGAGGCCCAGCTGTTCCACCAAGTCACAGTGCTCCCTATGTAAACATTTTTCCAGATTCTAAGACCACGAGTGGACTAAAGCAAACCTTTGCACTAAAGAAAGAATGTGGAAGTTCTAAAATGCTCTGTGCAGACAAGAACTCATCCTTTTGGCATTAATGCAAAATTAAGCAAATAGTCCTGAGGGAGAAAAAAGTATTCTTACAGTTCTGCCTATCTGCAAAGAAGTGTCGGGATAGCCCATATTTGTTTGTGTGGCACACCTTCTGGATCATGATGGTGAAGGGTCCGAGCATCTGGAAGCCCCGTGCGAAGTACATGACGTTGCACCATCCCAGCACCAGGGCGAAGGACATGGGCACCACCTCCCCAGTTGTGCTGGTCAGACGCATCACCATGGTCACCAGGATCATGCAAGCATATGTGATCCTGCAAAAAAAAAAAAGAGACAGCAAGAAAAAAGGTCAACAAAGGAAAAATCAGTTAAGCCAGTAAGACAAACAAATCCAGAGATGGAATACTTTAAAAACATGGAGAAAGCAACTCATCTGGCAAAAGACAGTAGTGGGGGAAAGGGTAGGCAGTAATAATACATTTATTAGACTTAATGTTTTGTGTACTTACACAATTATGTGGAAAGGCCCTCCTAGGATTGTTTGTCCAAAGTATTTAGCTGCTCCAACTCTAAGGATATCTGGAATCTAAGAGAGACATCCTATTAACTTTAAGACTCGGAGAGTTTCCCTCATATTACTAAACATCATGACAACTATCAATATTCACAGGTTCTTAGGGTCAGCCACATCTCCTTTGATAGACTGATTTCTACGTTACTTTAAAATCAGAGTGGTTGAGCCAGATGGGCCCTTCTTGGGATGAAATAAAGACAGCTGAAAAATCTAAGAATGCTTGGGCAGATTGAGAGACATGTCACAGGGAGGCACCTCAGTAACAAAGACAAAAAAAAGCTTCTTGAGAAATCAAAGGAGTTTGTTATAGCTCACACTAAGTTAGTTGTACCCTTAGCCCTAGAGTTCTGACTAAGCACAGGAAGAAGGACTTGTCCTTCTGGAGCATATCACAGAATTGAAACTGCCCACCGCACTCAAGCTGAGGACACACCAGTGCAGAGCAGAGAGGGGACAATCACCTCCTCTGACCAGCTGGTGATACTGTGCCTGATGCACCCCATATAGGCAGAAAGCTGTTTACAAGACCTGTTTTATTTTCAGTTCTTCCTGTCATCATCTTTTGACTTTTCTCACGAAAATTGCAATCTTCTATTTCCTATTATAATAAAATCAAGTGGGGATGGTTGAGAAAAGTTCCTGTTGCAAGTCCATAGAGTAACTGATCTCCAATTAAATATAAACTTTTCTGTTTATGCACACAAATCACTTCACCCAGAACCCCTAAACACAGGAATATTTATCGGTACTGAGTGAAGCAACATCTGGGAGTCAGCAGGACTATGGATGGTGCTAACAGGAACTATGGATTACCCTGCAGACAGTATTTGAGTATTCTAATTGCTTCTTCCGCACCTGGAGTCTTACTATGACATTGTCACAGTCTCTGTCTCATCTGTTGGCAATGTGTATTGCCATAAACCTATGTTGAAGCACTCAGACTAAGAAAATAAGCCTTACCAAGCAGAGAGCACAAATCCATGTTTGGCTAGTAAGTAAAATCTGCCTAGATGAAACTTGAAACTGAATAGCTCACTGTTTCTCTTACCTCAAGGACCAAAATTACTACAGCTCCAATGACTGTGATCAGCTCTCCCACCAGCCTCAGCTCATCTTCATATGCCACATATGATTCCTGGAAAAAAAGTTAATGGAAATTAAAATTAAATTTTAAAGAAAATGAAAGCAAGTTTAAAAAGAGGATGGGGAGAAGAAACCCTATTGCTACTATAATAAACATGAGTAGACCTGTCAATGCCAGAGGAACCAGCCCAGCCCCAGCAATGGAGAAGAGAGCACATCTCCTAATCCTCCCAGACAAAGGTCAGCTGGCTGAAAGAGGAGAGGAGGACAGCTGCAATAGCTGGGGACTGGGGAAGGCTTGGACTTTCCAGTTAAGTAGGTTAGGTGGAAATTGCCCAATGGAGGCTCTGACTCCTACAGTCCCAGTACCTGAAGCATTTTCTGGACATAGACTGTGTTGTCCCTGCTGCTGGTCCTGTTGCCCGTCCGGGGTTTCAGAGGCCGGTACACACAGCACATGGTGAAGCAAACCATGTAGAGAATGTAGAACAAGGCCAGGAAACAGAAATAGTGACGGCCATACATGTTCCACTTCAGGCTCACCAGCTCCTTCACAGGTGTCAGGTCCAAGATCTGGCGTGCCTGAGAAAGAGAGAAAGAAGGAATTAATTGCCACAAGTGCATGGTTTCATAAACCGCATTCACAAATTTTCCTGAGAGAGTATTAACTATTCTCATCTACCCTATTCAGCATTACGAAATTAAATTTACTTTGAAAAAGTGGAATGCTCTAGTGGATTTGCTCAGTTTGACAATAAAGAGCTTTGGAAAAAAGAATAACACACTGCAGAGAACAGCTGTTGAGTACCAGTGGGAAGTACAAGAAAAGCACGTTAGATACTGGAATAAATTTGTCCTCTGTGTAGGAACATAGAACTGGGGATAACAGAACATTCCTGTTAGTACAACAAAAGTTTTTGTATCAGATGTTTTAAAATAAGAAAACTGAGACAATTTTTTGAAATAAATTTGTACTTGTCTAATGCTCTATGGCTTATGTAAAAATACTACCTTTTATATTTCTGCCTTGTTATCTGGGTGATAATTAATTGAATCATCTGTATCAAGCCTACAGCTTCTACTAGAAGACTGACAGAGCATAAGTAGGAGAGACAGGTGTACTTTGCAACTTACTTATGAATTTGAGCCACACACTTTATTAAGTATTTCTAGACTTACTTTCTATTGTAATGTTTAGGGGGCTACTGCAATAAGTGAGAAAAAGTGTAAGTCAAATTGTTGTGATGGGTTACTTTAAAGAAAAACTTCTTTATGCACTCTGGATGTTTTTCTTCTCTTGCTACAATGCCCTGTTTCCTCTAAGTCAGCCAAAAATGCTGAGTACACAAAGTGCAAGGAATGTTTCCATAAATGGACATGACACTAACAAAACCCTTGAATCACCTAGGAAATATCATGAAGGATCAAAACTGCATGAGAGAGAATCCACCTATAGGTGTTCTGGCTTCTGTAAAAGCCAGTATTCTAGAATTCTTTGCATAGGAGAGTAAATTTCATTTTCAAAGGGATAATACAAGTTTGAAGCTTACTATATTCTTCCTATAGCTTATTTCCCTTCTCTTTTTTTAATTTTCACTTCAGGACCAGAAAATGTATCTTAGTTCCTCTGTGTGTATGCATTCCCCTTAATACAAGAGGAACCTGCTCTGTCTGGGGGCTAAAGATGCTCCTCTATTCCAGTACTGAACTGGGAGGGGATGATGGGATGGGATCACACATGGCATTCTTCTAGAAGAGATAGCAAATATTTTGGGCCAAATATACCAAATGCAAAAAGAGTTACTAGTTACGTGTCAAAAAATTGCAACTGCACACAGGTAAGAGCATTCTGGAAAAGAAAACATTATTATCTCTTGATATTTATTTCAGGATATTTTATCTTCTGAAATTAGGAATCTTGGACCTGCATGAATGCTTTGGGATAAGAGAGAGGCACAATATTCTGCTTTCTTTTTAGGATTATGGTTTAGTCTTCCAAAGTGGACAACTTCTAAACCTGTTCTATTTTTTGATGTGGACTGCTTTTCCCTGAATTTCCATAAATATCCCCAATCATAGAAATTTAGAGGATTTCATGTAAGGGCAAATGAGAGCTCCATAGACATAGCAGCTCCATAGCAAAGCCCTCCAGAAGCTCCAACTTTTGTCAGAAAGGTTTGACTAAAATTTTGATAGGTGGAAATATTACAGGATGGGCAGAACTGCGGTAATTGAAGTGTGTTCTGATTCACATCCTGCCCTGTTAGGATTACTTAAGGTCAGCACAACTGATAGGGTTGTGCACCTTGAAAGTCCTATGGAGATCTGTCAAAGCTCACCATTACACTCTGCTATTTTTGTCTTATTAATCCCTTTACAAGCTTTTGAGCCTGCAGCAGAGATAATTTGCCCACTTTGTTTTGAGTCATAACCTGTCATTAAATGAAGGGAATAATAACAATGAGTGGTTTTGAAACGCACTCCAGTTTAGGGTTTCTGAATGCACTCCTGTCTCACAGGGATATTGTGAGAGTTAATCAGTATCACAGCTACAGGAAGGTACTTGCTAGAGCTACTCTACAGGTTCTTAATGTATCTTTGAGCCTGGTGAGAGAAAGCCCTTTTCTTTAGTTCGTTCATACCTAGTTCTTTCAATAACCTGCAATTTTCACACCTCAGAAGAAAACTGTGTATAAAGCACCAGATGCAGCCAGATCTTTAATAAATCCTTCTACTTCCTGTATTCTCTGCAGCTCATGGTACAAAGTCCTTGCTCTATGGATTCTATCAGTGAGCTTGAACCTGCAATCTCATCATTCCTCTCCTTTCATAATCACCACGGTCTGCACACAGAAAGCATTTAGTGCCCACAGTACCTCTCTCTTCTTGGTGGATACAATGAGCTCGAGGAAGGACTGATCCTCAGCCCAGGAGTCAATCTCTGTGATATCATACAGCACAGTGGTCAAGGGGCCAAAGGACCAGAGATTCTGCTTCCGCTTCTGCATAAGGTATTGAAACATCTGAGGAGAAAAGAAGGGGGGCAAGGATATCAGAAGCTTTCCAGTATATTTTGTATTTGTAGTCAGAACAAATAAAATTGGCCAAAACCCTTGGTCAAAATGACACATTTTCCTTGTAGCTGTAGGGGTCCTCATATCTCTCGTAATAACAATTACAGGATGTTAAGAAGTGGAATGAATTTTTCTGATTCCTATTTGATTATTAGCTCATGCTTAACATAAAGGCTGAGTTATTTTTTCTCTAAATTCTAATCCAACTGCTGAAGTTACTTGACACAGTTATACTTCCTGACAAAAGACTTCAGAAGGAATTACATGCTGATTAGAAAAAAATGTTTTAATACTCTTCTACAAGAAAATAGGTTTGACAAGGGAAATGTTCCTGTCCCTTGTTAATCTTCAGAAGAAGCACTAACCACCTTTGCCTTTTCAATGAGTGGAAGGATGAGGGTTTAAATTTAATGCTCAGATTTTGTCTATAAATAAATGCCTGTGGATACCTGAACAGGTTTCCCATGTGTCACATTTAGAGTAACAAAACCTAGACAACCAAGACAACAATTTCCATGAGCCTTTCAAAAAACCACTTCGGGTAAATCTGTCTGTTAATATCTGTATAACTCGAATGCTTCAAAAATTGGGAGAAAATATCTATTCTTTAGGCACTCATTTCTTTTATTAGGATAAAGAATTTTTTTATAAGGGGTTTTTGGGGCCTACATAAGACTCCTGGGAAAAAAAGCCTTATTACGTATCTTCTGCCCATTAAGAACTTGCACAAACTCCCTTGCTCTGACTGATGTTATTTCAAGGTTTCCATTTCTCTTTGTTATTGGAGGTACCAGTGTCACACAAACTCACCACAGTGTTGCCCTCAACTCCAGCCAGTTTGAATGGACTAAGCCCCTCATTGTTAGGAATCAGTTCAAGTGACCCTGGTCCCTCTTTGTTCCTGTCATAGGAAAGTATCAGGCTGTACATATGGCAGGCAAACGTCTTGTTGGGCTGGAGAACCAGGATGTGAAGAACAGTGTTACCTATGAAGGAAGCAGACTGGATAAAGTATGTGGAACGGCCCAGCCCTGTGCAAAGACTGAGAATTGACTGATGGCTTTTATTTTCCTCACATCCCTCATCCCACTGCTATTTTTACTGAGAGAAAGATATTTGCATGCACAGTCTGAATTGAAATGTCCAGATCCACTCTCTGCAGTTCACTGATCCCCACAGCACATACCCTGAGAATCTTGAGCTCTAATGTCAGCTCCATTTTCAATGAGCAGCTGCACAATTTCCTCATTTCCCACACAGGCAGCAAATGATAAAACATGCTCTCCTGAAATGAAAGGAATGGGGAGAAGTGTTAAGAACAGAGGAGATAGGAGATGTTGAAGCATTCTGAGCAAAAGCTATCCATGTTATGAAGCCATAGCACATGTAGGAAAGAATTGCTTTAAGTAACTTATAGATTTCCTGCCCCACTTCTCATCCTTCTCAGAAAGGTTAAAAAAGACATCTCCCACACAACACGAAAAGGAAGAAATGTTTTGTTCAGGGATTTACATGCATAAGAAAGCTGAAAAGTAATTTGCCGGTAGAAAGGAACTAAATTACAATTTTTATACAATGTATGTATTTATTTGCATACATACAAATCTATAAAATGTGTATTGTTTATATATTCACATAACATTTACATACTCAGAGCAAGTCTTACTGTCTGCTAAAATGAATGTTTCTGATGACACTTGGAGATAGGAGCCTCTCTTTATCCACTTTAGATGGGACTAAAGTCAGGCTCCCCCATACCCCCTCACCACTCTGCTGGCTTCCTCCTACAGCAACAAGGGGAGAAGTTAAGGCTGTACCAAAATAGAAAAGGTTCTGGGAGCTGCGCCTGAAGAAGTGTCCAGTGGCCCTTGCTGTGCTGGCGTTGGCTCCTCTCTTAAGCAAAGCCTTCACCAGCATGGTGTTCTGGTTGGCTGCTGCGATGTGGAGAGCTGTCTGCCCTGCAAGACACAGAAACAAAACCTTGTCTTCCAAGAAAACAACTTCAGGCTGGCCAGCAGCCTGCAGTTCACGTGTCAGTCATGGTAAATGGACAGCAGCTAAAGGAATTGGCTTTGAAGTTATCCCTGTTGTGCACAAAGGGCTGTGTCCTAGAGAAATTCCAGAGGTTCCATCCTACTTAAATCTTTTCATGAATTTATTAAAACTGCCTTTATAGATTGCCAAAAAACCCCAACAGGGTGCACTTTCTAGATTATTGTTCTAGGGAAAATCAAGACGTGCCACACTCTTCTGGGAAGCAAACAGAAAGTTGTGAGATTGACTTTGCTTTCCTTCATATGAAATGAAGATAAGGTCAGGACAAAACTCCCAAAGACTTCCTCGAATCCTTCAAACTAGGCATTAGAATTTTTTAAACCCCATTATTATTATTTTAGTGGTTTTGAAATTCAGACTGGAAGTTCTGTGTACTATATTAGAGGCATTCTTAAAAATTCTGGATAAGAGTCTAGCCTCAAAAGCAGTGGCCACATTCCTCATTTTCTCAAACAAATAACTACTTTTTCTCCTTTCAGAGGAGGTCAGTCAGATATCCCTTTTTTTACAAACAAGTATGTCAGAAAGCAAACAGTACATATCCTTCCTATCCCTTTCCAATCCCTTGAAATTCACTGGTCAAGGCCTTTGCATGTTTGCACGTGTGCACTCATGTTTAATATAGTTCCACCTTCCAAGAAAGGTCAGAAGCCATTTGCATGTTGGATTTGCTGTGTAACAGTTGAGCAACATATTGGACCAGGAACAACATAAGACAATTTCCCAAATGTACAGGTAGTACTTCCTCTCCCCCCACGCAGGGAATCCTGCCCATCCTCATTCCCAGTAATATTACCTTCATAAAGTTCTGATGTCATCCTTTCATTGATAAGCTCGGGAGCTGCTTCCATCAGAGCCACTGCTGCCTCCAAGTTATCATACATGGCAGCTATGTGGAGGGCAGTCTCTCCCACTGCACCTGGAAAGAGCAGGAGAAGCATGAGAGTTGTCAAGACATTCAACTGTATGGGAGAGGAGCAGAAATAGATTTATTCAGGTGGGCAATTACAGGAGTGTTGTGTCCTCCCTTGAGTGCCTGGTACAGCCACAAAACTGCACCATCTCTGTCCTTCACTGCAACAAAATCTGAAAACTGAGCAGAAACTTCAGCTTTTAAGTGACAGCTGACCTCAGGCATGAAGTGAGTGAGCACGCATCAGAAAACTCAATTTTGTTGCAAAGCTGCTGACATAGACTTAAATTATCTGAGTCTGCTGAGGCAAATGTTTTAGCAAACTAAAAAGCTAATAGTCTCATTGTAGGAAGCTCTTGCCTTCTGCAGAAAACCATTTTTCTCAAGTAATCCCAGATACCTCTCTGGTAGATATCGCATGTTCCGTCCGTGAGGAGCTTCCTGATGGCAGCAAGGTTGTTCTCTTTGGCAGCCTGGAGGAGCGGGGATTCCCAGATCCTGTAGTCAAGAAAAAGTGGCTGATAAGGAACAAAGTCAAACACATGCCTCTCTCCAGAGTCAGCATGGCCTTTTTTCAAGACAGTTTGTATCTTGAACATTTTCACTGAAAAATCAGCAATGCACTTCTACCATCTGAGGTATTCTTTGAATGCACAAAAAACCCCAAAAACCCCAAAAACAAAAACAAAAAACAACCAGGAAAAATCAGAGCAGTGCAATTTTAAAAACACACTGAAATTCATCATCTCTTGGCTTACTGATGCTGAACCATATGGTGGCAGCAGAGGGAAAGACAGGGGAAACAACCAAAATGTTTATTGTTTTTATATCCCACATTTTGAGGCACAGAAATAGTGACTGATGGTTCATTGAAATAGACAGGAGTCATGGTGAATGATGGGTTATTGAAGCCCTCCTGCAAGTAGACACTTATCTCAGGAGCCAGAAAAAGCCAATTATTTCTTCACACAGCAAAATAAATTAAGAAAAGGTCATCGTCTGAATTGCTCCCATAATGGGTAGAAAAGGGCAAACAAGAATTTCATCTGTGTTCTAGCAACACTTGCTATAATTAAGAGACTGAGCTCTGAAATATCGTTCCTCCATGTACAAAGTTATGGAGAAAAATTTGACAGCTTAGCTGTACTACTCTTTTCTCTAGTGCTGAGAGAACTGAGGAAATTGTTGAGAACTGAAATGTGTTCATGTCCTGGTAAGGAGCATGCATTCAAACAAGTTCCAGACAGAGTGGTTCACTTATAGCTGAAGCATGTCCTTGAGTCTTCATGAGGATCTGGGTTATTTGAGTATATCCTTTGGGCTTGATGAAGAATTTATAAGTACAGCCACTAAACTTCACTACAGCAAGGTCTTTGGAAGCAAACGACAGGTCAAGGGAGGTGATCCTCCCCCTCTACTCAGCTCTGCATCCAGGTCTTAGGATCTTCAGCTACTGGAGAGAGTTCAGCAAAAGGCCACAAGGAAGACTATAAGAAAAGAACATCTCTCAGATGAGGAAAGGCTGAGAGAACTGTGACTGTTTAGCCTGGAAAAGAGAAGGCTCAGGTGGTGTTCCTTTCAATTCGTGTAAATAACTGAAGAGGGTTACCTGCAGTGTTTGTTCAGCATCCAAACAAGCTTTGCCAATGCTCAAAATCATGAGCTGGTCACACAACAATTTTTTAAAATAACAAAATCTACAAAATTATGGTAAATTTTCCTGTTATCCCTGAATATTTCCAGGCTCATCTTTTAATTCAGAAATTAAAAAGTGGTTTGGAATGGGCTTTTTGATTTTTTGATTTTATACAAATAAGAATTATAAGTATCCCATATTCAGGAGATAAAGATTAAAGGAGAGGAAAGACTCTCAAACCAAAAGAAAAAAATTATGTCTCATGAGTTTTCAGTATGAAATAAAAAGAGATTCCTCTCTCTCAACAGGACAAGTTCCGTTTTAGATCTTTGTTCAAATGAGAATTATGTGGGTTTTTTTCTCACCCCTGCTGTTTCCTAGTACAGATGTTTAATTTCATCTTAATTATCTCACATGGCCCAGGTCAAGCTGCAATGTGTGATGTGAAATAAGTCTAAGGATTACAGTAGAAAATGACAAATTCAAGCTGATATGAACAAGGATAACACCAGCCCTTTTTTTCTCTACAAGTCTCTATCTGTCCCTTTACTACAATCTAAAAAATGCCTACAGTTATCTTAAGCATACAACCCCCAAAAACATGTAGGACAAATTCATTAGTAAAACCATATACCTGCAGAAAAATGCTTCCTCCTGGTGATGTTCCATGTATTTTGGTACTATTTAGTTACAAGATTTTGGGGATAAATACTACATAAAGCAATAGGTGCTTTGCATTAAGTGGTAACACTGATGTGAGAATACATTACCCGTGAATAAAACTGTAAATCATAATAAAACCCACATCAGAGAGAATACAAGTGGTCTACTGCCAAAAATGTTTTCTTACAACTCATGCATCTTAAGAACAGGACAGTTTAATAATAAAACAATAGGAAAGCAGGCAACATGAACTCTGTGGCTCACATGAATAGATATTTCTTGCTTTAGATTATTATTTTATGAAAAACAAGATCTTGAATCAAAAATAAATTAATATGCCATTATCTCTGGATTTAATCCACTTGAAATATGAGAGTTCTGCTCTCCTTTAAAGTGGAAATACACTGGAGACACTTGAGAAAACTTGGGGAATAAAGCAAAACAAAAAAATTCAGAATTACACAGATAAACAGGAATAATTTGAGTAAGTGTAAATTAATGGACATGGGCTACAAGTAATAGAAGCATAACTGAACATCATATTTATCATTCCACAAAATGAGCATTTCCTGTCACCAAAAACACCGCATTATCTAAGGCACTAGAAACTAAACTAGAAAACCCCTGAAGAGCAGAGGAGAAATAAAAAACACTCAGGACAAGAAGTACCATCCTCAACAAGTCAGGGAGGCATTCTGAGATATTTTTGTGTCCTTCACACTCCTAGTTAGGGAAGTATTCCTTCTATAGCTTACTCATGCATCAGTTTCATTAGTAACTAATGACAAGATGATTTGATGAGGAGATTGCATCTAGGATCAAACAAACAGGAACTAAATAAAGAGGCACTCCAAGCAAAAGCTGTAAGATTCAGTGTTAGTAAAGTCAGCTTCCCTTCTCTGCCACTATTCTGGCTAAGAAAGACTCTGTGCCCCTGGAAAATACAAGTTTCAGAGGCAGGAAGTGGGAAAGAGGTGGGGTTTCAATAGTATAAACAGTGCTACAATTAATATGTTGATGCTTTACTGGGTAGGCTTTTATCCCTCAAATGACCTCAGAGAGGAGGAAGGATTGGGCAAGAGACAACACGAGAGGACACAAACACAATACCTTTCTCTCAAAAATTACCAAAGTTCTTGTAAAAAACTAATTAAATCACGATACTGCTATGAGGAAGGCACCTAAAAAAATACTATGCTCAGCTTTTGGAAACAGAGGGCAAAAATGTCAAACTTTTCTTCTTATTGTAGCAACCTCCAACAGGGCTTAAAGTGCCAGAGACCTTAGGCCAAAGAGCAAACCAGAAGAGGAACGCAGGAATGTCAGCAAATGTCATGGCAAACTGCCTGTGATGTCTCAAAAGTTCATGAGTTATGTTTCTAGCATATGCTTTTACTCTCATTTAATTTTCTGTCTCATAATTGGGGAAACATTTTACCCTCATTTAAAACATACCGTTCTAATTATCAACTAATTTTTAATACATTACAGCAATGTGCTGAGCATATAAGGGAAGCAAATTTGGTAATAGAAAAATGAAATTAAGTCACCTGAATTTAGAACCTTCAAAACATTTTCAGTTATTTAACTTCTGCGTATTTAACCAGGTTTCTTGCTGATGGATCAAACACAGGGCAAGTTTTGCATTTTACTACTTGGGTCCCTTTGTGTGTCAAAACAGCAGCTGGCAAAATCTGTGACTTAAGTCTCTTAACAGAGCTGCCCACAGGAGATGCTTAGTTTCCATAAAGTACCATTTTGTCACTGAATAGTGAGGCTGGCTTTCAGAAAATGATTCAGCAGATGTATCTAGACACCTTGAGAAGATAAGTCAGCACATCTAAATTAAGCTCCTGTTCTAATCCTGTCCATCCCCTTCAACAGCTATGGAATCAAGGAATACTAAGCTCCTGATTTACCCAGGTGATTTAGGTTTGTAGCACTAGGCAGACTGGATGTTGCCTTAGAGGATCAGTTTGGGATAAGCTCAGCTCCTTAGCAAAGAAGTACTTCTGAGGGGCAATGAGAACCACAACAGCATCCACCTGCATGTGCCCCTGGGTTCTTCTTACTGAGCCAAGGACTGTGGCAGTGTGGAGGCACCCAGTGAGCCTTGGTCGTGCCTTATTCTCTGTCAGTTTTCTCCACAGATGATCCAGTGATGAGCTCAGGAAGCTGTGAGCTGTTTTCCCAATAGAGGTGAGGGCAAAATCAGGAGCACCCAAAAATCCATTGTGAAACAAAGAGAAGATAAAATGTAGGTCAGATTCTGACTGAGGGAGACATGTGAAATAGTTCTAAACAAGGTTAAAGATTTCACAAGCACTTTCTGCTGGTTATATGTGCCCTTTTAGGTCTACAGCTTCTTAAGCACTTCTTTTGGAGTGCCGCCTGCTCATTTCACTTATGGAGAGATATAGAATGCAAAGACTAGTAAATAAGTCTTAACTTTGTTATAAAAAGAAGAATTTTGACTGCTATGGCTATTCTTTCAAGACACAGGAATATATTAAAAATGTGAACTGTCTGGACAACAACCAATTTGAAGCTTCCATTTCAAGACTGAACTCACCAGAGAGGCAACGAAGCATCTCTGTTTTTCTGTTTTCAGATTCTACAACTCCAATCATTCATTGTACGGAATTTCCCTATTGCTTGCTCCAATTTAAGTTTGCTTCCAGCTTCAAGCTTTATTCCCATAGAGACTCAGTTACCGAGGTTCTAAAGCAATTACTTTAACCTAAGCTATAAATTTATCAGCAGGATATTATTTTTGCTTTCTCTTCTTTCCCTGTTGTTCTTAGAATATCCATGTTCCAGAATACATCATGAAATTGCCAGAGGAGTTGTGCCTTCTCCCTTCCTTCTGCTAGCATGTGCATGTAAATGTGTGAAAGCCTTCAGGAGCCCAGAGGGCTGCTCAGAGGAAGCTGACAGGCTGAAAGAGGATCAAAGCCATCACCTAGAAAGATGCCAAAGAATCAGTTAGGGAATAATTGCACCAAGTGAAAAGGAGCCAGATAACAGGGGCTTGGACAATCAACAGGGTCAGCAAATTTCTTCAGCACCAGCAACAAGACTCAGCAAGTCAGCTGGGACCTCTTGGTTGTGTATGTAAAAGCCCCTTCAGCTGAGAGTAAACAGAGCTTCTCTGGAAATAAATTGAACAGGTTAATAATTGCCAATGTTACTAGACAAGAAACTGATAGGGAATTCTTATCCCTTCAGATATTTAACTATTTGCCACACAAAGCAGTTGAAATCTTGATAAGTCATTTCCAGCAGGGCATTCTCCTTGCATTGGCTTCTTTTTTTTTCCAGTTCTGCATATGTGACCATCATTAGAATATTCTTATGCTAGAACTGTTTTAATGGTTCAGATGTTATTTGTTGATATATATTATCACTGAATCAGTCACAAAACAAATTTGTTCTCTGATGTATAACCTCATTGTGCATCAAAACTTCCAGCCTTCCTCAACAGGGATTTTCTTGCAGTTTTATTCCAGATTGTGTTCCTTACCCTTGTCTAATAATTTTTTCCTAACAGATTTTTAACTTGGGGTGGGTTTCTTTTTCAGGGAACAAATTATATGCTTTCTTTTTCATAAGGAAACCTATGGCCAAGTTTAGAAAGTCAAATAACTTCCTAAATCTATGAGCCTGAGACACATTTTAGGCTGAGATTGGGTATGTGTATGTCTGTGCATTGCTGGGGAAACACGAGTTCTGGAGGACCTTTACACTTGTGAAATTAGAGAGACTGTTTTCCATTAGCAATCTCAAAACTTCCATTAGGACAAAGATGCATCAGTAGAAGAAAAGACCAGAAACGCTGCTATTGATGCTTCTCATTTTATTTTACTGCAGCAGCAGATTTTCCAGCCAATTGTACTTTGCATCTTGACTACTCAGAAGCACTGTTGTTGTAACAAGCTGTAAATGAAGTGCTGGAACTGGAAGCTGGCATCTTTATTTCACTGTCACCTTTGGGTGCAAATGAACTAATAAACGCTTACAAGCATTACAGATTTTAAGACAGGACAATCCTTCGTTAAGTTGTGGGATGAAAATTCAGTAATGTTGTTTAGACAAATGAAAAGCCAAACTATGGGGACATCTCATTCACTACCAGCTTGAGAAAGATTTATGTAGACGCTGAAGGCTGTGTCCCTGTACAACTCCTAAACAATCCAATTTACCTGCATTAGGCTGAGCTGCTTTTCTATTTGTTTTCAGGGTAAGCAATATGTCTGGGAGACTAAAGAGCCTCCAAAGAATTTGGAAGCTAAAGGTTTTATTGTGGCATCTCTGGAAGGACCATAGCTCTCTGCAAGTTATGCAAATTGTTCCAGGCACCCCTAATGTGATACTTATTATTTATCAATCACAGTTATAGGCAGAGATACAGGCAATAGCAGGAGGAAAAGTACTACATAATTGTTATACCTTTATAGGTACTGGAACCATGTACTTCCTTGCTGTAATTGATATATTATTTATTTTTTATAAATAGTGCTATTGTCATAGGGTGTAATTTCTAAAATCACATTCTAGGAGGAATTTGTTCACATTTCCTTAGAAACTCTTGCACTGAAAATCATTTCTAGAAGATCTATTAACTAGGACAGACATATGATCCTTCTTCACCTCTATCAGGCCCAAATTTTCATAAGTATTTATCTTTCTGTTCTCTGTCACTATGAATTATGTTGAGGATTTATGTACCTATGCTTCAGGCTGTGCAGACCCAGAGTTTGTTTCCAAAGATGAGTCAAGAGAGGACATATGAGATGTGGCCACTGTCCCTGGGATTCCACTGTGAGCTACAGGCTGTTTAAAAAGGAGGATCTTCAACAGAGAGAAACCAGAAGATTAAGGCCAAATAAACTCACAGTCCTCAGTAGTGTTAGGAGATTGTGCCACATTTTCTGAACCTGATTCCCCTGGGGAATCATTATAGAGTGCAGTATTTATCCCTCTCTGTGAATAATGCTGAGATCTACTGCTAGTAAGATTCAAAGAACTGTTTCAGATGAAGAGCATCAATGCCAGGGAAGGTGACAACTGCCCAAACTGTTAGTTTTCAGGTATTATCACCAGTTATCAGAGAGAAAAAAGCCTTGTTCTTCTCTTGCAGGCTTTCAGTGTGCGATCAGAGAATGCCAGTTAAATAGTAACATATTTACTGGCTTTCAATAAGACAATAGTGGAATTTAATCACTAGTAATTACTGTATGTATTCCAACACCATTTTCTCTAAGAAGAACTCAAGCTGAAGCCACAACACGCCAGTTCTATACCACTAAGTGACAGGACACAGCAAAAGTCCTTTTGGCTCACAACAGTTTTTCCACAAAAGCAGAGGTTTTATAAGAGTAGTTCCCACACACAGTCACCAAAGAAGATCTTCCTGTTGTGTTTTTTTATCTATACATAACTAAAAATGTGAAAGCAATAAAACTGATTCCAGTCCTCTGCAAAATGTTCATTTTTTTTGTCCTCAAACCCTGAGCATCTCTGGGGACAGGAAAGGAAAGAGTAGGATAATAGGAGGAACTGGTCCTGTCCCTCTTTAGGGACAGAGTTTTCATATATTGGCACCACATAATTTGTGACCAAATAGCAGAAATCTAATTTGTGAAAGTTGAAAGCTGTGGGAAACATATAGACCTTAAATGGAAGGAAACAATCGTGTCCCCATGCAACACTGATTTCTCTAGGAGGTTATGGTGGAGTCTGTCCTGGGAAGTTTTCAGGACTGAGCAAGAGAGAGCTTAAGCAATGTGATCTATTGCTGTCAATAGTTCAGCTTCAAGTGGGAGGAGAGATAGAGATCAGCAGAGCTTTCTTCCACATCTCTTTGACTTAAAAATATCAAGATAATGTTATAATAATAAAAATTTATGTATTACAAATTATTGTTTATTAGTATTAATTATTAGTATATAATGAATATAATTAATTTAATATATTAATATATTTAGACTTCTATTTTTTACCCATTTGGATCTAAGAGAATCTGCTGAGAATTAATTTTTCAGTTACCTGTGATGCTTTTCATGAACACATCAAAATGTAAACACTTCAGCATTCCACAGGAACACTATTGTTCCCATTGTCCCTCCCATTTTAAGTGTATTTAAGTCCCACTGCTCTGAAGTAAACTGGAACACGCTGTATTACTTGGTCAGAAGCTAGGTCATTATATGATTCTTTCCCTGAAGATGCACTTTTGTCCCTCTGAAGCTGCTTCCTTGCATATTTCTATTCATAAATGTGTATACACATATACATATGTATAGATAGACTTTGTCCCACATAGACACCTTTTTGTCCCCACAGATGTTCAGAGTTATGTATGGAAAGAAAAAAAACAGATTTTACAAGCAGCTGGAAGCAATTTGTTATTTGAGTAGTGCAGCATTTGTGCATGCAGAAATGACAATGGCAGATCCAGCTGTATTTCCATGAATAGCCCTACATTTCTGTGTGTGGAGGGAGCAGCCCTGCACAGCAGCCACAAACAGCCTTGATTCAGGGTTCACATGGGAAGACACAGGCAATCCCCTGGATAACTTAAGGTCTAAGAGGAGTCACTGTACATGTTGACATCCAGGTCACAGGGCTGAGAAACCTCAGTCTGACCCAGGAGGTGACTGACCTCCCCAAAATATTCAGCAATATTAAGACTACTCTATTCCACAGTAAGAGCAACCTTTAGAGAGACAGAAAGCAAAATCCTGTCAAAAAAGCACCACTATTTCAGCTGACTGCAGCCCATATATCACACACACTCTTAATAATAATAATAATAATGACGCTAATGATAATGATGGCAATAATAATAATGATAATAATAATAATTAAAAACAAACCTTCAAGCATTTTCCTGTGAGCTTTACCAAGGAAGCAGGAAAGACAAGAGAATACATTATTAATTTGTGACTGAAGTCTTGCACTCAGGGTAATTCAATTGTAACCTGGTAAATCTACCTGTGAAAGCAGATAAGATTGGAACTCCAGAAGAATTCCACCTTGAAAGAAGAAATCTGATAGAGAAAAGTGCTCCAGGGTGGTTTAAAGTTTATCTTCTGGCAGAAAAGCCTAAGGGGAAAGAGTGAGAATCAGCTACAGGGAGAGCAGCAGAAGAAAGAGAAGACAAGAAGGCTGAAGTGCACTGTACCTTTTCTGCTGGAGTAAATAGATTTCATCCAGATGTTTATCCCAGGATTTTTTGCCTTGCAGCTTCTGACTTAGTGCATTCCAGATCCGGGAATAGAAGGGATTGCTCTCCCCAAATAAAGGTAGCCCCATATCACGTCCCTTTTTCTCTCTTTTCCAGCTGCCTGTAAGCCAGCAATCCCCACTTTGGGAAAAAGTCAGGGAAGGCTCACTGCAGGTCACCACTCCTCCGCCCTCAGTTACTTACAGAGGAGACTGTCAGTCAGCTGCATCAGCTGATCAAAGTACATGCAAAAACACAAAATAAAATCACTTGTTCCTAGCAGACCATACCTTGAGCCTCATCAATTACTTAGTTTCCAAAATAGCCCAACCCAAAGGTGTGTCTGATTCAGAAGTAGCTCGCCAGCAGCCTACCCCTCAAAAAGACCCTGTACAGCACTGAAGAATTCACACACCATCTAAGTCCTAGGCTTCTACTCTTTTGATTTTGAAATCTAGAATTTAGAAGCAATCATACTCCTTTTATATCTCTGAATATCTGGAAACTAGCATGTAAGCAATTTTGAAATAGACAGCTGAGCAAGTCAGGCAAAACACCTTTAAGGTGAGTGAACATGTGGGAACGTGCCCTAAAAGACAGGACTCTGGGAAGGTGGCAGAGAGGAGGACACACCTCCCACCTCAGCTGTCTGCAAATCCCATTAAAGAAATTATCGTTACAGGCTCCACCTTCTCCACGTAAAACAAAATCACTCCACGAGCTGGAAGAAGAGTTTATGTCGATAAATGTGTAAACTTTACATAATTAATTTTCATATAATGTTCCACGAACTCTCATTATTTCTTCAGATTTCTTCCAGAAAAAAAATCTTATTTAGAAAAGGGATAAAAATTTCTATTTAACAATTCCCCCCCCCCCCCCTTTTTTTTTTTAATTTAACAAGAACTTGATTTTGGTACAGAAAAACATATTCAGGGTCAGGGGATATTTGTCTGCAAAGCAGTAGACCAAATATCAAAATACAGAGATGAGACATCCTTCTTCGTGTGAAGAAGCTGGAAGCTATGAGCAAGAAAAGAAAAAAAACAAGAAGTAAGAAAAGGGAAAAGATAAAAGGAGAAAGCTTCTAGTTCTAATCTTCTTTCCCCAAAGACTTGTGCTATTATTTTT
The DNA here is from genome assembly GCA_025920805.1 of Petroica traversi. Lineage (NCBI taxonomy): Eukaryota > Metazoa > Chordata > Aves > Passeriformes > Petroicidae > Petroica > Petroica traversi. The sequence goes on along the minus strand of JAHLSL010000040.1, from coordinate 27,607,699 downwards.
GTACCTTGAATCAACAGTAATATCCCTTCATTCCTACTCCTGCTGTAGTGGAAAGGAATTCTGTTCAGGGTGCCTGGACCTAAACAGAATCAGTGGGTAAGGGAGAAAAATGTGTAAGGCGATAGGACTGAGTCATCTCTTTGAAACTCCTGGTTTATGTAGAGGTAACTTAGAACTACAAAATCAGGCTTAACATCCAAACTTCTGTAAATTCATGATGTTTCCTATCCTATAAAAACAAATTGCCATGCAGAAAAAAACAATGCTTTAAGGCAAACTTGAGGGATCATATCCCAAAATGTAAGATACACTGAGTCCTGATCTCGGAGGAAGTGAAGTTAAGCAATTATAATGGGAAGAATATATTAGTTGCTACTTTGAGAGGTTAGAGTTTATACCAGCCAGGTATTTTGACCTTATACTGTGTTTTTAATAATTTTTTTTAAAAAGCATATCAATAATAAGTCCCTCCTAACACTGTGAGGGCTGGGAGGGGGGATGCAACTCCTCTTGAAATTGATAAAGATATTTATACAGTGATGTGTTAAGTGCCTCTAACAGACAAAAACAATCTCTACTTCTCCCTAGCAGAGAATATTTTTTACTGTCTCTCCAAGCAGTACAAGCCCTAGAAGAGTGGGGCAGGAAAGCAGTGACTTATTCCTGCCTCCTCTGGGCAGCGCTGCCACCCTGACAGCAGCTCTAAGGTACAAGAAGTGAAGAGCAGGCAGACAGCAGGTTTAGGAGGGCATTCGTAGCTCACCATGGAGGCAACAGCTGCAAACCAGTGTCTCAGGTGGACTCACCACACGGTCGTGGGTGGCTCATTAGAGCTCTCATTATGGCTTCAGACTGCAGGAGAGCTGGCTCAATATTCTCCTTTAGCCACTTGTATGGACATGAAGTCTAATACTGCAAAAGAGTGTTTTCTTGTAATTCTTGGTAGAGATCATTTTCAGCGGTGATGGAATATAGAGGTGAAAGGTGGAAGAAATATGTAAGCACGTGATAGGGACTGAAACCTCTTTAGCACATCATGACCATTCCACTCAAGCACTGCTGGGCCTTCAGTCTAGAAGGAGGCTGTAAATGGGTTTTTTTTGAAAACTAAGGACCTGATAAGGCCTGTTAGTTGAGGTGTGGATTGTAGGTCTATACAGTTCTGCTGTGTGTGGATTTACACATACCTGAAAGGGGCTTTTAGGTCTTTGAATCCCTTTCCTCAGCTCCTGAGTCATGTTGTGACTGTTTCCTAATCCTTTAGCTCCTGACATTATTCTAGCTCTACTTGCTCCTTGTTCCAAGCTCCTACTGCAAGCAGTGTCTTTATCCTGGCTGCTAGTGATGCCCTTTACTGGTGTATGTCTTGACTTGTTTCTGAAATGGGGTAATTCTGACTGACCTGATTCCTGGACTCTCTTGATTCCAACTTGACCCCATCTCCATCCATAGCAATGTAGACACGAAGAAATGCAAAGCACAGCCTGTCCAAATGTTTCTCACCCCACAGTGTCTAATGACACCAAATTAAAACAGACAAGCAATGATGGAACGATGTTGGTCCAGTGCAATTCTGTCATCCCACAACTCTAGGGCATCTACCAATATCATAAGTGGCACAGTTAGGATGTAGTGCCCTTTGCAACACTATAGAAACTGTACAAATAAGCCACTGTGTGGAGATACTTCAGCAACAACCAATTCCTATTTTCCCATACCTGCTATAAATGTAAGAGAGCAAAAAAACCCCACTTTTCTCACTGGGGATTTGGTCTTGCCAGAGACAATACTCTGCACTTTTTATAGTGCAATGCAATTCTTTTAGGTCAGCCTTGAATTTTAAACTTTGTTGGTTTTTAAATTTTTTTTAAACCAAATCTGAATAGTTAAATGCGAATGAGGTGACTTCTGGTGAACCTGCAATTCAAGTTAGCATTTTCCAGCAACATACTTCAAAAGGAAAAATTATAACAGGAGAATTAGAGGAAAACACTACAGGAGAATTTTTCATGTAATCTCCAGTTCTGTTTACATCCCAGCCACCTTTTCAATCCCTTCTTTATTTGCAAAAACAAATCAACACAGCTATTACCTGGCCTACTATAAAAGCAATTTCAGTGCTAATGTAGAGACAGACGTAATTTGCACAGTACATGGATTCCTTTCCTTCTGAATGTTCCTGACCCCTACATTCCATGTTCTTGCAAAACTCCTGTTAACCTTCCTGGAAATTTAGAGTGCTGGAGGTATGTAAGATTAAATCCAATGTGCTTATCTGGTGACAAATCAGGATGGGAGTGCTTTTTTTCCTTAATCTTTCTGGTTTTATCTTACAGGTTTTTCAGGCAGAGAGGGAATTGCAAGAGCTGCATGATATTTTAAAGTTACTACAAAGATGTAAGCGTAATCCTAGTCTTTCACAAAATCCACAGGAATGCAAACTCTGAGCAGCAGGAAATGGAAAAGATAAAAGGCATTGTAAAAGTAAAGAAACCTATTGAACCTAAAGGAGAAATAAAACTAGCTAGACATAGTAGATATCCCCCATTTTGATCTCCTAAAACGTTTTTTTAAAGGTTTCTTTTAAACACTGTTAAAGATTATGTATTGAGTGGTATCAGGAGAACTTACACAAAGCTGCTTTTGAAGAGAAAGGAAAGAAAAGGAAGTCAGTTCATTTATTATGACAAATTGAAATTCTTTTCTTCATTTACCTTCCAAATTTGCCCCCCCACATCCCTGTTAGAAGCATCTGGTAGACAAAAAAAGAAGCATAATTAGATGCTTAACACATTCAGAGCCACTGAGTAGCCAAGTTATCTTGGCTAGAGTACAGACAAGTTTTATCTGTCAGAGATAAGTATTGCTCCAAACCATCTGCCTGGACAAATTTCCACATAAGGATTTGCCTGGTTTTCCAGAGCCACAGACTGCCAAGTCAATTCAGAAGCTCTGATTCTTCCACTTATTTATCCATGTCTTTTTTGCATATAATCTCTCTGAATCATATGTATGCTCAAACCTTAAAAATACATCTAATTTTTTTTTTCTCAAATTCACAAAAGAATTTCACTATAAAAATTAGCTCTTAAAAAGTCCCACTTCAGGAATCACAAGAGAAATTCTGTCATTTCAGCAGAGTGTGGATTGCATTCCCAAGTGTAGACTACCATCTTAAGAGCAAGACTGGAAGTGCAACTTACAACCAGTCTCTCAACATTTCCCCTGCACATTTCTGGTTGTACTGCAACTCTTTGTCTGAAGTCTCAACATCTAATAAAAGCTCTAAAGATGTGAGTTGTGAGAGAAAAGAATAGAGCAGCAGAAAACAGGAAAAAGCAATGACAAATAACAGTTTCTAAGTACAGAGAGAACACAAAATAGAAAGTCAAGAATTCACCAAGTCAGCAGTAAACAGTGATTTAGTTTCTCCATGGCTATCATGGATAATATCCCATCTGAGAAGATTGTAATAATAACTAGGCAGCAACTGCTTGATGTATTACTGATATGCTAGGGAATCCTGTTGGACTGTGATATTTCCAGTTGTTCAAGTTATATATCTCACTTGTGTAGGAAAACAAAGCTGTGAATGATTGTATGGAAATGCACAGCTTTCGTACAGTTCGATATCACACAGCTGAGTGGTGATACCTATCAAAATCTAAAACAAATTAACAGAGGAAAATAACTAGATACCCCAGAAGCAGAACACTGAGGTGTTATCTCCACCAGTCTTGAGAAACTCTTATCTTCACAAGATCCCATCTGCTGTGTAAATATGAATTACTTCACCACCAGTAAATCACAGGTAACTCAGCAACAGACAAACGTAACTTAACAATGCATTATAAACTACATCAGGGCATAAGTGTCCTTGAAGGATCTACTCTACATTATGCAACTAATCTTGATGTATAATTCTATGAATCCACCTCCTGGCCTGGAGGAGTGCAAAAGGCTAGGGAGAAGCTGGTTGTAAACAAAATATTACACTGAATTCCCTTAATTAATAGCATTGGTCTTGTTATCTGTGCATGTCTGTGTAGTAAGCTTGCTTAAGAGAGTTTAAGTGGAGTGGTCTCTACTTCTAGACTCAGGGACAACCACTCATGGTGAGGAATGGCAGCAGAGGCACAGACTCCCTTGAAAAATGCATTCCTGAGGTCCTGGCCAGCTGGATAAGGGATGAGCAATATCACCACTGACTGTTACAGAAAAGCAGCACAAAGATCACTAAATTTTGTAAAACCTACCCTGCCAACACTTGCAGCAGACTTTGTATCATTTCCAGGAAAAGCCAAAAGTGAGTCAAAGGCCACTGATGACTGCAGCCACAGTCAGCAGTGTGAAGAAGATCTCAATGAAATAGGATCACCAAGAGTATTACTCATTCCTAAAAAACCTTAAATGCGGGAACCAGTGGGATTCTACCTCAGTGGGGAAGCCCAGCCAAGGATCCTGGATGTTATGATTTGAGGTCCTAGCTCAAGTCAGAAAGCTTTCTGTTAGTGGGTTGGGAAGCTTATTTATTGGTGGTTTACACAAAGACCAAATTCCCAGCCTCCTGTCAAGGGAGGATGTCCCAGGGACTCATGTACTCAACATAAGCAGAAGCATATTTCTTTAAAAGGGTGGACTGAGTAAATGAGAAACCAATGATCTACTCCTGCTGACAGGGACTGGTCCTAGAACAAAAATAGGTAATAGAGAAAAAGTAAAGAAAGGGCTTGGACTCTAGGCTGACATTAAAATTGTGACAGTAGGGTTATAAGACACTGAAATCAAGTCATGAGAGCCTTCTCATTCAGGTTTCCTCAAACAAGGTCTGACATTTAGAGGTAGCCCAAGTGTGTTACCAGGAATCTCCAAACTGGCCTGCAACAGAGTGGGAAAAACAATTAACAAAAAAGAGCACCTCACTAATTAGTTTTACTTTGTGGCCTGGAGTGCCACAAGAACAGCTAAGTCTTTCATTCAGCAATTTTAAAGTTCTGTGTATAAGTGGGGAGGCCCTTGCTCCTAAAGACACACAAAAAAGTGAAAGTATAGCTCTGGGATACACCCATTGCAATGCTAACCCCCAAATCTGTGGCCAGCAACATTTTTGCAGTTTGGAGAAAGGAATAAATTGGTGTAGCAGCTGCTTGATTTTCATGCCTTATAGCACTGATTTGAGACTGGGTGTGAGTAAACTGACTCCCAGTTTCACAGCGGGCATCAGGCTTAAAAGATTCTCAGAAACCTCTGTAGTATGAATACATCCTGATCTGATTCTGAGGGTTTTTTGGGTCTTAACCCATAGCAACTGTACTCCTAAGTCAGGATAGCAGACCGGAAATGAAACTTGGATTGTGACTGGGATTTTTTTGTGACAGCAGGTGACACCACTTAGTACTTGGAACACACAGCTCTGAGCTATGCTGTTGTGCAAAGCACCATTGGGGAACTCCTGAATGCCTGCTTTGGTGGAAAAGGAAGAATTTTGAAGGTAACTGCTGATGACAAAGGTTAAACTTTGGTTCTGACGAACAGGGGAAATTTGGGCCCTGTTAAATGTTTGTCTTTATGAATATTGCGTCCTGAGAGCAATTCCTGGTAGAGCCATTCAACTGCACATCTCAGATTACAAGGCTTGCTGCAACCTGTGAAATCCCAGAGAAGAGTAAAAATCCTTAGTTTTATTCCTCTGCCCCGACTTGGCCAGGCCCCTGAGTGCACTAAAAGCATCATCTGCTATCTCCACTCTCATATTCACTACCTCAAAGTGCCTGTACAGTCTCCCATGTTTCCTAGGTTTCCAAGTCCCCTCCCAGCTTTCCTTGAATTTCCTTCTCCCTGTCTTCTCTGCTCTATCCTCAAATCTTGTCAAGGGAAGAGTGAATTTCTGCCCCACTCATCCCCTGTGTCTCCCAAGCCCACCCAGCCTTTAGGGACCTCACAGGCAGCCTGAACTCTGCTCCCCACATTTTGTCTCTCAATAGTCACTCTTTGGCTTTGTGTCCCCTGAAACAGCCCTATGGAAACCCACAACAACTAATCCACTCTACTAACAGTCCTTTCTGAGCCCAGAACCCTGTGGGATGTGAGGACACTTTTTCTGAGAGGGGACACTTACTGTCAGGTTCCTGAGTGTACTAATGGGCTTCCATGGCCCTGACCAGTCTAACCCAGGGCCTTCAAGAAAGCTACACACACACACACACAAACACACGCACACACACAAATGTGATTGCCCAGAAGCATAAAAGCCCTGTTTAAGGTCTGTCTTTTGTCTTCAGTTCCTGTCTGCAGCTGCACTTGTGTTTGGCCTTGGGCTCCGGTGATCTGGACCCTGACCTGCTGACTGACTTCCATCTTGACTTCACACTTGCCTTGTCAACATGGATATATTCCTTGAGCTAAGCAGGCCTTGTCACCATCACTGGACATGGTTCTGATCAATTGATTGATTTGCTGGCTTGATCTTAGACCTGCCTCACCACCACAAAATGCCTGACAATCCAGGCTCTTGCTTGAGTGACCACTCCAGGTCTGCCTACCCCCTTGCTCATATAGTGTGGGACTGTACCCCAGCTGTGAGGCCCCCGTCCTCTCCAGTGGGAAGTTAGGCTCTGTTTCCCACCTGTTAGGGTGCAGCCAGCTCTTGCTGCTTCCTAACACTTTCTTCATGATTTAAGAGGTCCTATAAATACCTCTTCACTTATTACGCTTTGAATTGCAGTCTTGAGGACTGTTCCAGTGAAGTCTCAACCTGTTCTGAAGGTTTTGGCAGTAGCAGGAGATCATTGGAAGATACCAGGTCTGACTGGTTGTTTGCAAAATTAACTTAGACAATCCACTGGTTCTATAGTAGAAACAAATATTCCTGCTTATACTAACTTTTTGCTTTCAACACCAGAAAAGGAATAATGACAGAGAACAGTAGATTCCACTTATGGTATCTTAAGAGCTGCTTGCAGAACTTTGCTGGTAGAGAAGTGACAAAGAAGACAGTGGTTTCTTGCATTGTCTGTTGGAAGACCTTTGATTAGGGGAGTTTATCAGAGCTTGATCCAAACCAACCATTTAAAATGCTCTCATCTGAGACAAAGCAGAGAAGCTAGATATGTTCCTCTCCGAGGGGTTATCCTAAAGGATATTCTTCAAGGCACTTGTTGTAGGGAAGGAACATTTACTGTTAGGCAATGGCCCACTCAGAAGTATTTGTCTATGAATCAGCTTTGGTCAGCTAAGCCAGGCAAGGTTCAGGTTACTGTGTTACTGTGTGAATAATCCTGCTCTTTGTGTGCAGATATGGTATTGCAATAGTTAAGAAAGATACTCAAGGGCTGCAGAACTCATTGCCCTGAGCTTCTGGGAAAAGGACTGTTATACACCTCATGGAAAATTTTATGGCAGAAACTGACGAGTGTTGTACGCAAAGGGAAACTGATCCAGGGAGATGGCAGTGAACTAAACTTAAAATAAAATTTTATAAGCATTGAGAAAGGAAATAACCAATCTCCTGTAGGATGGAATTGGTTGGGTTTCATTTAATGCATTTATTAAAGTAACTACTAAAACTAAAATTATTTATTTATTTGTTTACTTATTAGTAATTTCTTACAGGGAAAACTTGGTGGTTGAGATATTTTTTTGTTTGAATTTTTGTTTTTCCTCAGATCCTGTTGTGTTCACCCTGCTTAATAATACAGGGTTCTTCTTCAGATTCATCTGATTAGACTTAAGCAGCTAATGAATTTTGAGCTAGATATACTGTGACATCCAAAGAGCTACAAAAGCTGTATCTGCATTAGTGACATTTTTACCCTCGTCCCCACCAAGAAATTGAGAGAAATTTTACTCCACCACAGAAAGAGGTATGTTCTAACCACATAACTAAAGACAGATGAATGATCAAAATTAATAATCACACTCTTCCCCCTGAGAATGTTGAATATACCAGAAAGCTGTCCCCTGAAACAGGTGTGTACTGATTAAAAACTGAACAAAATTATCCTAAGAAGTCAGGTCTTTGGCCACTTGTACTTACTCCAGGCACACCTGAATTTTTCTGTTATGAAGAGTGTCCTGAAGCATTTAAAGTGCATGTTTCCAGTGACAACTGACTACTTTCTAAGTGGAAAGAAGTTGCATTGACTTACAAAACCCTAAATAGGACTGACATTTAGAAAACGAACTTTTAGAGCAAGTGTTCTATCTCCATGAGAGAATCTGAGAATAGAATTTAAAATAAAAAGTTACCATTCCCTTGGAAAGTATGATTCATGACCTTTCCCAGGCAGAGGCTCATTTATAGCCTCCCTGAGGTCTCATTGGCCATGGACCAAACAATTAAATATGTTTAAATATTCCTTAAACTACATCTTGACTGAGGATTTCTCTCTTTTATTATTTAGATGATCTAAAATGACACTTTTCCCTTGAAGGAGCATCGAAAATATCACTTGTGCTGCCGAAAGGTGTATAGGTGATGTGACACAAAGATCACAACAAGGCACCACAAATCTGGAATCAAAAACAGCATCAGGAGGTGACTCAGTAGTAACATCATTTCTCCTTGATTCAGCCCTTTTGTCCCAGTGTGGAAGTGTGGTCAGTGGACATTAACTATCACTAAACACAAGCTCAAATCTCAGTGTAACACCCTATGACTGAATAGCAAATATCAATACATATTTTATCGTAGGTATTCCCAGCAGTCTCCATAGTGAGTTCTCTAGTTTTTAACCTATTTATCTGAGCTTGGTGGTGTGGAAGCTTTGGCATGTCTCTGTGCCCTGTGTGTTAATTAGGAGAGACTGACTGACCTCTGCTGGATTGATCAGAGTTCGTTCACACTGTTGTTGGTATCACAAATACATTCACAGCTCAGAGGGCACCTTCAGCAAATTGATGACCCCAAAGTGTAGGGAATGCCTGCTACACTGGAAGGCAGGGCTGCCATTCAGAGACTACTTGATAAAATGAAATAAGAGGCCAATGTGGATCTCATGGGACTCAACAAAGACAAAAACTCAGTCCTGGACCTAGGGTAGGAAAACTGCAGGCTTGGGGAAGATTGGCTGGGAACCATCTCTGCAGAACAGAGTCTGCAAGTTGAACATAAGCCAGCAGGGTGTCCTTGCAGCAATGAAGGTCATCCACATGCTAGACTGCATTAGCAATAGTATAGGCAGTATGTCAAGAGAAATTATTGTTCCCTTCCATTTCAGGGAGATTATGCTGTTTAATAAGCGACTGAATCCAGGGTTGGGCTCCTCAAACTGGCAAATGGGAGAACATCAAACAGAGGGTCACTAAGATGGACAACAGTTCAAAGGGACACTGAGGGGACTGCTTTTGTTTGTCGTGGAGATTGCTTAAGGGGAGGGAAGGGGAAGAGAAGGAAAGGTACAGGACTAACTGTTGTGTCCAAGAGGGTCGCAGAGGTGTTAGAACCAGACTCTCCTAAGAGGTACCAAGCAAAAAAAAGCAACAACTTTCAAACACCGCGGTGAGGGTGATTCAGTAATACAAAAGTTTGTCAAGAGAGGCTGTGACATGTCTGTTCTTTGAGCTTTTCAAAACTAAGTTGAGCTGAGCAAGACTCTGAGCAAGCTGATCCAGTTTGGCTGTCAGCATTGCTTTGAGGAAGGAGAGAATACAGACTTTTTAAAGGCTATGAATCTATAGAAGTGCTAAGAGCTAAAAACTTGGCAACTCTTTAAAATGTATTTTATTAAGATATGAATGTTCTGTACCTAATCTACCTACTGAATCTACTTATTCACTGGTGTTAAGCCACGCTAGAGCTGTACAGCCATCAAAATTACATTGGCATGTCCTACAAATTAACCAAAGCAATTAATGAAGGTGACCAACTATCCAAAAAATGTGACTCTGCTGTCCTGCAGGGGTTTTTGTGTGAACCAGCTCTGCACAACAGAGTCCTCTGTGAACCAGCTTACTTCTTAACCTAATATCTCTTAAAACCTCTATGATCCTTGTGTTTATAGTTGGGAAGAATCTACATCTCATCTGCTCCTCCTGATTTCAGAGTCAAATTGCTGGATGTTCAAGGCACTCATTCTCCAAATAAATGAAACGGTAGCATCACTTGGAGTGGGACTTTCAGAACCACTAAATCAGACCAGCTGAAGGGCCCTTAAGAGATCCATTTCCCATTCACACAGCAGAGTAACAAGCATTAGTGCTCAAGTCCTTGCCCATCTTCTGATTTGAAGCAAGATCAGAGGTCATGTCTTTAGAACTGCTGTAAGAACACTGTATCCAGGTGACCTTCATCCAAACCCTGGGGAAAAGACCACAAAGTATTTTTCCGCCTGAACATCTCCTGTGCACCCACGGCATTTTTCCATAATTTGCCCTTTGGAGTCACCAAGTTTATTGAAAAAGAAAAGGTAACTGAATACGCTTATTCCATTTGGCTTCTCCTGTTTTGAATTACCAGGGAAAATAGTTATGCCTTAAAGCCTTCTCTGCATCTGAAGTATTTTTCTGACGTCAACTATAAATATTGACTCCCAATCTATTTTCATGAGATGCCATAAGCAAGCTTCATTTGAAAACTGATTATCTCTATCGCAGACCAGGTCATAAATTTAGAGTTTTGGTTCCAGATTCCAAAAAGTGGCATGTCGCCTCTTGCTCTTTTCTTATTTAGGCTACCTAGTGTTTTAAATCATTCGTCATTTGGAAATTTCCTTTTCCTGACTCTTTGGGACATTTTCATTTCACCACCCAGTAACAAAACTCTGATATCTGTTTCATTTAAAGAATAACGTGATCAGAACTTGGAGTATGGGAAGCACATTCATCAATACCCTTATGCTTCTAAATCCTTGTCGGACTTACTTTGCCTACTCATATCCACCATTCACAAAACTCTGCCAACTTGCAGACCAATGAGTGCTCTGCAGCTCTGCAAATATTTCATGGACACTTTTAACTCCAAAACATTTCTGGCTAAAAGAGCCTTTGAAAAGGTTACATTTTGTCAAGGAGAATTTAGAAATAATAAATTGGAAGAAAAAAAACCCAACAAACTACAGACAATATAAATTTAAACTGTATTACTAATTTTCCTGCCTGCACTGGTAATCCCTCCAGGTATGGCAGCTATGTCTGACACTACCTATCCTGATTTCTTTGCCATGGTATGAAGAACACAAACTCTTGGCAACATTTTTAGTTCATATGGTGTCATACAATGAGTGTTAAAGATATCTTGGTGATGACTGTAAACTGGGGCAATCATTCAGCTTCTCTTATTTTGTTGCATTACCAGTGGGAGATAAACTTTGTAATAATAAACAGAGCAATTATAAGCTGATAATAAATCATAAGGTAATTTAACACTGAATAATTTAAATGGTCAGTTTTTCCACTGATGTCTATCCTATGTGAGTGGCATACATTGAAACTTTACCCAAGTGAACAATTACTTTAAAAAACAGAGGAATTTATCACAGGGCTAATAAAAGATCATTTTGCAATTTTAACAGTAATTCTCACTACTAGAAAGCAAATATAATTTCTACCATTTTATCTTTTCTGTCAGCTCTCTAATATTGCCTATGCACAATATAGTATCCTTTCCTATGAAAGTAGGAAATATTTCTTATATTAATAGCAAATTGTTTATGTTACGTAGAAACAGCAAACATTCCAAGCCATGGCTAGGAAGTCATAGGGAGAAAACCCCAAGAATATACTTTTAGGGTTAACTGTGTCATTTAACATGAAAAGAATCTCAAAGGCAGTCACATGAGTTTCTAAATATAGCGCATTTGAACTTCTCCACCTTTGGGGTTCTTCTTCACATAAACCCTTGTGAATCTACTATATTTGGAAAGAAGGAGGAACACCAATATAAAGAATCTTCAAAACAACTTCTGCTATTTGTTTCCTAGGGCCAGACTTCCAGACATGCACAAAGAAACCCAGGAAGAACCTGAGCTCAGGTGCCGTGGCAGTGGGCACAGTTCGCATTCCAAAAATTGCAGATCAGAGTGCAGATTGGGCATCACATTATCAGGAGTATGATGGGAGGAATGCACAGTCTAGCAACTTCTGCCCTCTGCTGCAGTTCTGAGAAATCATGATAGTATTATCATGCTAGGGAATAGTTCTGTCACAGCCACACTTTCAGAACATGTTCACCTGCACTGAAAACGGGAAAAGTCATTTGTTGGCAGTATTACTGTACTCCCATTTTGGAAGGATAATCTGTAAAAGGGAGAGCCACAGGTTTAAAAGAGCTATATCCAATAGATAAGGAGAGAGTCAAGCATATTACAGAAGGTGTAGATAATGCAGGGCATCTAAGATATCCTTTCAGCTGCAGCTATTACCTGCCCAGTCTGTCCTGTGACACAGTTCTTGGTCCAAATGCTTAACAATGGGACACAAACACTTCTCTCTCCCTCTCCAGACAATTCTGCTTACATAATTCCAAGGAATTGTTACCAGGAAATAGCATTGAAACATTCAATTTTGGATTGACTGGTTTTGTTTCAGCAAACTGAAAGCAAAAAAAAACCCTGACACTCTTAAATTTTAGAGTGTTTATTGTGTAACTGCCTGTGGCAGACACCTTGAAGACTCTTTGTAACACTCCCACTTAGCCAGCAATCATGCAGGTCCTACTTGAGTGAAATCTTGGCTCCAATGAAGACATTGCAGTTTTGCAACTGACTTATTTTCAAAATCCACATACAGTTACATTTAAAGGGACAATGCAATCTCTTACATCTCCCTATTCCATTACAGCAAGCCTGTATGACAGACCCCAGGTTATGGATACTGAAGGAAGAAACAGTGAGACTGGAACAGTAAAACTTCTCTGAGGTGCAGAAAGAGAGAAACCAGAATGGTATCTATCCTGTAGCAGTGGTTCAAGCTCAGAGAATGACATACCCCCTGAAGAATTTCTGGGGGCCTAGAAAGTGAGGCCCCTCTGAAGGTAGAGTTAAGTTTGGCCTTGGAAAGGGAGTCAAACCCCCCCCTGCCTGCCCCTGAGTTAACAATAGTATCTTGTGTCTCACTCTTTCCTCCCTTCCTCCTTCCTGACTGCATCCTGACCTTCGAGCCTTCTCCGTGTCCTCCCCTGTACTGTTATGAGATAAGTTGTAACCCTCAGAATAAAAGTCTGAATGTTGGGCGATTCCGGGTCTTTTGCCCCTGAGCCCAAGCAGAGCGGACCCTCGTGTCCTGTGTCTGATTTGGGGCTCCGGGCAAAGGAACACTCTCTCTCTCAGCACCTCTCCGGTTTTTAGAACAGCAGCCACCATCCCAGGGAAGCCCGGCTCCCGGCGAGGGGAAAAGAAGTCCCTAGCTGAAGCTGACTTAACGAAAAGGAAGCTCTCAGAACAAGCCGCCGAGCCGCCAGCCGTCCCTGTGGTCAGCTGTCCGGCCCACGCCACCGGCCACACTATCCCATGGGAAATTCTGAAGTGGAAGTCACCAAGGTTAACAAGCAGTGTTCAATGGCTGTTTAGAAAACGCAATTAGAAGAATAAGAATGAAAGAAGACTGATTTTCTTCATAATCGTATTTAATAGTTTAAACATTAAATTATTTAGTTAGTTATTTTAATACTATAAATTCTTCCTTGCTAGAAAGAGTGACTTGGATATACTGCATGACACAGATTGTGCAGCTTCAGGGACAGTTCAGAGCAACACCTCTGACAGCAGTGAACCATCACAGACTTTCTTACCAACTACCTAATTATCTTGGATCTCCATCTTATCATTGTACTGCCCTCATTTACCCCAAACCAAATTACAGCCTGGAAGGAGACTGCAGCAGTGATTTGTGCACCTTATCTGATGAACAGTTACATCATGTGGTCAACTCTGGAAAGGGTTCAAGAGAAATTAAGACAGAACCTTGTATAATTGCCCATTCATAAAGAAAGCATGTCAGAACAATGTCACTGATGTTTTGCCTGGGGAGAAAGGGATCCAAGGCCCTGACAATGCACCTAATGACATTTTCATTCCCACAGTTGTTATACCATTCCCCTTCTTTTTATTTTCAACAAGCAAATGCAGAGTTGCCTCACATTCTCATTTTCAAGAACTCCACCCACTTGGAGGCCCCATTCTATTGCCATAATTATATACACATTAATTTATTAAATAATAACTACTAATTACAGTTATTAATTTAATTAAACAGCCATTAAATTTTTTATTTTTCTGAATCGGCCTTGGATCATTTCACAAATGAAAAAAATTAGCATCTACATCATAAAAGCCGGAAAAAAAAAAAAAGAGAGGTATGGATATATGCAGATTTCATGGAAAGTGAACATAACCTGCATTGTACAAGCACTGCAGTGCCTTTTGTAGGAAGCTTACAATGCAGGTTGGACTGAGTCCTTGGATATTTTGAGGTTTTTAAAAAACAGTTCCTAGATTTCATTGCTAAAAAACAAACCCTGAAAACATTAAGCAAGTATAATCAGAACAGAAGGCAAAAAATATTGTCATATTGTATTTCTTATAATCTTATATAGTTTATTAATTTTCTTAAGAACTTGCTTTAATAACTGTGACTTTCTAAAATAATAAGTTGAAACTCTTTTCAAGTAACTTATGTCTTATATTGTGCCTAAATTTGGTCAGGGTAGCCTGAAGTAAATTAGAGAAAAAAACCATAAAAGTGTTTTAAAACAAGCATAGTAAGGCAGTTGTAAAGGGTATTTCAATATTGAATGCATATGGAGGCGGTTGATGACAGACAAAAAGATATTTTGATAAATGATGTGAGGCTTAGCAGGCCACCTAGAGCAGAGCCTCAACAATTAAAACTTCTTCTCACTACTCTGTTGATGGTAAAGGAATTGAGTTCTTTATGTATTTGAAAGAAGTGAACCAGCAATCAGTGGAGTTGTTCTGATTTAGAAGCTTCCAACTGTGAACTTCCTTCTTTATCTGAGTTCACTTTCGTCAAAATTACAGGCAGGGCTGTGATTTCACTAGATCTGGATATTTTTTAAAAATTAGTTAAGTCTGAGTAAGTGTAAAAAGTAACAGCTCTTTGAGTTGGTTGGAAAGGACTGCCTTGTGGAGGTGACTCTTTCTCTTGCTCTTAAGGAATACTGGATTTAATACAGGTTTAATTCTTACTAGGTATCTTGCATATGATTCTACTGTTAATATTTTTAATAATTAATAGTGGTCCAAATAAGACTAAATTAAAATAGAAATGGCACAAAAAGATGATGAGAGGAGAAAGTGTTTTTACAACCCATGCCTCAGTGGAAATCCAGTTTGCACTCTTTTTAAAAATAATCATCCATCACTCCCAGCTCAGGAGCTTTTAATTTGTTGTTTCTGTGTCGTGGTGAGATGGATAAAACCTTTGGGGTAAGGATTGTTGTTCTCATCTCTTGCATGGGATGATACAACCTTGCTGTCTGAGAAGAAGCAAGATATTTCCATTTCCAGAGTCCTGTATTAGTGGTGAAAAATGGTCACATCTCAAAACCCTTCATCTCTTTTTGAGCCCTCCTTCTGGGTTTTCTTTTTAGAGATGACTTCAGAAGCTGCAAATTCTGCATGAGAAAGCAGGGAGGGAAAGTACCTGCTTTGGGACAGTCGCAAGAAACAGATTCCAACAGATTAGTTGGCATTCTGATGGTAATGCCTGGCAGGTAAATGAAAAGCCTGGTTTGCTGGAAGGGGACTAGTTTCTGGGAATTCGAAGTGCACTTTATGACTCCCTGCAAGGCCAGATCAGTAGCCATAACACAGTTATGCAGTTCCTTCTCTTCACAGCTGTCTGTGGCCCGAGCTGCAGCCATTGATTCATCTCAAACACAACATCCATCATTCCTGTCACTCTCAGCCTAGAGCCACAAAACCCTCTGCCAGTTTCGTCTGTCCTTTCCTGCATCTCCCCACTTATTTCTGTTCTGGAATCTTCACAAAGTTATGCTTGTGCCGTTTCCCACTACACTGTTGCCTGGCCTCCCAATGGGATCTGCTTCCATCATGGTCTGGAGTTCCCCATTACAGACTGCAGTATCCCCAAATTCTCCATCTCTACCAGTTTCTGATCCCAGCAACAAAATCAGCCAGTAGGTGTGCCTTTACTTTCCTGGCACTATCCTGTTCTCTGAGGAATAGAGCCTTGGGGTAGGATGCAGAAATTCACTGATTATGATCTTTCAGTCCATTTCCTTTCTTCCCTTCATTGGCTCCTTCTTGCCTCAAGGCCCTCACTGCTCCATCTTGGGAATGACTTTACAGCCTCATCCACCTCCTCATTACAAATCCAATGGGGTTTTGACCTCGGGTAGGAGAGTCATCTGATGCAGACAGTGATAACCTTCCTGGTGCTGCCAATTGTCCCGTGCTTCACTGGACCGGAGAGCTGCTTTTACTGGATTTCATGCACCAGCTCTTTCAACCTGATGAGGGACAAAGCATACATTAACTAGTCTGCTTTATCCCCCTCCCCCAGCCCAGCCTGAGAGAAATGGCTTGTGTGCTGTTCTGCCTTGGGTATTTTCACAATCTTTGCTTCACACTGAGCCACGTTGCAGAATTTGCTAAGGAAGGAAAATGTGAAATACTGAGTCACAATCCCTAGAAAGAGAAATTATTGCTCTAAGTGGTTTATCCAACTGTTTCAGTGTATTCATGTCCCTCATATATATGGACAGAGGAATCCATATCCACTATTCTTTTCTACCTTGGAGCCTCAGCTTCAAAGGAGTCCAAGGGCAGTCCTTTGGACTACACTAAGAAACCACTCTGTTGGCCACAGAAATGAACCTGTATCTCTTGGTCTGGCTAGAAAACCACAGCCTTAGGCAGGAATCTGTTTTCCACTGTAGTTTTTTCAGTGTGACAATAACAATAGACAGGAAGGACCATGAGGATTCCAGAAAGGGACCAGGCCATGTGAATGAGATTTTTGAATGGGGGTCAGTTCTCTTCAGAAGCAAGAGTGAAGCCTACTAATGTGCAGGTCAGGAGAGCTGAAGCAAAAAAAGAGTTTAAAATATGTCTGACTTAGGCCCAATATCCAACAACTTTTAAAACAAAACTGTTTATTGAGGATGGAATTTAAGAAGGTAGTACAACCAATGGGGTGGCAGTATTGGCAAAGGGGTTATTTAATTCTGGAAACAGAGATGAAGTGGGGGAAAAAAGTAATTATTAATTTGATTCTTCCAGCCTCTTTTTCTCTATTGTGCCGGATATATACAGATTGAAATATTCAACTTGCATTCACACTACTAACAGAGAACAGCCAGAGAAATATGTATACAAGGTCAGAGATGGTCAGAGATAGTCAGAAAATATTTTATTGCTGTCAGCCACAATGAGGAAAATAGCATTTTTCAGACAGTCTGGTTCTCCATATTTATTTTTCTTTTAAAATAATTTTGCATTTTGATTTTAAGAACTTTTCAGAGATGGAGTGGTATTTAAAGAGTAGTGCTTAAATCTTTCTCTTTAAAGCTTAAATCTTCTCATTTCACATTTCATCCTTTTCCTAGATTCATATTGTATTATTTGCTAGTGAACACACATAATCAAAACCAAAGCAAAACAGGAGTCAGAACTCTCTGTACTTGAGTAAGGATTGTGTAGTCACTGTTTTTAAGGCCATGGCTTCTATTGAATTTGTAGTGTCTGTCACTCAGCAAAGGGCAGTCCAGCCTTTCCCTCTCCCACCCCAACATTTGTTTTAGTTGGCTCACTGCAGATTAGCCTTTGTGGGACTGCCCAGTTAACTGCATCCAAAACTCACCCAATAGAAAATGACCTAATAAAATAAATAATAAAATATTCATAATTAAAAATAAATAATAAAACCTGTGTTTAAAACGGTTTTGTCACCTAATACACCCCATTAACTGAGCCACACCAACGCTAGTGGCAGTAAAAGATGTTGGAGGAAGCATCCAGAGGCAGGAACCCTTGCTGAGGCAGGAGCATGGGCTTATGCCAGAATAAGTATGTCATCATGATCTCAGTTTTCACATCTAGCATCTATTTACTTACCTACTTCAGCGAAATGAAATGAAGAATTTCAGAGGTGCAGGTGAGGACTTGAAAGTATTCCACACTCCCTGTGAGGAATGTAGAGCACCTTTGAAATACAATCTTATGCTGATTTGGGTACAGATTCTTTTAGATGCAGACATGTCTGTAGGGAACATGCCCCTTGAAGTTGTTTTACTAATTGGTCTGCAGGACTGAAAATTCCACGTTCCAGTTCCACGCCCTCTTATCCTTTCTGATGTAGATCTGTTGAAGCTTCTGTCCTACCCCTGTGTTAGAGTATATACCTACTGATAACCAGTGTATTGAACTCATTATTACACCATTCAGTTGGAGTCAGTAGGAAAGAAATTCATTTTACAGCCATGTAACATTCAACAATTCCACTCAATGAGTATTTCTGAAAAACTGATCTTCTAACCCCCTGAGGTATATTTCTAATGAGCACTTTCTGGGCTGAGTATAAAATGTTTTGAAGACTAGCAGGAAAAGACTGTTGAATCTCTTGGACAGAAAGCTGAAGCAGACCTAAGATCACCACCTGGTATAGAAATTTCAATGCCTATAAATCAGAATATAAGTATATATATATATATATATATATATACACATGTGTTTAAGTATGTCATAACTGTCTTAGGCATGGGATAATTATTATCTTGATTGGATGAGCTAATTTCCTGACCTGGCTTTTGGGCATCTAGGAAAGAAATGTGAAGATCTTGAATGAAAGGACCATTGCTAATAGTAAAAAAAAGGATAAAAACCGCACAAAAAAAAATGACAACCACCCCCCAAAGCCATCAAAAAGTCCCTCCAAACAAAATCAACACAAACCAAAAACTAAACAAACAACAAAACAAACAAACAAAAAACCTAAGTAAACAAAATAAATGTAAAATCCAAGGGACCTTAACATGAATCTGTATGTAAATTTCAGGAGTGTGAAAGAAATTCTGTACAGCGAAGAACAGTTGGATTTAAATGTGAGTTTGAAAATAACTAAAAAATTGTCTTCTAGGCTACATGGTGAAAAGTCATCATCAGAGTTCTAAAATGCACAGATTTAATTAGAGTGAGCCATTTGGTCTGGCTAAGTCAATGGCAAGGGTTAATAAAACATGAGGTGGGTTTATTCTTTGAAGAATGAGTGCTTTGCAAGATGCGATGCTTCTACATTGATGTTGTTAGATCACCATCTAGAGGTCGTTTAAAAACACACACTTTACATTCGACTGGATTTTTTTAAAAAATTTACTTCTATTCACTGAGGCTGTTTGAGCCAAACAGCACAAATTATTAATAATTGCTTAAGCACTGAAGTGGGAAATTCACTACATGTTCCACTCCATTTGTGGAGTCTTATAAAGCCTTATGAAGTCTTACAAAACGCTTCTTGTTCAGTTTCAGTCAGTTCTCAGCTGCAGAAATACTCAGGATAAAGTGTGCTTTTTTTTCACATTAGGTAGCATCCTGTTGTTATGATCCTATCCCCTTCATTCTCTTTTTCACCTTTCAGCAGAGACATGGTGTCATGACATCACAATGTGCCCCAAACAAGACTGTGGTGGTACTTATGTGAAGACTCAATTACCTGAAAAGCAGTGAGGAGCAAAAGTGTCTTGCACTAGACTGCAAAATAGGATGGGGCGTAATGCAACCCTGATAATTTTCCTGGGATTTGCCATCTATCTGATGAGTTTGTTCCCAACCACTTACTGCGCAGTACCAGTGAATGAACAGGAAGAGGAAAGCAGTCCAACAGCAGGTGAGAAGATGGGCTGAAGTGAGAGGATGAGAAATAAGGGGCTTGCTAAGGGCTGGACATGAGATTAGTTATGGAAACAGAAGCTTGGTTTTGTAAAAAGAAAATCAGAGGAGGAATGAGAAGATACGTGTCAAGGGGAAGTGGAGGCCAGATGATCCCTAAGGAATAGGGAGCCTACAATGGAGTGGAATAGCAAGGCCATCCCTCAGCCTCGAGCAGGACAGTCCTGGGGACAGCAGTCAGGGTCAGACAAGAGGTCACCAGGGAGGTCCACGATGTTGAGACAAGTCCAAGTTCAAGGAGGAACACGAGTCAGTGTCAAGACCAAACCTAGTGATGGTGACCAGGGTCAGACACAGTCCAGTGACTGCCCCACCCTACACTTACACGGGGCAGAGGACATGGAGGAGGCACAAATTCAGGCCAGTCATAGATGTTAAGGCCTCTTAGATCCCCCATAGCCCTGACTGCAGCCTCCCATCTCAGCTGTCCCCTCACACCCTACAGAGATCTGAAAGGAAAATTCCAGCCCTGAGGAGCAGGGTGAAATAATAGAAGAAAATAGAGTCAAACACAGTCCCATGACTGCCAAGCAAGTCCACAGTGATAAGACATATTCAAGGTCAGACCAGGAGGTCAATCTGTAGGTCAGGATCCAGAATAGCAGGGTCCAGGCACAGCTGTGATGAAGACAGAGATGGAGATAATTATATTGGCAGCAGATCACAAATAGAGATTTGAGACCCAGACCCAAGCTTAAATCCCGTGGGATTCAGGTAAAGGCTCCAACTGGGGCTTTTAAGGGCTATTACAGTCTACTGCTATAGTCATGGCCCTGAAAAGATAAAAGAATGTATCTGGGGTGACTTCTGTAATGGAATAGTACAGGAAAGGATAAAAACACAAAGATGCAAAGGGGAGTGGGAAAAAAACAATTACTAAAAGAAACTATTTCAAAATCACAGAAACAAGAAAAGGACAAGAGAATCAGAGTGGAAAGAGGTATGAATGGAAAGCTGCTTGGGATGAAGGAGGAAATGGACATAAAGTGAAGCTGAAGTGTATTTGAAAGTTTAGAAAGCAGGGAGAGTTAAACAGGAGGGAAGCAGAGGTAAAAAGGCTTCAAGTATGAAAGAAATTAACAAGAAGAAAGCTTATGTTGTTTCCTTTTTCTCTCATTTACAGGCTGGGAGGAAATGGAGGAGTCATTTGTGGCCTCCTCAACAAGGGAAGGAATGGAGGTGATCGACATGGTGGAGCCTGAGAGCTTAGACACACTGAGCAATTCAGGGGTGAAGGATTTGCTCTTGGCCCTGGCTCTTCTCCTGGAGATTGTCCTTTTTTTATGCATGACATAGAGCTTGAAATAATTTCTGTGATCATGGATGATAACTATTTGAACATCTACCTGTGGTTCATGATCACCTACTGGACAATACAGCTTGACTTCAACAACCACATCCCAGGGAACTGAACCAGAACACTGAAGTCAAGGGCAAGGACTTGTGCATATATTGAAAGAGTTTTGCTTTCTTCTTGAGAAACACAATACATTCTCAGTAATTTTTTCTAAGCCTTCTTGCACTCTCCATATGTTCTTTGTGTAAAAATATCACAGTTAATAATAAGAATTAACTCTACCCAACAATTTCACCAGTGACCCTGTCTTTTGAAGAGAATATTATTAAATTCAACATACGTTGAAAGAACAGGGGTGGGGGGGAAGCATATTCTGTGGAACTTAACAAGACAGATACAAGTTAGACTCCTCAAAATGCTCAAAAGCTACTGAATGTTGTCAGTAGCTTTAGCTTTTTCTAAACATTATAAACACAGAAGCCAAGTAGTCTCAGAACACTGAAATGATGTCTATATTAAACACAAAGTGTTATGCAATGTTATTTGCCATCAGCATCTAAATAAAAACCTGTCTGGACATGCTGCTAGGAGAAAAACAATCGAATGAGTGAAGGGAAGGAAGAGGATGCACTGTTTAAATGGTAACGATAAGGACAAGCCCAATTTTGTTATTTCTTATAATGGTAAATAAGTCAAACTATTTTAAGGTATTCTTATTTATTACTTGTGAAGTTCAGCTAAGAGTGCCAGACATGTTGTGAATAGTACAAATACAGAAATAAGAAACAGGCCTGATGATGAAGAGTTTGCAATCAAAGTATTTTTTTTTCTCAGAAGCAAACACTTTATTAATATTTTTGTTAATTAATGAAAACAAAATCTCTGAACAGTCCATTCTTGGAAAATATTTTGCTCTATTTGTCAGTACTTGAAAAGGATTAACACAGTTAATCCTTTTAGTTTTACAATGCTTACATCGATAGGGGATGTTTCCACTTGTCATCATCTATTCCACAAACAATCCCCAGGCAGCCAATATAATAATAAAAATGTTCCCATAAACAAGAACAGTTTGAAGAGTATGCAAAAGGTATAAGTGTTTTGTATACTTATTAATGTCAGTAAATTTTAGAACATTGGTATAAATTTTCTAATTATGAGAACCTGAAATAGATGTAATTACTACGTTGCTCTTAAGAATGCACTTGCACTTCTGCTACCACAAACCATGTGGCTCCTTACTCTGCTTTTGCTGTAAAGCAATTTAATACCTAAAATTCAATTTCAAGTAGAAAGTAAAATCCTATAACAGCTCTTCTCCTCTGCTTGGATGGTAAATATTTACAAATGTAGGGAGAGAACCAAGTTCTACCCAGAGAAACTTTTGGAATTCTAGTAGTTCAACCTTCAGAAACTTCTAGAAACCGTGGTGACTCTCCCTTACTGCATCCTCTACCATACCCTCAACCCTAGACACTAAATAAAACAGAGTCTTATTGGAAAAGAAACTGTTCTCAGCTCCCCAAACCCCTCCCATTAATGGGGATGCTTTCCTCTTTCCTCTTATGTCTGAGTTTTGCTGATGAAACAAAAACAGAGCAGAGAAGGCCTTCAGTAAACTTCATTATTAAGTGACTTATCTTTCAGCCTACAAATTGTAGCCACTGAGTCTTTCCTAGCACCTGTCTCCATCCATTAGCAAAAGAAGAGAAGAGGATTCTCTTCCTTCTCTTGTAAGTTACACATGAATTGCCTGGTAACCCACAGGATTTTCCCAAGAGCTTTTCAAAGATACAAACAAGCCTTACAGCTCTAGTTTATTGACTTGCCCTTTCAACAGGACTGTGAAGCCACTGGAGCAGACAGGTGAATGCACTGAACAGAGGGACTAATAATGGAACAGTTTTTCTGTTCCAAACTCCTCACAAGCTGTTGCCTACTAGAAACTGGCCAGTCACCCTGGTGCCCTGGGACTTGTCACGCATCTGGGACAGAGCTCTGAGAGCCTTGGAGGAGACCCCCTCCTTACAAGATCAGTTTAAGAATTCCCCTACCATCAACTGCTGAGGAAAGGATAACAAGAAAAGGAAGGCAAAAGAGTGAATAAGAGCACCATGTCACCCTAGAGGCCCTGAGAAGATGGTCATACTATCATGTGTCAGGCTTTCCTCTCCCTGGGATCACATCTCTCTTCCTCCTTTTCCATGTGCATTACCAGATGCGGCATTTTTTCTCTGGGTTCATTGGGGCTCCACTGGGACATTGGAAGCTCTTAGAAAAGTCCTGGCTATTGCTGACAGGCCCAATAACACGAAGGGGCAAGGGACTGTGTGGATCTGTGTTCAGGGAAGACTGGAGTTTCTCTGGATCCTGGCATCCACACATTGCCTGAAGGGAAGCAAAATAGAAAAGTCAGTTTGACTGAAAGTCCTGATGTGAACAAGAAATGTGCATACATGGCTGGCAATAACATTCAGATCTTTCTTCTGATTGTTTTCCTTTTCCTAAAACTTCTCTGTCCCCATTTCACTCTCTGACAAGCCCTCTGCACTTCTATACTGTGCAGTCCAGAACACAGAAAATTTAGGCCACCCCAGCTAGGCTTGGACTCCATTTAAAATAGTGATAAAGATGTCTCAGTGCCTATATTCAGGTTTTTAAGTGAAATCAACGAGTGCTCACCAATAAAGGAGAGCACTTACACAAAATCCCATTACTACTCAAGAGACTTGGGGGAGGATGGGAGGA
This sequence comes from Petroica traversi, assembly GCA_025920805.1. NCBI lineage: Eukaryota > Metazoa > Chordata > Aves > Passeriformes > Petroicidae > Petroica > Petroica traversi. The sequence continues at coordinate 27,583,789 of JAHLSL010000040.1, read as the reverse complement.
TTTTATGACTTTACTGGTGTTAAACAAGCCTTCATTCTCATTATTCCAGTCTTTATTTATCAACAAATGATGCAATAGCTGCCAGATAGACTCTGAAATGCAAATCTTGCCACTAATACCCAATAAGCTGTTTTTTCACACACTGCTCTGCCTTAATAAACACACAAAACTTTCCCCTTTGCACAATTACAGTGACTTACAAGGATGTGACTTTCTGAGCACAGAAATCCAACCATCTATCATGAGGAACTTGGTAGCACAGCTATGCATAGCTGCACAATTTGCAGAAATCCTTACTGCAGCTTCCCACAGAAACAGCAAACTATTGTGCATGTACTTCAAGTTCTTTATCTCTAAATAACATTTGAAACTCCTTTCCACTATCAGTCACTCAGAGTTACAATATCCAGCTATTCACCATGACAGAGAATGAATGAAGGAAGGGAGAGACAGATACATGACTTCTACAGTTAGATTTCACTTTCCATGTGTAAGATTGCCCTCAACTGCAAAAAAAGTACTCAGAGCCTGGCAATGAATCCTTCTTTCCCTGACACGGTCTGCTATGACTTAATTTTGGTAGATTTCAGTGCTTTGTAAAAGATGTATTTGCAGACAGGCCTTTTGTTAGCTTTGAGATACATAGCAGGTTAGGAGCTGTATACGTGAATTTTAGCTTCTAAATAAGGTTCTGGATCTCACAGAATCATTGGTCATTCCCAGTTCTGTGAAGGGGGGGGGGAAAATGACTGAATATTGAGAAAGACAAACAGTAAGAGTGTGGAAGAAATGGAGAGTGAGAAAGACACAGGACTAGCATTCATTACATGAGCAAAACTGAGGTAGAAAAGTTGATCATGTGAAAGTCCAATCTTAGGTAAATCCTTCTCTTCTTTGTGCTTTATCAGCCAATTCTTATGGGCCTGTGGAGAGATAAAATGGATAATAATAAATCTTCCACAGACAGCATTGCAAGCTCATGTCTTCTGTCAATGAAATCTATCAATCTAATTAATACTGAATAAATTAGCAAGTTTGTATCTCTCTCCTCACTCTGAGGCTCTCTGCTGCTGGCCACACCCTTATTAAGTCTAAAGTGGGAGAATAACAACATAATTACCTTCTTTACCATTTCAGATGCTACTACACAGATACTACCACACACATTGTCATAGGATGTGGTAATTATACTATGAAGGAAGGAAAATTCATTTCAAAACAAATCACAAATATTTGACTATAAATGAAAGATCTTCTACTTCCCAATGTTCTTCATGAAAGAATGTAACAAGCGCCATCTTAGACCTAGAGATCTCACACCACCCTCAGTATCAAACTGATGAAGTATTACATGAGGAAAAAAAAATTCTCTCTAGACTGAAGTACTGCTGAAAACATTGTTACGGAGTCATTTCAACACCACACAAAATTCTGTTTCACGTCTCAGCTTACTTCCTCAAGTATAACATAAGCATATATACAATAGCATGCTTTTGTATGCATGACAAAACAGGGAAGCAAAGGTGGTGAAGGAGAGCAGCTGTCTTACATGGACATAAGGAGCAAAGCTTTGTGAGGAACCTCTCTCTGGACCAAGAGAGAACATGCTGGGCTCACGCTTCACTGGCACAGGTGTGCAAGAAATCTGGAACTGGAGCAGGATGTGGGAGAGGGGAACAGCGGGGCAATCTTGTGTGCTGTGCAGTGAGACTATGAGCTTGCAGAAGTAAGCAAACCACAATACCTGGTAAGCGACAGCGAGCCCTCCAGTGTCAGCTGTATTCTCCAACAGTGTGAAGGTGCCATTGACATTAAAGCTGTAGTTTTCATACTGTTCGACCAAGCAGTCTACAGATCTTTGTAGTGCACTCCTGTTGCATGCAGGACAGCCATCAGGCAACACTGTTGGGAAAGAAAGTCCCAGAAGTAAAGCTATTTATGGCATTCACCTGTGTTCCTCACTTTAATCACTGATTCCAGCATGGACTGGAATGTGTTTGCTTTAAGTTCATCTACATTAATAATATATATATATACATTGATATAAGGATCCTCTGGGGGAAAGTACCAGTGGGACCTAGAAGAGTAAATAAAGACACAACAGTACCCACCATAACCATAGAATGAGTGAAGAATTTCATGTGCCATGAAGACCCCGATGGCTCCAAAATTCACAGCGCTGAAAAATAAAGATAAAAAGAGTGCTTTTGGAAAGAAAAAGAAGGCAGAGGAGCATTCTTTATAGCCAGTGAGCACAACTGTGCGCTCCACAACCACAACTGCATTCTACTCTGAGACCACACAGAAACACTTGCTATGTGTTGTCACTTGGAAGTATAAAAGTGCAAATACAAGCATAAATTCTGTACCAATGCTTAAAATTTTACTATGGGCTTATTTTAAAATATTAGTAGCTAATAAAGCATCATAACAATGAAGAGTCTGTGAATGAGGTTCTGCCTTTATTAGCTGTGATGACAGGTATCATTGTTGAAATATGTCCTTATTTACCTTACTGTCTGAATGCTGCACAAATAGCAACAACAAAACCATACAAGAGCAGGATGTTTGGAGAATCTTACAACTTACATCTAGTGAGGAAGGATATATGAAACTGGCAAGGAAAATTAAATTCATGATGGTTTGACTGCAATTATTCTGGTCTAGAGACCTCCAGTAGTTCTTTGCAAATGGAATTTCTATGGTACTACGCAATGATTTTACAGATACTCTCGCAAGGAAGCGAACACTCAAAATGCATTTCCATTATATGAAATTATAGGCTCATTCTTTCTTCCCATGCACTGATTAACACTGCTGAAGCATGAAATTATTGTACTAGATCATTATTGCATCACTGGGAACTCAGCAGGAGCTCTACAGATGATAATTTATAAATGTTACCCAGAGAAGCTGTGGATGCCCCATCCTTGGAAGTGTTCAAAGCTAGGCTGGATGGGGTTTTGAGCAACGTGGTCTAGTGGAAGGTGTCCCAGCCCATGGCAGGGGGTGGAACTAGATGATTTTTAAAAGTTCCTTCCAACCCAAACCTTTTTTATGATTTTATAAAAATCATACTGCTTTGCTGAGTTCTTACTTTTAAAATTATCCTCATAGTCACCTGAATTGACTTTTGCCAGTGAAGTTTAAACTCTGGAGCATCATCTGAGAAAATGCTATTGTACCAACTCACCAAAAGCTGATCAAGTTTTACTTATCAGTCTACTCAACTGAAGTGACAGTGAAAAAAAATGTGCTTTACTAACACTGAATACACAAGGAAAAAGAAGGCATAGACAGATGTTCACAGAGAAAGAATATAGTGACAGCCCATACCACTAAAAAAAAGTGTTTCCTACTATTCTTTTGAGATGTCCTTTTTCTTCATATTATAATAAATTAATTAAATATTGCAAGCACTAGAAGTTCACCATCGAGAAAATAATTAGTTTTAATGGAAATATGTTTCTTTCCAACTCCAGCCTCTTGCCACAATGTGAGCTTATCTTTCAGCACAATGGTATTAGGACAAGTATCTATTCACTATAGGCAAAAAAGGATATTGAATTATACATTTACAGTCAACTGTTTGGAGTGCTTTTATTATCAGAAAAAATATTAAGAGACATGCTCCATATGATGAAAGAACACAACCAGAGGAGCACGGTCTAGAGAGTGTTGTTATTGCAGGGTAAGACTCAGAGTGAAAAATCTATTTGCTTAGCAGAAAGGGTTTCTTTAAAAAATGAGAGAAGAACTGTGATACATTTCAAAAAGTCTTCTGACAAGAAGTTGCTCTGTGAGGCTCCAATTTTGTCTCGGTTAGATTTCAGGAATCCTTGGAATCCAGAAAATGAGGTGCAAAGGTGAAATGTCTTCTTTGCAGTTAACCTACAAGTGGCTTCTGCATCTCTGCTCTGGAATAATATCTTTGTCTTAGTTCAGTTTCACCTAGATTCTGATTTTGCTTCAGAGTCAATGATCACTATCTCAGAATGCAACAAACAGTTTCCATCTGGCTTTAGAAAAAGCTGCACTCCCCCCCCTTCCCTGTGTCTTTCTGAGATGCAGTAAGAAAGAGAGGTTAAAGACAGACCACCTGCTAAGACTCCTCCTGGAAGCCTGGTGCAGCCCAGGGACTACATTCAGCTTGCACTTCTGAAGCCCCTCCATACCTGGGAAACTCCATGTGGAAGAAAGGACTGCGGAACATTCCAGCTGGAAAGACCACCATGTGGTGCCTTATTGAATAGTATGAATGCACACTCCAGGGGTGCACCAGCCAGCTAGAAGCAAAAAAAACCACCAGAATTTGGAGAATGTATTAACTCTTTATCTCACACTTTGATCCTTTTCTTCACTGAGCTTGCAAAAATAGTTCAACTGTTCACACAGCACCAGCAAAAGATGAAATTCAAATTATCTAGAGTTACAGGTGTTAGAAATAAATCTTCAAATGGTCAGAACTAATAGCTTAGTTTTCAGAGACATGAAGGGATTCACCCTCACCATTTCCCTGTAAAGTAAATTAGGATTAGTAACCTCCTGTGAAGTCCTGCATAGAATACTCTGCAGGAATTGTAAGGCCCTAAGCATGTCTGTCAATACTGCCTTCCTTCTGAAGCATCCTATATCCTGCCTTTGAGGTTACTCCACCAGCATTTGTGTCATCACAGTACTTTGCTGTTGGCTTTGTTGTGAAGGCCAGGCAAACCAGCTATATTGCTTAATCAAGGGTGCATGGTGAAAAAAACATGGAGTTTTTTTCAGGGGACTGGTGCTCTCTTCACAATGATGGGGTATTTTGGTAGTGTTGCTCAGGCTCAATGTAGGACAGGCTGCCACATTCAAAGTTTTTTAAAGCAGGGTGCAGTGATGCAGACTTGCAGCAACATTCTGGTGAAACCACATTCAGAGGTACTGAATCCAATTCTGCCCACTGCCCTTCTTCCTCTTCCACAATAAAAGAGAGATATAGACATAGAGTTGTCACAGTTCTGAGTGACCTGCTCTAGGTAATCCTGCTTTGACCACAAGGATTAGACTAGGTGATCTCCACAGGTCCCTTCCAACCTCAGTTAGTTCACAAGTATGTGATTCTGTTATATTTTTCAGATCACTCTCTGACTTACTTATTCTGTGGGTGATGCTGAAGGAGCTTCAGGTAGGAATTTTCCCTCAGTACTTTCAAGCAAGCCACCACATTGAGGAAAAAAGTGTCTTCATTTATCTCCAGCTGAGGGAAGAGACAGGGAATGTGACTGTCACAGGGCATGAGGAATTAATTGAACAACTGACAAAAGGAAAAAATGAGAAAAAGAAAAGTCCCATGGATCAAAAAAGGGTTAATCAAAAGAGAAACCAATGGGATACTTGTAGTTTTTTTCTCTCCCAGTTCTAAAGACCTTCAATTCAAGATATGACAGGAATGTTATCTGAAGGCCAAACAGAACATACAAACAGGTAAAAAAATTACTTATATCAGGCCAGCCACTCTAAATAGGAGACAGTATAGGCAACAATATAGAAGCAATAGAGGAAGGGTCTCTGGTCCCATATGTTCCCAAAAATTGAACAGTAGGAAATGTGCTCCAGAGGTCATAGCCTCTTTTGTAAGCAGACAAGATAGCAGTTGATACAGGTAAACTGCCAAAAATGAGGCAGGCATGTTTACATTATATAGCTCACATTCTGGTATTCCAGGTTCACTTTGTCAGTCTGGAGTATGTGAGCTGGATAACCAATCTCCACTCGTAGTCTGGAAACCTAAAATAATAATAACAAACAAACAAACAAATAAAGAAATTTGATCTATAGGAAGCTTTACATTCTGCAAGTCCTTTTAAAGGCTATTTCTAACCAATGTAAGCATGATCGGTGAGTCAGGTCTTTCAAAGGACAGCTACTCTGTTTCAAGAAGACATCTTGTCCTGCTGTTCTGCTTTCTCAACTCTATGGCCCAAGGCCTAATGTTGTTCTATTCTTTTTCTTTATTTTGTCTTCTGCTATTCAGTTTTTTAGCTTTTAACCTTACTAGGTGTATAAAATTGAATTGTATCTCAATAAAATTAATTCAGAGTATCCATGGACAGACAAAAACTGAGCCTCTCTATGCCTACACATCAGTGTATGTACCCATGCATGCTGGCACTTATAAAACCACCTTCAATTTTTAGAATGAAGAAGATATCTATTTAAGACTGTGTGCCTGTAGAAGCAGGTACAAATATGAAAATGTGCAGTCTCTTCCATTCCTTCTCCAAAGGCTTCAGGAAGAGGAAGGCCTCAGTAATTTCTGCCTTCTGCACCCACCAAGGCTTTAGCATTTCGGCGAGTCTGTTCATCCATCCACTCCATCTGATCCAGGCGGTCACAGAGGGCGTCTTGGATTGCAGAGAACATCTGCTCAGCCTGCCATGGAGAAAAGAAGCCGTGGTCACAACTGCACAAAAACATTGCTCAGTCTTAGCTACCATGTTCCCATGTTGCAGCAATTCAATCACAGAATAACTAGGGGAAAATTCTTCTTTTTTTCTTTTTTTTTTTTTTTTTTTGATGAAATAGAAGATTTAAGCTTATAAAGAAATTTAGTTTAAGTTATTTTTCATCCAGTTTTTCCTTACAGGACTCACCATTCTCTCCTACACACCTTTTCATCTGGCCTCTCACAGCAATAATGAATAATTGCTCCCCTTCATGAGCAAAATGAAAATTCAGTATCCACAAGTATTTTTTTGCTGGCATCTCCCTTTCCAAAATTATGGCAATCTGAGTCAATCCTTCTCAAAATTATGCTTTATTCATCAAAATTTATGCTTTACTACTTCTTGGTTTTCTCATTAGCTTTTCTTGTTGTTATTACCCTTGTCACCTTATAGACTTCAAACTCTTAACAAAACCTGGTGCTACACTAACTTTCCTCATAAGGAAAAGGAACTGTGACCAATACAGGATGAAAAAAAAAAGAAATATTTTCCACACTGCAGGCAGGTGTTCTTTTTACTGTAGATCCACTCAGAATGTTTTCATATGACTGCTTAGTGTTCTTATCGAGATATATCAGATTGGTGCTGAATATTCTTAACACTTATTCCAGGGAGCACACAAAGGCTGCACGCATTTGTAGGGCAGTCATAGCTATTGGTGGCACATATATAACTTTTCTAAGTTGAGACAAAGATAACAGCTGGTATTTAGCATTGATTTTTCTAGAATGACACCAATGTCTTGTTCTGACATATTCCTAAAAAAGGAGGGAAATGGCCTAAGAAGAGGAATATGTAAAAAGGCAGGAAACCTACACAGGATTTTGCTGCCTTGATGTGGTCTTAAGGTGGTATGTCAAAAAAAAAAGAAAGAGGTGAAGCTGAGCTCTGCTTGGGGGTTAAGACGATGAATACCTACAAATTTCTTGGTCTGCTCAGGGAAAATTTCTTGCACAATCATCTTCCCTAGAACTGGCTCAAAGAAAGAGCCGGTATCAATCAAGCACTTCCTCCAGCGCTCAGCTGGGATCTGTAGGAACAAAGAAGTAGAGACACATAAGAGTGAGCACATAGAACTAGGAAATCAGTAAAATTATATGTAAATGTGTTATCAGCAGCATATGCACCACTGTCTGAAAATGACAGCAGTGAATAAGTAATGTAGTTCTACTTAAGCTACCTCAGTAAACATTTCTAGGAAAACATTTATTTCCTTATTATTTACTCCACTTACTTTCCCTAAGATGAAGATCTGTATGTCAGCAAAGAAAAATCCATAGAAGAAAGGTGACCATCTATATATTTTTCCCTACTCCATGATACAGTCCACTCAGCTCTCTAAACTTTTGTGTGTCATGTCTACTCATACATTCTTTCGAGAAAAAAGAAGCACTTAATGACCACGGAAGAGAAGTTTTTTTCCTCAAATCTAAGGAACTCCATCCATCTAAGGCATCAAGAAAACATTCTGAAGGCAAGACCTACAGTATTCAGTTGTTGGGGAGGCTGAAGAAGCTAATAAAAGGCTAACTCACCATTCTAGATCCCATTTTTCCATAAAGGATCTTATACAGCTCCAGGCGTGCATCTTGGAATTGACTGCCAAGGGCTGGGGAGAGATTCCCAACCAGGCAAACAATCATATAAATGTGAAGGACCCTGTAGACATAAGATTGAAGGCTGGTCACCACAAAGAAGCGAGGCAAGTGTCAGAGGAGTAACCAGTGGCAGAGTAATCCTAGGAACCTGAACAATGACAACAAAGTACTCTGAATGGAATACACCTGGGGCTATCAAAGGAGGATAACTGACATGAGTCAACTAAAGAAACTCCCCAAAACACTGTGGAGACTTAAGGGGTAATTGCCTGCTGGGGTACAGGATTCTTTATGGGAAGTTGGAGAGGATAATTTTTAGGACTGGGTGAAACATGATGAATATTATGAGCAGGCTGTGGGGTTCTGTAAGACCTATGGGGGAATGTTTATGGGAAGGACCAAAGGCAGGGAAAGGGAAGGATCATAGTGGATTGGGAGAATATATGTGGGAAAATGGAGAGGAAAGGAGGTAAGAGGGAATGGTTGAGTGCAAACTTGTACTTGCCAGGGTGTCTCTCTGACTGAGCCCTGAATATGTCACCTGGTTATGTCCTATTTTATTAAATGCAATTGTTAATTAACATTCTACTCGCTGTATGTGGAGATGCAACTGAATGCTGGACAATGAGTCTGAGAGTTGACTACTGGAGGGACTTTGGATCCAGCTAGCTTCTGGAGAGAGCAGAAGTCTGAGAGCTGGCTGTTGGAAATACTAGTGGCTGGGACTAGCTACTGGAGAGACCTGACAGTATAGGTGTGTTTGTAACAGGAAGACACCAGAACACCAGCAACTAAAGTAGGGGTGCAAGACTTAAGGGCTCACACATTCCATGTGATATATCCAAGTGGACATCAGGAGATCTTAGCCAGCTTTTTGATGGACTGAATACCTAAGACCAGCTATTGGGATGAGCCACATCATGCGTGGGCACACACATATTTCACTGCTATAGATGAATCCGGATCAGCTGGAGCTGAGGAATAGGATCAGACTGGGTTCATGTTTATATAAGTGCTATGGATGGATGGGTGCCAGTCAAGGCACTGTGTTCCCTCTCTGTGTGACACACATAAATATATTATTTTATACATGTGTTCATACATGGTGCATGCATATGCAAACCTATTGGGAATATATGTTAAGCGATAGCACTGGCCAAATCTGTGGATATAAAGCCACAGCAGCCTTGAAATTGTTAAGACTACTGGATTCAGCAGCTTCTAACACAGAAGCCTCTAAGCTATTAAATTTATGGTACTTGAAGAAAATATTTCTAGTGGCAGGAAAAACTGCAACCATAAATATTGACTCCTACCTTTTCTTGTGCCATTCCTCAATGAGCTGTGACATGTTGCTTAAGTAATCCATGTCATGCACTGCAATTGTCTGAGAGAGGTTCACTGGCATGGGATGGAAGACAGCCTGGAGACACGCCAGCCAGTCAATAGCAGGTGCCTTTTCCTGCAAGTAAAACAAAGCTTATATGCTGAACTGTGAATCTAAATCGACTCACAAGAAATAATAGGGAAATCAGGTAGTTGTCCTAATACTGTTAAGAGCTGCTTTCAACAAGTTAAATTGGTTTTATCACGTACATCTTGAAGAGGAAAATTGACTTTTTTAAAAGGGAATTAGCACTGGGAAGCAGAGAGAGTTGTGGGCCTGAAAACACTGTCAGTTAAAGAACATAAGTTACTGGGGGCTATTTAGAGCTCAACAGGCTCCAAATGTAATTTGCAAGACAATGGCATTTAAACACAGTGTCTCATATCTCTTTTGATCTGGGTCTTCAGAATGAAGACATGAATGTCACATGTAGCTGTTGCTCAAGCTCTAAGGCACAGATACCTGCAGCTTCCTAATGGTTGTGCGAAAGAACAGCATTCCCCTCTGCTGTCTTTTCTGCAACGGAGTAACAAATCGCTGGAGGTTAGAGATGAAGGACAAGGTCATGGAAAAGAAATCAGTGGTGCCATCCTCTGTCCATCCAAGCAGGACCCCCAGCTTATTCAAATATGAAAGATACACACGGAGAACCTGCAATACAGAGCATATGACCAATGGAAGATACATGGCCAAAAATTAGCCACCCCATCCATCCATCCATCCATCTTAACCATATAAACTTCAGTCTTTCAAGGCTACTGCAGACCCACGCCATCCCTAAAACTGTCTTTCTGCAACATCCTTATTTAATTATTCATGTGGAATACACTTTGCCAAGTACAGTTCCTCTCTCACTGAAGAACACTGAATTCCCAAAAGATTATTTTTTTCACAGCTCCCAATTACTTCAAATACTAGAATAATTTTATATATGTAGGCCTGCCATCTCTGGGGCCAAAGGAGAGAAATTCAGTGACATAATGAACCAGTATTTTAATGGAGAGAAACTGTCAACTTCTTGTTTCTATCTTCATGAAGTTTCAGAGGAATGATTGTGATAGCTCAGGGGGGTTTTTTTGAGGACTTTTTCTGAAAGACTCCAATCGAGAAACTGAAATAACTCAGGTTTTATGAAGTTTGGAGAAATGACAGAGTTCATTTTGTTACAATGGCCTAAGGTCAAAGAAGTTTCTCCTCCAAAATATGTTAAAACATTTTAAAATAAGCTTTAAAATGCTAGCTATCTCTTGGTACAATACACATATTTTGTTATAAAGCCTTATTTTGGACAAAAATATTTAAAAAAAAACATTCATTCAAGGCAAAACCTAAAAGGAAGCCCAGGTTCAGATTACTTTGCAAATAGAAATTAAAATTATAATTATAACTTTCTGTTTGTACACGAGAAGTTTTAAACCGGGCATCTAAAATGGGTTACATTTTACAATCTATCCTTTGAAAAAGTAGTGTTTTGAAACTAAATCCTTCTGGAGATATTTTCAGAGCTCACTGACCGTAACCCATGGAAACAGACCACTCTGAACCAGGAGGCAATTCAAGGAGATCTCTGCATCAAATAGCTAATTTTACCTTTCTTCAGCCTCTGATATGTTACCTCAAGATAATTTTTCTCTTTGAATTCACTCTCAAGTGGAATCTCAAACTCAGGATGGTCAATCTGCAAAAAGGAGTAAAGGAAAACCTTATTATTTTCAGAAACAATGCAAATGTGAGGATATTTTGGTATTTTCTATATCAAGGAATTTGAATTGCTATTAACTCTCTTTTACTTTTAGAAAATGTTTGCTAAGTTATTCAGAGAAGGACAGAGGCTTAATTTGAGCAAGCCTTGGTCTGACTCTTTACTCACAGTGCTTCCTTGATAATAGTCTTCCTTTAGCACACTCACCTGAATAATATTGGTCTTGGGGTCAAAAGGACTAGGTCCCACAGAGACTCTAAAAAATGGAAAGGTGCTGTATTTGCCCATGAGAATCTGAAGAGTTTCATTAAAATTTTTTGTTTCCCCCACACCTGTGTTATGCCATCCACCAACCTAGAGAGAGACAGAAATGCTCCAGGTAAGAATTTTTTTTCTTTTTACCTATAATTATTTTCTTTCATACCTATTAGCTATGGTATCAGGTCATTCTGATAACTGAGAAGCAACAGAGTAAAAAAGCACCAGGGGAAACTTGTGAAGTGCTCTACATCCCCTGCTAGCTTTAAAATTACTTCACACTTTGCCCTAAGCAAAGCAATGAACTGCAAAATGACACAAGGAAAAGGAATTGTAATTAGCATCAGAGTGAGGTGTGCAGCAAAAAATGCTGGATAAGCAGGAGACAGGAAATAGATGTCCTTTTTCTAAAGCCATCCAAAAGGACAAGCAGGGATCAGTGATTACAGGTCCCACCACCCTGACAAGCAGATTCACAGGTGGGCCTGTAGTCACAGTTCCTTCTGCTGGAAGGTTCAGTGACCTCTATTGACACAGGGTATAAATCCTCTTTGCTGGAAGGAGGATGTTCAGCCCTCCCTGGCACCAAGAGGAGCTTCCCAGAATGGAAAGAGAAGGATTTTCCCCTTTAATAAAGCTCCCTTGGAAGTCTTGTCCTCTGAATGACCACCTGACTTTACACACAAAAATTTCATTCATTTGCAATATGTTCCCCAATCTGTGAGTTAGATCCTATTGAACTGAACTTCTGAGATTAAATATGATCCCTCTTTGCAGTCGTGGCTTTTTTACCATCCTTAAATAATATATAAGGTCATGAGGAGAGATTCAGGTACCTGATGTCAGAAAATCAGATCTTGAAACAGCATTTAAAGCTAGAAGATTTATCACTTAGAAGTTGTGCTAGGGTCAGATTCTAGAAAAAATTACATCATGTAGGACTATATGACCCTACCTGCCCACTTTCCTTCTCCCTGCAGGAATTCTCTTCCTGAGGGAGAGGAAACAGCACAAACATTCACCTGATTTAGGAGGTCCTTCAATGGCTGAGCTCCCTGTGATTCTATTCGTTCAGTATCCATGCAGGAACGATAAAATTGCATTGCTTTCTCCTTGGCTGAGCCTCTTATCTCAAACTGTGGACTTTCTGAGGAAAAAAAGTAGACTTAAAATTTTAAAAAGTAATTTAAAAAGAAGTTGGGACAGTATTAGACCAGAGAACACTTCTAAGAAAATACTGTATTTTGATTCAGAATATGTTAATAAATACATCCACATTTTCGACAGTGACTCAAACAATGAGATCTTCTAGCACCATGACTCTTCCTGAGTCATGTGAGTTTCTTTGCATGGAAACAGAAGCACAACAGGAAGTTGGTGCATATCTAGGCTTCAGTCCCCCATGGAGACAGGACACATCACCAGAGCATACATTAAGATTAGCACAGCAACAATGATCTTTTTTGAAAAGGCAACAGGAAAATGGTTTGGGTTGCTGTCAGAATTTCAAAGCATGAATTTCATCTGTTACATTTGGCAAGGGGAACTAAAATGTTTAAAATGGAGTTACGGCAATATGACGTGCTTAATAAATAAATCTGTACCTGTAATGATAGAAGAATGAAGAGAGGGGATTCAGTCCCTGTTAGGAACGATTGTGCTCTCAGTTACTACAATTGCCAGCTCTGACCAAGACAGATGCCGAAGGTAACACACCAATCATCTGTTCCTACCTAAAAGCCTTTTCAGGATCAACAGGTTTTCTTCCAATAACACATCAAATACATTTAGTGATTCTTCTGTGGCTCTGCTTGACCGTTTGCCTTCCCATCTGCCACAGGCATATTGGTAGAAGTTCTCACAGGGGGGTACAGTGTCATTCCTAGAATTCAGAAGTCTTTCCAACAGAGCAAAATCTGACTCAGCATCACAGGATTCTGAAGAGGAAGTAAATAAGAGAGGACAGTAAATAAGAGAAGTGACAGTGGAGAGTGAGAACAACTCCAAACAAAAATCTTTTAGGGGACATTTACCCCAAAAGATTTATTTTTGGTACAAGCTCCTTTGCATGCAGTGTTGAATTCCTTGTAAGGTATTGCTGCATATGGAGGAAGTGTGATCTCTCTTTCACTTCCCAGGAAGATTGTCTTCTGTTTGTATTATCTAGGCAGCCACAGGTTGGATCATTCTGCCTTCTCAGTGTCTTTCCTCTGAATCGAACAAATTTGGCCACATGAGAAAGAAGAAGCAACTGATGGAGTCAACACATGATGAAAGAAGGACATAGCACAGAGAAAGTAATGAGGTAAAATTAAAACGATTTTTTCAAGCATGGGAAACATTTCTCAGCAACAACATTTGTCAAAAGAGGACAAGTACTTTCTAGAATAACTTGTTTTGATCTACAACTCTTTTTCTAAACTGCAAGTCACCAAGTATATGTTCTCATTTTAGTTCAGTATCTTACATCAGCATCCAATCAGTTAAATTATTTACAGAAATAATCCACTCTACATCAAGGTGAGACTTCCCACACTACGGTTTCAAAGTTGACATGGGAGAAGGTAGGCAGAGTGGAAATGGGCTAGATCTAAACTACCAGTTTTTCTCTGGTGTCTGCAGTGAACTGTCTCCAACACATAACAAGAGCTAAAGGAAAACTAGACAAAGAGTCAACAGAGCTTATTTTGCAGTAAGGAATATCTGTATCCACCAATATAAATGCACCTTCAGAAGTGAGCATTCTGTATGCAGAGACATTGACGTGGACCATTCTGCAGATAGTTCTTTAGCAAATTTGGAAGGCAAATTAATGTTTCTGGTCTATTCTCACAGCTTCTCCATTAGCAAGAAACTCTGACTTTTCCTTTTGCTCTATGACTGCACTGATCTGTGCTAGAAAACCAGGACTAGACTAAAGTCAGAGAGAGAAAGGCAAAGGAGGACCTCCAAGTCTCAGATTCAGAGCAGAACACACTGATGAGTTCTCTCTCAAAACTGGGCTCAGACATATTAACTGGCAGGCAGAGGAGGACGGATGTGGAGGATCTCTCCCCACTGTGACCCAAGGAAAAGGTAGAAAAATGTACCTTTTTGACAGAAGGTGTTATGACTCCTGAAGATTCTGAAAGTCCGGTTCTTAACACTGATGTTAAGCTTAAAACACAGTGGAGGCAGGTAAGAGAGAATGGGATCTTAAAAATGGGGTGGATGAGGAAGAAAGGAAAAGGGTATCTCATATTATACCTAGAGCACAAGTCATCACGAGGTAGGTGATAAGCAATGTAATGCCAAGGACAATACTGAGAAGAAGTGCACACAGAAGTAGGCTTTCTCCCTGAAGGCATCGTTCTTTCCTTGCACCTGTTCTCAGCTCCTGGTCACAGGTCTGAAAAGAGAGAAGAAATGAAGAAAGAAAAATCCATATTAAGGTTAGCACTGATAATGAACTCCATCTCCCAGCTAATCTACTAGAAAATCGCACACAGGACTAGAGCCAATAGTCATCCAAGTAATTTATATGACTGTATTCCCAGGGGTTTTCTCACTTTCTTCATTTCCCTTTCTCTTCAAGCTATAATTGTTGCATAGTGTTATGAATTATGCATTGAAAATCCAGCTTGCTATTAGGAGACTTGTCCCTCCATGGTCCATTCTGATTTATGGAATCACCTTGCATATACTTCCTGAAGATATCAAAGCCTTTTTGAGTCTATAAAGCTAATAACAGGAAGGCTAGGACTGGTGGCTCTTTATTCTGCTACAGTCTGGCAACCTGAGCACTAACTCCAGATCTCTCCTCAAGAAATAAAGTACTGCATCCTAAGCCCTCTAGTCCAGCTCAAATGAGAGAAAAGATTTGTTCTATTCTACAAACTGGAGTAAGCTGTAAATCACTTAGAAGGTCTTTTATGCAGACAGGTTTTATCTCGCTTAAATTTAGTTTTGTTCATAATTTAGGTGTGTCTTTTTAGTCAGAGGAACAGGCTAGGCACCTTATAAGTACACCTTCTGTTTCAGATATCTATTTTAGGAGGAGATGAAGCATTGTCCAGAGTCCTTTGTTGATTGCAAAGGAAGCTAAATGACTATTCTATATCATAGGATATACCCCTACCATCTACCTGGATATATTAGATAAGATGACATTTTCTATGTGTGTTCACTCCTTCTGCATGCTTTGATGTACATAAGACTGGAGAACTAGCAGTTTACAAAAGAGCAGACAAGGGACTGCATGCTGGTAATATATAAGGAAAGGGAAAGAATTGAAAAAAACCCCGAAAGCAAGAAAAGTGGAATGACTGAATAAGAATATACAGTAAGAAAAGGGAGGCAGAAGGGGGGAAGTATACCAGAAGATAATGGAAAATTTCGGCTGTAGCAAGCAAGGAGAAAATCTCATGGCTGTGAAAACTGATGGAAGTGCTCCTGGGAGAGTCCTATATGTCAGTGTCAGGGCCTGGCCTGTACTGTCCCCACAGGCTCAAGTTTAGCTCTCTGTTCTATCCTGGTTCTCTGATAAAAGAAATCTGTTTGAGAAACCTTGTCAGGCCTTGGAACTCTTTGAAGAAAGGCAAGAAGCAGCCTTAGTGCACATGCCCACTGCTTCACTTGGCCTTTTGCATATCTTCTGTGCAGTCTCCATCTGAGCTCTGCTGCAAAAGCAGCCATGTCTTTGTCTGGACAGGCATCTTATCCATCTGGATACTGACCATCGCCTTCAGATTTGATTCTGCAGGTTTGACCTTGGACCTGCCTCCCCACAAGGGACTTGACTGGCAATCTACACTCTTGGCTGACCCTGGGCCATGTCACCAGGCCTGACTTACACCCCTCATGCCCATACTGGGGGATGCACCCCAGTAAGTCATTTCTAAGCCATTGCTTCTTGCCTGCCCTGTCATGACTCTCAGGTTCCCAGCTGTCATCTCTCCTCTGCCTTTGCTGCTCCCTTACATGCAACAGCTAAACTGCCTTTGTCACCACACTCAGTATCTATATTCTTTGCCACAAAATCAGGAAACATGGTTCTTGGCAAAAATCCCAAGAAATGGAGCAAAATCTTACAGGAAACAAGTATATATTGATATTGATATTTTTATATTATATTTATATATGATATTTATATATACCAGTATATACCCCTTCACCTAAGTGAACGGTAAGGAAATGAATGAGTCTGCTGTTAATCATCTGGACTATTATACCATGCACAACTTCTGCACAAGAAAATCAAAACAGAACAGAAAACAAAAATAAGCAATAGAAAAAGAGACCTCATAATTTTATAATCTTTCAAAGATGCATTTTATTCAATCTTGAATAAAAGCCTCTCAAAAGCTTACTCAGCTCCTGGAAATCACTAACAAGAGTTGAGTGCCTAACTGCTTTTCTTCTTTAAAATACTATTCTCCTAACTTCTTCAGGCAGGGTACAGAATAACTAAATGGAGAGCAAGTACGTACAAGTGACTTCTGACATTAAAAAGTGCTAGATACAGAACATGATTCTACTGGCAAAATACAGTGTACAACCTACAAAGGAGGAAATCCAAATTCCTTTCAAAAGTCCCTGTAGCAAAACACTTGTTTTACTTCTGGAGTAAGAGAGTAAGTGTCACAACTTAACAGTATGGCAGTGCAATGAGTGAAAGAAATTAGCTTAGCTGATAAAAGAAATAGAAAAACTATTCTTCAGCATGCAGGCCAAAATGATTAGGAAAGAGTGAAATTATTTATATTCACAATTCTCCTGGCTTCTCTGTTGCAATAGACTTCTTGTTTTTCACACTGAAAATCTGGCCTATTCCTACCATGAAATAATAATAATTTTGCAATTATTTCATTTCATGTTATCAGAGGATTACTATTTTTCTCTTTTGAGTAATAAATGGCTTGACTGTGGAGATGCTAACAAGAAACTGGTATTTCAAAACTGTCAATGGAATTTCTTATGAAATTTTGGTTAACAAGTTAATGTTAACAGTTAACATTAATAGTTTGGTTAATGTATTTCAGGCCTATATACATTATGCCTATATACATTATATATAAATTCTGCTTATTTTGAAATGCAAAATGCATCAAGTAACAGATTTTAAAAAATCTCTAAGAGAAAAAGCACTGCCCCCCTCAATTCTCCATTGTGAGACAACTAGAGAAGTAACTGGCTGAGAGCAGGATGCCCAAAATAATAACACACGACAAAAAAAAAATTACAGGAGAGTGGAAATCGGTTGTGGACCTCTACCTAGAAACTGGATTATGGTCCATGTAATGTGAACCATAAGCATAATAACTGTTCTTCAAACATATCACCTTCCATAATAAATGTCTGTAAAATTTTGCCTCTGTAACTTGGGCAGGATTTTGAGAGAAACTGGGGACCTACATAAACAAAGAAAAAAGAGGAGAGCAGTCATATTTAGTTCTCCTTTATGTCTTTTTCATGACAACAGCTTAAACAAATCTAGACAAATACCTGCTTTTTCAGTACTCTTATACAGATACTGACCAGACAAAATCCCTGTCAGACTCTTGATTTAGAATGAACTTCACTTTTATGCCACAATGGATTAAGTGGTTCATAGGCACTGAAATACAGATCCCTTCCTAAGCCAGTGATTCTTGGCCAAGGCAGAAGTGTGGATTTAACTAGATGGAACCAGAGGTGGCATACCAACACTTCTACAGCACAGGATGCAGGAACATTACATAGCTTACAGGAAGCAGCAGCACTTTATTATGGTATGTTTTGAGACCTGGTTGCTCCATCCAGCATGCTCCATATAAAGATACATGTGAATGGTTTGAACAAGCCAGTGGAAAAAGATAAAAATAGTTCAGTCTCTGATAGGGCTTTTCCATATAGGCCTCACTTATGGGTGAGAAGAATAATCAGTATTTGCATAAAGATAAATGCAATTTCCAGTACAGTTTCAGTTCTTTCATGTTTTTAAGCATGAGCAAACACTCAACTCTAAATGGCTTCACTATAGCTAAGTGAGAACAAATATCTGGACAGTCATCAAAAGATTAATTCTAATAGTTAAAAATGTGTAACTTTAAATTAATGTACTATATGTATCATCTGATTTAAATGTGAGCATGACTTAGGATAGCAGAATCATGACAAGTACTGTTATCACTATTAAATCAGCCAAAGAATTTGATTGTCCTTCAGCATCTCCTTTCTGCTGTGAGCCATTCCTGAGTTCTGAAGAGAAGTTGAAGTTACTCTGCCTAATCTTTCCTCACTTTGCATTTTCACAGTGTTTAGTGCTATTATAGGAAAAGAAGCACCTAGCTTTAATGAAAATAAAGTAAATTAAAATAAAGAGATCAAAGGCAGAGAGAATTGAAGTTATTTTTCATAATTATTTACCAGATAATTTAGAGGTATTATTTTTCAGTAGATTATTCATGAATTACTGACTTTGGCTGCTAACCAAATTGTGTTTATCACATTACTCACATGGATGACATATTTTCAGGCTAATGCCCCAATATTACAAAAACCTTCATTTTCTTAAATTTATTTTTTGTCAGCAAATTATTTATGCACATAAACTGAGCCCATTAAATGCCATTTGAGAAACGTTTAGCCTGTGCTTGAGATAGAGTACCTGCTCACATGAAATATGAAACAGAAAGGTTGCTGAATTATATTCTGGAGTACTAAAATTGTAAAGCAAAACCATGGCCAACAACTAAAATTATGATTGTGGTATGATCTTCATCATACGGAAATTTGGGACTGGATATACATAACAAACATTTCTACAAATTCTTCAGCTATAAAAATGCAGGCAAGATAAAGATAAGTGACCCTTTGTATTACAGCTGCAGTCACACTGAACAGATCTCAGTGTAAGAACACACACACATTTTTGTGTTTGTATTATTTAGTAACATAGAACACTTCACTTATCTCTGTTGCTCTTGAATGTTTTGTATTTTTTAGCAGCCCAGAGCTAACAGTTCAGTTCAGAGCAATTTGTCTGTAAATATGCAATTAAGACTTTGCTAGCTATTTATATAAGACATCAAAGCAGAAAAAGGACACCACGCTGCATAGGAAGCAATTAGGCTCTCCATGTCATCCTCACATTCCAAAAACTATGCCTTGCTTATCCACAGCTATTTGTGGGGGGGGAGAACTTCAGGTTTCTGTTTAAGTACTTTCTTATACAGAAGAAAGTAATACCTTGCTGAAAAAATGGACATAGAATAAAAGATGCCATTATTATTATTATTATCATTATTACTACTACTACTAGTAGTTTTACTATTACTATTATTCCTTGTTGGTCGGTGCTTCAAACACTTCTCAGAACAGCCATTAGGGTGACTAACAGGAAGGGCAAGAACCCCTAAATCATCGCACCATATCCCACATCATTAATTCTGAGACCCAGCCAAGACCCTTCTGCATACAAACTGTCAAAAACTCAACTAGCCCAGTCCCCCAAGGCAATAAGCAGGGTAGCTATGAAAGGGGAAGGAAGAGAGAGGTGTGCAGTCTCTCAGCAGACTGCAAGACAGACCCATTTCCTTACCTGTGGAAGAGTGCTCATGCTTGTCACTGAGCAGGCTTTGCTCCTGCAACTACCACAGTTGTGAACTGTTTACTTGGTTGCTATCAGTCTTCTGTGCCCACACACTCTGCTAAGTTCAGAGACAATCTCTTCTTCCCAGCTTGGCTGTTTGCTGTGGGGAGGAGAACAGAGAGGGAAAGCTCTGAGAAAAACACCCTTAAAGAAAATGGGAGGGAGGGAAATAGTGTTTTTGCAACTCTCCACCCACCTTCTTAAC
This sequence comes from Petroica traversi, assembly GCA_025920805.1. Lineage (NCBI taxonomy): Eukaryota > Metazoa > Chordata > Aves > Passeriformes > Petroicidae > Petroica > Petroica traversi. The sequence continues at coordinate 27,563,543 of JAHLSL010000040.1, read as the reverse complement.
ACCTCTGCTTCTCATAAGAGAATTTTTTTTCCCTTTCTGTGTCTCTGCGACCCACCTGCCTTTCTGTGTCTTGGAGCTCCACCGAAATCTTTTTGAACAGAAGTATGTGATTCTCTATCTTCCTCAGCCTCTTCTCAGCTATTTGTTGTTTCTTTTCTCTCCAGCAGCCTCACTATCCTGCCCACCCAACAAGCCTGTTTTGGTCTGATATTCTCCCTGCCACTAGCCTGTTTCAACCTGCTGCTGCTCTGGGGCCCGCAGGCTTCTGCCTATTGCTCGATAGTGTGGGCTACGGATCCTAGTGCTCCTCCTCCCACAGGGAAAGGCCAGGGTGCTGACTTGCTTCTTGCTCTCTCTCTCATCTGCACCCTAGTGTCCATTCCAGGGGTGAACACATCTGACTCTTTCCCGTTAAGAGGCATAGAAAAAAAATATCATTAATTACTGATTCTATTTACAGCTGTTCATTGCTTCTCAGGAGATAGCCAGCCTGTGTGTCTTTGCTTATTTAAGGAGGCATTTTGGGAAGATTTGGGAGTCAGGTTTCTCTGCTTTGAGGATTGGGAACCTGGATCACTTCTCTGAGACATTAAAAACCGAGTAGTGGACATTGGGATTTGAGACCTTTTCAAGTGGCAGCTGTGAACTGAGAGAGATGGTGGGGACCAGCTTGGTGTCAGCTTCCAAAGTGCTTGAAACAAGCAGAATACCATGATGGAACTGCTTTCCTCCCCAGGTTGCGAGTCTCAGAGGGGAATATGATATCTTGGTTCACTATTCCTAAGATCATTTGGAATCTGCTCAGTTATTCAGAGCAGATCAATCTGATTTTTTCCCTATTTCTATAGTGCTTGCATAATTTCTTAATACTCTACTGTCTCAACAGATTTCTCATATGGCTGAAAACAGTTACTTACTCCCAGTTCTTTTTAGCATTCAGGTTACTGGTAGCTATACAGTTCTATATTTACCAAACAGCTCTAAATGAGGTAAAAAAAGTCCTTGCATACTGACCAAATGGCCCTTACTGACCTTTCTTTCCTTGCAGTGTGCCACTTCCCTTCAGCTTAACATCAGAATCCATTTTGCAAATGCTTCTCACATAAATTGATTGAGATTTGACTTAGAGAAAGTAACAAAACAGTCTTTTGTTAGCCACAGTTAAGATCTTACAGTGAAGATACCTTTGTAAACTGTGTGGACAAATTTGTTCATGACAATACCCAGTTTAATTATTTAACTTAACTGTATCTGAACTCTTCCATCTTCATAATTACAGGATCTAACAGCTCCTGTAGGTAACAGTTGTATGTAATGAAGTAAATTTTACTTCTCTTTACTCTATGAACTCTAAGTGTTAAAATTTACCTGGGCAAAGAATTTATTGCCTTTTTTGATTATTAAATGGTTATGACAATTTTGAACACCATGTAATTAAAATCAAAGTAAGTAATAAAACCTTGGCTGAAGTATTCACTTTTAAAATGACACTTGAGAAGACAAAAAAAAAAGCATTTGACCAATATGCTGGAAGGATATGATTGGAGTTAATGTGGTTTCATATACCAGTATATTTTAAACAGGTACTTTCATCTCCTCTTTATTTTACCACATAATTTGGCAAAACATTACATTGATATTGCCACAACACATGAATTGTCCCATACATGCTATCTAGAAATACTTTGAATGTTCATGTATGGACAATTTTTACCAGACCTTGTAAACACATCAGGACGCATCTTGAAAAGTAGATGGATCACAGCTTCATTGCAAGAGCACGTGGAATGTTTCAGGAAACAAAACCTGAGAAACACCTCTCTTTCTCAATGAAGAGCACAGCTCTTTGAATCAGTACATGTTTCAGTGATGCTGTGACACTGAGAAAGCTGCCTGGCAAGATCTAGTGTGGTTATGATGTTTCTTCTCCAAAGACATTACATAGTAACTTTATATATTGGATTCAATATATATTATTGTTGGATTCTGGATACTGTTGGAAAAGTATGCTCCTGAGCAGCATTCTGCTGTGACAGAAGGAGTAGTGGACATTGGGTTTTGAGTTGGTTAAGTCATTCAGTAGGAAAGGTGAGCTGTTATGGAGAGAATTAAGTTGTTAAAATTTTTATTTATTCTAAAATTCATATATCTCTTCGGAAAGAATGTGGATTTACTTCATATAGATCCTGTCTCTGTGATTGTGGTCTGAGATATCCAGGTATAGGACATATTTAATCAGAAATTATATGATCCACACTTCAGAAAAATCTGTTTGTCTGTGGTTATTAGCTGTTGCAAAGTTATTCAGACAGTGTAGTGATGTACATTTTCAAGCAGAGCTTCTTGCGTCTATCAGGGTAAGGACAGAGCATATTTGCATCTGGTAGCAATAAGGCAGTGAAGCATATCTTACATTTTCAATATTACCAGTTGGATGTGGAAATCTCTTTCAAGTTATGTTCCACAGGACACTTTCTGTCTGAAGGTGACAGTCTGGTGACAAGCCTTGAAAAAGCTCTGCCTTGGAGGGGATTGCATGATGGCATTGAAAACACTCTGATGGGGTTCTGAATATACAACCTGTAGGCGTCTTGAGAGCTGAATGTGTGAAGTATTCATGTATGCATGAAAACATTGCTGTTGTTTTCCTGCTACCATGTAGGCTTCTTTGAAGACACTTTTATCACCTACAGAAAGCAAAGACAAAAAGTTTCCCTGTAAAATTTTTATAATTACAGAAGCAGGAAGAGGGGCTTGGGGGAGGGAGGGAAGGGAGGGAGAAGACGTCAGAAGTAATCCTTATCAACTCATTCCCTTCTTATCTTTAAGGCACATATGACAGCTCTGCTCCCTTGAGTCCACAAATTAGTGAGAGAACTTCTGGCTTTTTCTCTGTGACAGACACTTTCTTTTCTCTATACAGTGCATTAGCTTTTTCCAAATCTAACACAGATCAGCACACTGAAAAGAATACAATGTTGGACATGCCTTCCAGCTGTTAAACATAGACATTTTTAACAGCAATTATCTTTCAGATACCTCTTGAATTAAATAGACATGATTCAAAGAAATATGAAAATATTAAGTGCATGGATGTGCATTTGACAGATGTTACAAGTGTTTCTTATGGTAATTTTAAATGGTTAATATTTCAAATGGTTTGGAATCTAAAGCAGGTTTCAGCAAATTATTTTCTTAATATCTGTCCTGAGGAAAAATTGAATTTGGACTTTGATCTTCACCATCATATGAATAGTAACTTCCACTGCAACAGTTCCATAGAGTGAAGTTTTGCTTCATGGATTGATATTCCATCTTCAACCTTCCAAAATGTATATGTATCACAGACTGCACAAAATATTGCCAGCTTTATGTAATTAAATTTTAAAAGAGCATTAGAAAAACATGGTGAGGCAATGTTAATGTTACTGGCCATCTGGAAGGCTCATGAGAAAAGGCTATCACTTACAAAGAGACTGCACTTAGTTTTAAAAAAAGCAAACTTGTTTAACTCAAGCTCTTATTTCTCAAATAGTCCCTGGTGGTACTACCTCTGAGCAATGTGACATCTGGGTTAAAACAACAATTAAGGAAAATCTCCCTTATATGAAAGTCTATTGCTAAAGGTTAGTAATAATTTTGGTAATCATCAAAAGCACAAATTTGGTCTGAAAACATCAGAACAAATTTGGAGGAACAAGCTTTTGCACTGTAGCACTGCAAAAGCTTGTTCCTCCACTAAAGAACTTCAGAAAACTGGAGTCAGGACAGTCTGAGAGCCGTTATATTCCATTGTAGACTGGAGTACTGATGAGAGGATAGATTCAATTTAAACAGCCCACAACTGGAGCTGTCAGGCAGGGATCTAGCAGAGTGATCTAACTGGTATGCAGGTGACAGAGACAGATCCCTTCTGGGGCAAAAGTGACAGAGAGATCCCTTCTAGGGCCCTTCTGGGCTCTCAGACACTCTCAATCACATATGCAGATGGCAACTTTTCCCTGTCCTTTTACCCACCGAACACTTGCTCTCTCATCTAACATCAGTCCATCAGTACACAAGCTCAAAGACTCACAGGATGCCTTGGTGGAAGAGATCTTTGAAGAAACATCCAGTTCAACCCTCCCACCATGGTCAGGTTGCTTAAGCTCGGTCAAGGCGGTGAACACTTCTAGCGAGGAGGGTATACACAACTTTTCTGGGCAACCTTCCAGCTTTCTGGGACATCTTTAGTCAGAAAAAAAGGACAGAAAAGTCACAGATGCTTCTAACCACAACCACCAGTTAATAGACTTAAGGTTCAGAGGAGGCAGAAAGTAGGGGAAAGACCAAAGTTTGTAAGTACAGATTAACTCAATATGTGGCAGTTCAATTATCTGGACGAACTTGTTAAAGATTATGGAGAAAAAATGTGGAAGAGCCTAACCTGTGTGAGTCCTTCAAACTGAAGATTCATCATTCCATCCATAAGGAAAACTACACTCAAACCTGGGATCTAAGTGGATAGAATGGATACAAGATATGTGAACTGGGAGGTAGACATGAAGATTATCCCTGATGACAGGAAAGAAAAAGGCTTCAGGTACTAGAGAAGGGAAGTCTGAGAATGAAGATAGGAGGATAGAGAAGATGAGGCAAGAAAGACAGGAGAAGCAGTGAAAACAAGAATGGCAGAAAACACTGAAATTGGAACTAAAAAACACCTTATTTTTCTCTGTCCTACATAAATGTACATAAGTTTCCCTGGTCATAACCCTATCCCACATGAATGTCTTGTATTATTTTCTGTGTTACTCTAATATCTCATTTGTTGCTTCATTGGACACAACCTCTAAGAATAAATAGCATAATTACAATATAACTTGAGGCTATTGTTAAAGATTTTGTAGTTTGTTGTGGTTACTGTACTAGTGAGAACTTGATTTTTTTTCTATGCATTAGTTTAAAGACTAATATTTTTAAATTATTTTTGTGGTTGTATATCTCTTTATACATTCAGACATTGCCTGTGAAACCATTCCAAAACCCCCATGAGGCATAGTTTTCCATGCAGAAAAGCAAGTCCTAGCCTTTGAAGCATTTATTTAACATTAAGGAGAGAAAAAAAAATAAAAACATAATCCCTGAATATGCAGCCACGCATATTCTGTGAGGAGACATGCTAAGGCAAATGAAATATCTGAGTCCAGCAGACTGCCAGAGGGCTTCTCTTAGAATTTAGTGTGTATCAACTGTGTTCTTGCTTCTTCACAGTGCATCACCTCCCAAAATACATCCTTGAAAACCATTTTCCATAGCTCTTTAAAGTGCTTGCTATCTGCTTTGATTTTTCAATTGCTTACAGGCTCATTTAAAGGGCTATCTCCTGTAAAACTCCATTCTGATTTTGAAAAATTATTATAACAAAAAATACCTTGTCATATTCAATGTAATCAAAATGGTGAATATGCTAACATAAAAACTATGTTCTGTGCTTTACTATATTAGCCCTACAGATAATTCAGATGAAAGACAACCTTGATAGATGTGGAGTTGTACCTACTTACGGAAAATCAGGTTAATGACTACTCTTGGTGACAGCAAAATAGAACAGATTCTTATAACCCAAATTATATGTGCCAATGTGTGAGATGAAAATGGAGTTGAATTTCAGAGATTCTATCAGAGAGCCTATCAAGCAGAATTGTTTATATTTCACATGTAGAAAATGTTCTTCTGCTGCAGAATCACTTGAATCATGAATGTTACCATGCAATAGTTACTTGACCCCAACTCAGTTTTATGTCTCTAAATGTGTATTTTAACTGTAATGCTGCAACAAGAAAATAAATGGAAGCATAGCATTTACAGCTAGATTCAAAACCAAATGAACTTCATGGCCATTCAAAATACTTTTGAAGGTGCCAGCAAGGCATTGTTTTTCAGGGTTTTTTTTTTGTTAGAAATGCATCCATAATATCTACAATTATTTACATCTATGTACCAGACAGTGAAGTGTCATCAGTCACAAAAATTCTCTTTGGTTCAGCTGCCAAATCTGCTGTCCCCATTCGTGGTTTAGATCAAACTTAGACACTAAAGCTCTTAATTTACTTTGCAATATCACACAGCAATGCTTCTGAAATCAAAGGCTGACATATTAAAAAAAAATAAATAAATTACCTCATCTCTCCTGAGCAGAATCCTCAAGTTCTTTCTTCTGTATTTTCATCAAAGTTTCATTTTATGTCTCCTCTTCGTACTCTTTTCAACCTCCTCAGTATCTCCAGTTATTGCACTGTTTCACAAGGCTTAAACTCATAATCTGGAGATTTCAAGTTTCATTCTTGTCTTTGATTCTGATGTAATATGTGGGTTTGAGTCATCAGGTAATTTGCCAGTGCATCTGTAAAGTGGATTAGTTTGCATGTGCCCAGCAAATGTGGCATACTTTGAATTTAACTAAATAATTTCCTGTGTGACTATGAGGTATTATTAAATACCAAAAACTTTGGTTCACCAAACAGCCAAATTAGCTGGGAAAGATTTTCTCTCAGACTGATGAAATGGAAACAAATGTATTTTCAGTAGATTTCTATATAGTTAGGTGAGTGAGCTTTCACTTCTCCAAGGCAGGAGCAATGATTCCTGTGACATTCCTGCAGCTTCTTGTTCAAACCCTTTAAAAAAGTTTGCAATGAGAATATACATGACTTTTTTTCCTCTAACTTTTAACACTCTAATTGTAAAAAAGGATCTGGCTTTGTAATTATGAAACCAGCCACTCCTTGCCCTCTCCATAATGAACTTTTAGAAAAGTTTATTCCTGTATCTTCAGAGGGTTTTTTGCATTTATAAGCCCTTTTCCAGATTTCTTCTTTCTAAACTAAAAAAGGCTGTTGCTTCCAATTTTTATAGTTCTGTAACACAACCGTATTAGAACTACACAGAAGAGTATAATGCCTTAATTCATGGCATTTATTTTTATTACAGCTTTCTTCACAAATTTATATATGCATGTGTTCATTCATATCTGTAGGCATTTGTCCATATTTTATCTGTGTCTCCATCTTGCCAAGATGATTTTGAATTCTGAATCTGTCTTCAAAACTTCGTGTTCAGCCAAACACTGGTGTTATGTGTAAGTCAGTAGTGTCCAGTCACTAGAAAAAGAAAATTCCCCCCCCAGATAATGGATGCAATATCCCAGATATCACCTTAAAAAGTGTGGAGGAAGAGAATCATTTTCCTTAATCTACTGGCTGTGCACATGGTAAACTAGATTAGAGTGCTGTACACTGTATACTTATTTTCTAGACATTTATTGAACTACTTTATGTACTTAACTAACCATCTGCCGTGGTAGTTAATTCTGGTTTCTTTGTCAAGCCCTTGGAATTGACTTGTATTGAATACTGTGGGTACAATTCATTTTACCTCCAAGTGATAAAAAGATGGTACTGGGAGGGACTCACTGATAAAGTTCCAAGGTACTGCTGTGGTGAATATGGTTAGGGGCTCTGCATTGCTTTGAGGGTTTTGGCTGCCAAGTTTCAGAGACAACTTCCACAGGGCAGCTGACTGACCTTAAAACAAATTGCTGGGAGAAGCCTCAGTGGAGCTCGGCCACCTCTACTTTCAGGAGCTGCTTCTAAGCTGGGTGCTCACCCTGGAGCTCTCTCCTTGAGCTGTGCTGCAGCTTTGCCAGGGCCTTTCCATCAGCCAAACTAACCTAGATACTCATCCTGGCCTGCAAACTGGAATTACTGGCTTGAATTTGGACATCTTATCACTATGGACACATCAGGTATGACCTGCTGGCTGACACTTTACAGAGCTTATCTGCCGTCCTTGCCTTTATGAGGTGAGACTGCGTACTTGACAGTCCTGTCATTGCCAGCCTTGTGGTGATGCTGACTTTTTGGGTCCCCTTTCCTTATGGAACAGCTCCTCCTGCTGCTCCTCAACACACATGGTCATTGTAATCTATGCTCCTTGTGGAACAGCTTTTGAAATAGTTGACTACTAGGCTTCTATAGTAGCCTTTCTATAAACTGTGTATGGGGATATATATGTACTTTGTTAGTTGACTCTATGAGGATGGGGTGTTCAGGTTCAGCTAGCACTCATCTGATCTCTGATGTTGGTTTTGACTCATGGGTAGACATTCTGGAAGAAGGCCTGAGAGACCTCTGTCTCCATCTGCACCATGGACTCAGACTGGCTGCCTGACAACCAGCATCAAGGGAGTAAGGCTGCAAAACGCAATGGAGCACTTTCTTCTCAGGTGTTGGCAACCAGAAAGTGGTATGGTTACACTTACTGACAGGTCACTACATAAAACCTTAAAGTGACCCTTTTCAGGTCAAAATGTGTCACTTCCTGCTGTTCCACCCTAATGCGCAGCATAGTATGATCCCTGGAACTGGATGGTCATTTTCTACAGTGTGAAGGAATTATCTACTCAGCAGCAGCTCCCTTTGACCCTTCCTGGAGAAAAAGATTGGTCCAATACTTTCTAGATAATTCCTGAGCATGAGCATAATTGAGAATACTGCAGCAGAATCAAATCCAGCAGCTGGAATGACAGCAGTGTCACTCAGATTGTCAGACCATTGCCAGACAGAGCAGGCTTTGCTTTACTTTTGAGGTCTGCAGTGAGTAGAGGCATATAAGTCACCCTGGGTCTCTCAGCTATAGAAACAAAGATCAGTCCCTGATATGGGTTAACAGGATAATATAAAGTTGCATGAAACAACTGCAAGTTCTGTAGTTTGTTGCATATGGGATGAATTGCAGTTTACTAATAGCCAATCAAATCTAAATTCAGAATTATTTCTGCAACCAGTTTGCTGACAGCAAACTGTGTTCAATCCTCTAATTGTACAACATTAGGAGGGTGCTGTAGTATGTTAATAACTACTAACAGATATTGTTCCATTTTTACATAATTTCATTAAATGTCTAACCTATCCTGTTGAAACATCTCCAGCAGAGATGGTATTTATGATATTAGTTTAGAGCAGTCTCTATACTTGCTATTCTACTTAATTACAGTCTGTTCTGTAGCTCTATTGCTACAAGTGGATGAATCCATTATCCTGATGATGTGTAGACGCTATGTTTTCTTGAAGTCAAGCTAGGGAGTGAGGCTGAGCACATACACCTTGGGTAGGTATCCCTGCCCATGGTGGGGAGGTTGGAACTAGATGATCTGCAATGTCCCTTCCAATCCAAACCATTCTATGACTGTGCCATCCTTTTGACGCCATTTGGATTTTGCCTTTTTTCTTTTATATGTTCCCTGTACTCTTTGTGCATATATTTGTAGCTCTGTAGCCTATTGTATTAGCAGTTAGTTTCCCAGTATTTTTCCATGGCCTGTCCCTAGGCAGAAAGACAAAACAAAATCCAGAACTCCAAATCTGGGGCGTACAAGGCCCTGTCCTATCTCAGTTCTTCCTGGGAACCAAGGCCGAGAACAACTCTGAGGTACTTTTCCATAAACAAAGTACAGCCAGTGCTGGGAGGGGGGCTCCAGAGAAGGGACTTGACCTGGGGGAATTGCATCACCATTTGTCCTCCTAATTGGTATTTTTAATAAAATACGCTAATTTCCTAAAACCTACAAATATGCACTCACCCCTGGAGGAGTGGGCTTTTATGGACACCTTTCCGTAACTGCTCCTGAAGGTCTTCAAAATAAAGATCCCCTTTTATATTACCTCCTTACTAAAATGAGTTTCTTTTCCACATTGAGGGAAAAGGCAACACTGTGATCTATAGAAATACATACAAGAAAATACAAGCACACAGCTGGCCATGCAGATCCCATGGGCAGGAGGTGCTTGAAAATTTTACTTTGAGAATGCTTTGAAAATTTAGCTAATGTCACTATGAAGCCATCAGAATTAGCAAGACATTTAAAATCTAAGCATCCATAATACAAAGACGGACCTCTACAATTTTTTCAGCAATATTTCAAGCCATGTGCCATTCAATTCAGTACTTTACAAAATTTCACCAAACCTAATGACAAATGTGTAGAGAAACCTCCTTTGAGGTTTCTTGCTTTTCAGCAATAGAAAAAAAATGACACACAGCACCAGAAAAAACACTTATTCTTCCTGATATAAAAGATTAATACACAAGATAATATAGATTATCTGCGTGATAATACACAGAAAGCAATAGAGCAGCAAACTAAAATGCATTCCTTTGTCAGCAAACATTGTTAGGAGACACAGAAAATACTGCTGAAGGTTTGAAGAAACAAGTACTGGTACAAATTACACAGTGGAAGAGGATTCCTGGGTGGATGAATGAAAGTACAAATATTTCTAAAATGCCTCAGATAATGGTATTTGACAAATTCTGTTTCAACAGTAAATAAATGAAGAGTGACCTTCTGGAAGCCACTGAAGGGAAGATCTAACACAGAAGCTGTATTCTCAGCAGTAAATTATTTCTTTAATAAAAATATTTTCAGGAAGAGCTGTACAAGTGTAAAGATCAGTGGAACAGCTGCTTTGACTGGCCTAAGAGAAGGATTGGGTGTTAATGTTACATAATCACCACTACACCTATAATTAATTCACTGCAATTCAGAGATGAGTTAGTAAGCGAATAAACTGCAAAAGGTGCTACAGGTTGTCATCAATTTGGTCCATTTCATAAAAAATAGAGCCTGAAACAGTAGAACCTTTACAATAATTTTGAAATGGTAGGGGATAGACCAGAAATTTCTTTATACTTGTGGTGCGCTGACCTTGATTGTCTGCCACACGCCCACCAAGTCTATTAGCAGATATTTGAATACATCTGAAAAAGACAAGGACCTGCTCCAGTATTAGAAGAGGCGACAGTAATTACTCTCATAAACTAAGAAGACATTACAGTACAAGAAAAGGAAACATAAAGGCATTAGATAGAAAAAACAAATCTAGACATGTAAAGCAGAGTGGAAATCCACATTTGCAAACGCCACAGTTCAGCTGCTCCATAACCCCTCTATTGCAAATCCTTTCACCAAAATGAAATCATTACCCTATTTGCATGCTTAGACAAATCAGCTGAGCTATCCATCCCAAAAACAACATGTAAAATACCAGAATAATTAATTTACATTAGGATACTTCTGCCAATGAGATAAATAGGTGAACAATGCCCATACAAGTCCCTTGAGATTGGCAGTGCCTGACAGATCCAAGCCTTTCAGGAGCCCAGGAGAAGCTGAAGCTCTTAAGTTGCAATGATCACATCTTTTGCTGTCCTTTTTCTATCAATTGCTATAATTGAATGCATGGCAAGAATTCTAGGAAATGGAATTATCTTGGCTGTCAGTTCATCAAGCTGCATTGGGAGCAAAACATGGTCCCCATATGATTTGATTATGATCTCGCTGAGTTCATCTAGATTAACTTTGCACTCCTGGATTATTGTGGATTTGCTCATGAGTATATTTTATGAACGCTCTGATTATGAAGAAAATAACTCTCTAGTTGCCAATATACTCTATGTGTTTCTGAACTACTCCGGTCTCTGGCTTGGTGCCTGGCTCAGTGTCTTCTATTGCATCAAGGTTGCCAGCTTTACACAG
>JAHLSL010000040.1:27499574-27526965 GCA_025920805.1 Petroica traversi | reverse complement strand
ACACCCTCAACAGCTGTTCTCACACTATTTCCTTTACATTCCATTATCCCACATTCCTCATGCACAAGAGACTCAAAATCAGCTCCTGTGCTATTTTTCTTCTTCTTCAAGTCCATCTACCCTCCAAAGCTTTCTGTCCATAGAATTAATCAAATATTTTCCAGTTCATTATCATCCATTTGGGAATCTAAGAGGGAAAGCCACCAGAAATATTGGAAGACACCTCACAGGGACAGTCTTCTGGAAGACCTTCCTGTCTGTAACTGACCAGCTAACTAACTATTGTCATATGATAAAAACATCTTCAACATGCATTATATACACCATCTACTAAATCCCTGTGTTCTACTGGATAAATTATAAGATAAGTTTGATAAGGATTTGTTCTGGGAAAGAAAATAACCAACCCCTGTACTAGGAGGAAAATGAGAGTTCCTGCAATTAGGAAGTTCTGAAGTCATTCATCTTGCCTCATAGAAGGCATTTTCTCTTTTCTCTCTTCTGTTTGTAGTCCTAAGGGGGTTTGGTTTCCCCCACCTTAAACCTATCAGTTTGTAACCTGAAGAAGGTCTGAAAGTTGTGGAATCAGACCCTTCCAAAATACCTGAACTATTTTCACACACACCAATGCCACATATACTGCAATTGCAGTTCGATTCCAGTATCAGGACACAAACAAAATTTAGAGCTCATCCTGCTCTAACACTGCCAGGAGGACAGCCTGCAAATCATATTCTCTTGTACCTCTTTCCATTGAGCACCCAGGAAAACTCCCCCAAAATTTTCTAGGAAACTGCTCACATGCAACATAAAAGAATGAGGCCAGCATTTGAAACAAAGCTCTCCCATTCAAGACACTGTCCTGGATTTCTGTAATTTGTAGATTAAAAAAGGCATCAGTGAGTAATTCAGAGGAAGAAAGTCAGCAGTCCATTTTTTTTTCTAAAGCACATTCTTTTCCAAGCAACAAAACAGCAATTTGATTAGATTCATTAGCTGAAAGCAAGAAATGTAAATATCTACACTAGAGATCCCTACAGGATCCCTCTCTGATTTGCATTCCTATAAACACAGGTGGAATTTTCATAATGGAAATTCTGGAAAACGTCTGATGGACTGCTTTCAATGTCCATCAAAACATGATTTAAAAATTCAGAGCACATGTACATATTGGCATCTGGGCACATTATATGCTGGTCCTTTATTAGCTCTGCATTTCCATAATGAAGTGAAAGGCAGGGATGGGACATTTAACTGGATAGCATCTTAAACCAAAATAAACATCTATTCAAGGGACACAGTTTTTCACCAAAATTCCTTTTCTTTCATCTCAGAGTGGCTTAGTATGTTGAGACATGGAAATGCAAGTGTTACTTATGCCTACATGTTGCAAGAGTCTTACACAGGCCAAATTTTGTTTATTCAGGCCAGTTCCCTGAACTCTTTTGCACCCTTTATTTACGCAGTGAAATTTCTTAGAACAGTATATTTGTTTTATGAAGGGAAGTTAATTTATGATACCTGCACTTAGCTTTTGAATTATTTTCATCTATCCTATGAAATGGAATTACTTTCCTTCTTTTTTTGACATCTGGAACACTACACTAAGCTCAGAGTTGAAAAACCAAGATTCTATTATCTTAATGTAGTTGCACACATATGTAAATATGTATGTGTTGAATTAATCTAAAATGCAGGATGGGCAGAAATTTCAGTTCAGTTATGACAGCATGTATGTGTTTGTGAAAGCCCAGAAGCAGTGTAACATCAGTTGCTCAACAAATTAAGGAAATTTCTGCTTAAGGGTGTTGTAGGCAAATCACTGGTAGTTTTACCACAGTGCTTTTACACAGAGAAAGTGTGTACCTACAAGTACAACTTACACTCATGATACTTAGATCACTTATTTTACAGGGAAAAAAGAGACTTGAATAGAAAACCTCATCATTCCGTCTTACAAAAGTTGTGATTGCTTAAAAAATCACCTGCAAAGGTATCAGTAAAAATCAGATTTAATATTAAGCAACTGCATGACAAAGTTCATTGGCAAGGTTCACTCTACTACTTACTAGATGTTTAAGGCACACCAAGGGTAAAACAGCAACAAACAAAATCCACTTAATCAAAAGAGAAGTGAATGACATCTATGTGTGTGTGTGTTCAGGTGAGTGTTTAGGTGAGTGGGTGGGTGTTTAGGTGAGTGGGACATATGGATAGAAAGGCCAAGGATAAAAAGGAATACAGCCTAAAAGCTTAACAGCGCCTAAGCTTAACAGTACTTAAACTTCACTTGTACCTTAGACTTAGCAAGTTAGCAAAGGAACAACACTTAACAGCATTTAATGTGACTTATACCTTAAACTTTACCATTTAGCAAAGGAATAACACTCAACAGCATTTAACTTAGGTTATAACTTAAATTGAACTTACTCACAGGCCTAACTTACTTAGATACCTAAGAGAGCTGCATTTCTCCCCTTTTGCCATAGCATGTGCATACTTGTATGCCCACAGACATGAAGAGTCAGTGCAAGGTGCCTGTGAAAAATTCCCCTTGAGGGTAGCAAAATACTCACTTCGGATGCCTTTGTGTATCCCAAATGGGCAAAAGGTTGAGTCTCAAGAGTGGGGGTATCAGCTCAGGATCCATCATTGTTTGGTGATCTCCGAGGGCAGCAACTGTGAGTTTACAGGCTCTGAAGGCCCCTCTCAGAGGGAGGTTGTGGGTCACAGCCACTGAGGTCCAGGAGAGCTCTGAGAGTCTCATTTTGGATCAGTGTTTATAGGCCACAAGCGAGTGGGCCTCGCTCATAACAGCGTTCCACCCCGGCCATGCTCAGGACAGCAGCTTTCTTGGAAAGCGTGAGAACAAGGATGTCACGCCGTTCAGGCAGGAAAAATAGTTTCTATTAAAAAGCCAGGAGCTCTTCAGGCAGCAGCAGTTCCTGGGAGCAGATGGGGTCTCTGAAAAACTCAAGAGGAGCTGGGCACAGGGGCTGCTCGTCAAGGCCGAGGCCCAACGAGGTCTCTCCGATCACAGTGAGGCCTGAGCAGGGAGGGGTTGGTGGATAAATCACCACACCCAGTAAAAAGCGACAGACGTCAGCCTTAATGGTTTAGGAGGAAAGAGCTACCAAATCCTTTTCCAGCCTTGTCTGAACAAACACTAAGAAGCTCCCACTGCCTAAGGATAAGGCGTGAAATAACTTGCACTCTCAAAAGTGGGAAGAGAATTGAAAGGGAAGATGAACATGACACGCACCCTCAGTACAGAACCAAGTGAATAAAAGGGTCAAGCAAAAATGAAGGGAACAAGGTAGACTATTGTATAACTGGGTGCACCTGAAAGAAACCAGAAGTACAATGGTAATTAATTAATTAATTAACTGGTGGAGCTTCCCTTAGTTATCTTAGTTGCTTTATCTCAGCATCCAACTAGGTGTTTCTTCATCATTTATGTTGAATGACACCACCATTTTCAACTCCTGGACAGGCAAGATCATCAGAGGGTTCAGTGTTTGACCATTCCTTCCAATCAGAGACAGGAATGTAAGGACACGTTATGTATCCCTAAGGGGATCCAATAATTTTGCTTTACCAAATCAATTTCATACAACTTCCATTGCCTTGGTTATTGAAGTTACCTAGGCTGACTCTATTCTATGTGTATGATGTTCAGTTTTTCTTTTGTAATCTCTTCAGTCAGCAGTCACAAAGCAGATGCAGTTTAATTGACACGGCTTGCACTGAATTCATTATTTTTTTTATTGCCTGTTCTTTCTGGGCACAATATGGAAATATAAAGGAGGATGATCCACAGGTTCTATTCATTTAATATGGAAATAGTTAAATGCAGCAACTAACAGAATATGCAAACAGCTATTCACTGTAGTTTGCATCCTTGTGTTTACTCATTGGGCTTTTACAATCAAAGCATTCTATCCTCAGCTAAGATAAATGGAAAATCCTTTTTTGAGGCTTTCCTGGACATCCACAACTTTGTCTTTTCTGAGTACATAACATCAGAACAATATTATCATTCTGATTTTAGTTTAATTAAATGCCTACACACAGATGATACTTGTGAAATGTGACAAATAACTTTAACATAGCATCTTGAAAAGATGCCCAATACATTTTTATATAATAAAAAAATTATAAAACCCTCAGTAAAAAATGACTAATCATATCTAATAGCTAAATTTTCAATGTTGAAATTATCGCCTTGTAAAGATACAGTCATTCTTCTGCTTTCCAAATACGAAAATTTAGGGATTCTATCAGCCATACATAATAGCAGACCTTGCAACTCTTGAACAGATTTTCTCCTTCTGTGTATCAAGACATGAGACATAATGTGTGGCCGGTGGCGAGGGCCGGGCAGCTGACCACAGGGACGGCCGGCGGCTCGGTGGCTTGTTCTGAGAGCTTCCTTTTCGTGAAGTCAGCTTCAGCTAGGGACTTCTTTTCCCCTCACCGCGAGCCAGGCTTCCCTGGAATGGTGGCCGCTGTCCTAAAAACCAGAGAGGTGCTGAGAGAGAGAGTGTTCCTTTGCCCGGAGCCCCAAATCAGACACAGGACACGAGGGTCCGCTCTGCTTGGGCTCAGGGGCAAAAGACCCGGAATCGCCCAACATTCAGACTTTTATTCTTAGGGTTACAACTTATCTCATAACGGTACAGGGGAGGACACGGAGAAGGGTCGAAGGTCAGGATGCAGTCAGGAAGGAGGAAGGGAGGAAAGAGTGAGACACAAGATACTATTGTTAACTGAGGGCAGGCGGGGGGGGGTTCGACTCCCTTTCCAAGGCCAAACTTAACTCTACCTTCCGAGGGGCCTCACTTTCTAGGCCCCCAGAGATTCTTCAGGGGACATGTCATTCTCTGAGCTTGAACCACCGCTACAATAATGTTTACTGCAAATTCCATTTTCCTTGACAGAAGATTACGCCATGTGGAAAGAACACAAAAAATATTTACTTCGATGTCTTTTATTACTTAAAAGGCTATTTTTACAACACATTCTAAATAAATAAATAGCTATTCATAAAGCAAATACACTTAGCTTACATAGTTCCCTCTCTCTCTCTCTTTCTGTCTCGCATGCACGCACACACACTCATAGTGACCTGTAATTGAATTACAAAAGGAAAAGATATTTACATTATTAGGAATAAACAATCACCAGTGCTGAAGGAAGAAAATATGCAAGCATTGCAAGCAACAGTAGAATGTTGATTAATGAATCATTTGCATCCCTCAGATCACATCTGAAATCCCTTACTTAAGTTAGAACCATGGTGTTACACAGTTGGTTTGGTCTGGAGAAATTGTGGGTCTGGAGAACAGCTACCAGAGAGACCTGGTTCTTTGTTCTTAATTTGTCCCTTCAAATTCAGGGATGAAAGTTTTAAATATTCAGTGTAAAAGTTTGGAAATCTTATCCTTCAAACAGGGGTAACACAGACAGACACGTCACCTGGTTCTTATTGAAAATTGACTCATTTTGATCTTGAAAACTGAGATGCTGGCATTCAACTGAAAACTAGATATGACCTCACAATTCTCTCAAGCAAATGTCAGAGCATAATCTGCCATAATTTATGCAAATTTTCAGTGGCCATTGGATCAGTTGTTCCATTGTTAGCTGACTGCGCACTTACCGTGAAATCTTAGAGACAGTGACCGCAAGTTAATTTTAATACACATGGTTTGAATAAATAGTGATTTCATGATTACTTGAAATTAACAAAACTTGAGGGGAAAATAAAGCAACAGAGAATAATATAAAAAGATTTTTAAAATTATTGTTTTAAAGAAAAATTATACAGAAAGCAATAATATTCACCAAAAAAACCCTGTATAAATGTACATATAAATTAAAACTGTTCAGAGGAAATGCGCTGAAGACATCTGCGTTAGACAACAACTGAAAGAAGTCAATAAAACTTTATTTTCAATTTGTTTAACTCTTCATTCAATGGATCATAAGACCAAAACACAGTTTATTCTGAAACTGAATAATATCTTATCTTTTCTAACAATAAAATTCATTTAAGCTCACAAGGCAGTAAATATATAACTAGCTTTGGGAAGATTTTGACAAATTCATTCATAAGGATAACACAAAGGTAAATACCACTATATCCAGATAACTTCATTTCAGATGTCTGCTTAAACCATTGTCAGTTTGAGATACAGAGATTAATCCTTCTCAAAGCTCAGGTTTATCTTAACCACAGGATACATCTCATTTCTCTGAAACTCAAAATCCCTCCAGCACAGCATGAGTAAGGAAGAAAGTGGTTTCCTTTCTAACTGCTTCTTTTCCTTCAGGCAGCCCCATCTTTATCATAGCACTTAGTGTATTACCTTCATCTCTTAACTCATCTATGTTTTGTTTAAAGATAAAGGCAGTTCAAAGGCACATGCACTTACACAGCCCCAAAACAAGTTTAGAAGCAGCCTGTATGAACTTTGGACCACAAGACACGTATATGGGTGTGCTTATCTTTCTCAGTTTCACACATGTATGGGACTGACAGTTGTAAGACCTGGAGGAAGCCTTCAGAAACGTGTACAGCCTTCTGTACGAAAGGGTTCATACTCAGAAGTGAAACAATCAGGCAAAAGTGGTTTGCCTCTTAGCTATCTTGCTGTTAGTGATGTACTTTGAAATTCTGTGTTATAATGAGCAGCAGCAAAGGTATAAATTTCCCACAGATATAAAAGAACTGTGTTCAGAGGGACTAGAGGTAATGATTATTCCTGCAAGCTGAAATCATGGGTCAGGATCAACTCTGGCTCTGCATTTCTGTCATACATTCACATGGGGTGAATTTGCATGAATGAGCAGGGCCTGTGTAAGTGATACCAGAAACTGGATCAAAGAAAATTGGGTACTTGCTGAGAGAAAGCAAGTAAAGCCCTCATAAGAATACATCAGGTCAGAGACTGTCAGTCTTGTGGATTCAGAAGAACAGAAAAACTCAGAACAACAAGTTTCTCAAGTCTCTCAAGGCCACAAGAACATCGTGGTACCAGGTAACAGTCAGCAAGTGTCTGAGTGTGAGGCAATAACTGAGTGTAATGTGTGAATTGTTATCTTCTATTAATAATATCAGCTTGATTCTATTAACAGTTTAACTAGTACGAAGTGATCTAATAGACATTAATTGTGATCTTTTTCTCTCCTGACTTGAATACCTTACCTGACCAACAAATATTCCACTAATCCTGCTCATTGTCCCTTCACTGACCTGCCTACTTTGCATTGTGTTAATCGTGGTATAGGAAAGTCCGAGATTTTGCATATCTTCGGGGGAAGAGTTCATTGTCAAGTACCAGATTAAAATGCTACACAGTCACTATAGAGTAAGACCTTTTTGTCTGCTCTACAGCAATCTTCTCTTGTATCTGCAGCAAAAGTATGATTTATTCAGAAGGTCTGTTGCATTAATTTCAGAACAATGGATAAGGGATTTAAGGTCACCATTGCAGTTATCAAATCTACACTTGTGTTAACCAAATGAATCATGCCCAATAGCTCCTTTTGGGGATTCTGACCTTGGTCATCGTGGCAAAAATTCTTTCTGTTACCATTTTAACTGGGAGCTTGTCCCAGGGTCTTATTTTTCTGATTGTTAGAAATCTCCTTGTGACATTTAGTCTTACATGTCTTCATAGCAACTTTATGCTTTTCTTCACATTATATAGTCCTTGTTCCAGTTAGTGTTAACCAGTCTGAAAATACTTAGAAGCAAAATTTTGTTTTGTTAGGCTAACAACTTTTTGGAGTCTCTTCAAAAAGTCCCTTTGAATGGACTTTGTGCTCATCTGATCATCCCTGCAGACCTTTGTATTGTTCACACTCTAGCACATCATTTTGGCAAGCAAAGTATCGTGTTCAGTTTCTTAAGCAAAATATCTGGGTTGTTCTGCTGTTTCCTGCTTGATTTTCCCAGTCATAGCACCATTTTAGTTGTCAAAGATGTTAAATATCATCAAGTCCAATCATTAACCTAGCACTAGACCTAAGGGCCTTTGTGCCTCATCTACACATCTTTGAAATAAAGCAATGGATGGCAACTCAACCATTGCCCTGGGGAGCCTGTCCCAGTGCTTGACAACCCTTTCAGTGAAGAAATTTTTCCTAATATCTAACATGAACCTTTTCTGGCACAGCCTGGGGTAATTTCCTCTCATTCCGTCTCTTCTAACATCATGGCATGTACCTGGCTACTTGGACATCAAGGGCATGTATGCTGAGAAAAAGATCTTACTCAGACTTCCTGGAATGAGGTATAAAATGTCAGTGAGAGTTCAGTTGGTGGGCACCAATCAACAAAGAATAATGCTAAGTAAACACACTGAACCCCAGTACAGGAACAGACATTATAATTGATCCCTTACCTATCTCTCATTAGCACATTTGTAGTGGGGTTTTCCTCATGCTGATCACATTTTCAATGGAATGGCAGTGACTTTCTGTTTTTCAGAGGTCTGTATCAGGTAGCAGAAGCAGGATGCTCTGCAAGGGAAGGTCATTCAGGACCTGAAGCTGACAGCAAATCAGGTGTGAAGCACAATCCTCACAAGAGGTGCAGTCCCATAGTACCTGAACAAAAAAAAAACCTCCTGAGCAAAGAATGGGCAGCCTCTGGCCAGATTCTCTCCTCTTGCTCATGGAGCTCTTTCTGCAGCACTCTGACCCAAGGCTACCCTGCTGCAAAGTTACACAGGCCTTGAACAAGCAAAGCCCAGTGAGAAGGGAATAGGCTGCAAAGACTGGTGTTCTAAGGATCCAACAGCATGGATATTACTGAACTTGGGATTCTGGACAAAGAGCAGATAGACAAAAGACATCAGACAAAAGGAGTATGCTGTCAGTATCATAAAGAGGAACGTGTGTCTAGACTGGCACAAACAGCACTCTGCAACTTGTTCCAGCTGCCAGAGTGAGTCAAGTAGCCACTGTTTAATTAACAGCGGCTTTTATTTCCCTGAACTCACCATTCTAGAGTGAATAAAGAAGGGGTAGAACTACCACCAGTAGCCACCTGAAACAAAAAGAAACTTAGCAGAGGAAACAGGAAGGCCTGTAATTCGAATAGTAAGAACAATTTTTTTTTTAAGAGTTTCTGCCCAAACAGTTTTGTCCAAATAAGGAAGCCTTAAAGAGGGAGACAGAGACAGTATCATTTTCTACTCACTGAGCCACCTCTAGTGATAAACACCATTTCTGTTGATTGGAGTACAGTTTTTCCCAGTGAAATAGATAAGCTACAAATTTAGGGATTTTCTTTGCCTTTTTCTCTTCTAAAAAGATTCATAAATGACCAGTGCTCTGCGCTTTCATATTTCTTTGTCAGGTGAGAAATAACCACTTTGGGCACTGCTCTGCCTGTGACACCAGTGTTGGTCCCACAGTAAAACAATTCCGATGATGACATCAGATACACAATCATCCTTCATATAAGGTCACAAACACACTTTTTGAATTTTATTGGAGGTTTTGGCTCATTCAGATTGGAGATTAATCTGCTGATAACGTCTAAAAAGGTCAACAATATTTCTATTGGTTCCTTCAGGTAGTTCATGCTGGCACGTGAACCTATATATTTCCTCCTTTGTAGTCATTTGTGAGATACAGGAATGCCCAGCCAAAGTTTTATCTCGGCAGTGCCTGGAGAGTGAAGTTTCATCCATCTATGGTCAGGATGGCAACAAAAGGACATCGTTCTACTCCAGGGCTGTGGTTGTTTCTCCTTTCCATTCAGGTCTCCCTGGGTAAGTACATACTTTATTTCGCATAAGGCAGTGAGATAAAAAAGTAAGAAAATTTAATATAAGTAGGTTGTTATTCTACCATCCTCTAATACAAAGTGACAAAAAGTTGTTTGTTTCTGTATTTGATCCAATCTCCTTGGTAATTCTGACATAATGAAGGGTAAACCTTCTGTAAAAGTTTTGTGTTTTACTCAGATATCAGTGACTGGCCGTTCTCATAAGAATTCAAGTCAAAATTCTGTAAACAGGAGAGCTAAAATTGTGCTAAAAACCAGCTGGGTATTCTTACTATGGTCTTATCTCTCCTGCTGAGCTGTTTGGAGACAGAATTAATAATTCCAGGTCTTTGTTTAACACCAGTTAAAATGATGTAGGTCCTCCGTGTGTGTCCAGTGGAGTTTGGGTGACACCATCTCCCCTCAGTTGTTCCCATGTATCTGAAGATTATCACTCTTTGTCTCTCTGCCCTTCTAGAGCTATCTGTTCGTGATGAGAGACAGATTAAGGACACCTCTTTTTTTCTCTCTACACATGGAGGTGACATTATGGCTTTGTGGTGGTGGTCACATCCTCGTATGATGAGAATAAAACTTCACAGTTGATGTTTGGCTGTAGCATGGCCCTTATCTTGAAGGTTCTCACCAGGTGTGTGGATGCCGAGCTCACATGCCAGGGAACAGGAGGCACTCTTGACATATGCTTTTATAATATGAAACATTTTTTATTTAGACATCTTTGTCATGATGTTTTAGTGTCAACTGAGCTGAGCTGTAGAAATGAGAGTGAGTGTTCTGCCAACTCCTTGTTAACATCAGGGAATAGTTACAGACTGACTGGAAGATGAAGACAAAAGCAGCTTTACCTTGACACTGTCATCAGCACCTACTACCCTCATCTCTGCTCTGGCAGCACTTGCACTCTCCTGATGTTCCCCAGGCACAGAGAACTGTGCAGAGAGTGCAGGAGTCACAACTCTCAGGGAGTGAAATGGCAATCTGCCCCTGAGGCAGTGGGCCTGGACTGAAAACCTCCTCTTAGGACCTGGGGACAGGAATGCATAGTGCCTTCTCCTCCTTTGCCCATGAGAAGAACTAAGTCTTCAGCTGGAGCTAGCAAAAATCTGATGCCTTCTCAGCCAAGCAGAATACCAAACCACTGAATTCAATGAAGGTACTTGCAGAACATGCTATGGTGTGTGAGGAAGTAAAAAAATTGTACCTGTATGTATCACCAAAAAAATCACAGAAGAGGGATTACAGCAAATGATAGCTTTTATTAGGAAATATTTAAATCTGTTCATTGAGTTATACCTATGTCTGCACCGAGTCTTTCATGCTGTTACATGTTGAAAACATCAGATGTACAACTATTTAAAAATTCAAGTACAGAGAGGTCCATACAGTTGAGTGAAGAGCTGTTTGTTTTGCTCCTGGATATGGCTAGTAGAAATAGGCTGTCTGGTTCCTTTAAAAACGTATTATGAATTCAACTTTTCTTAGAATTTATTTCTCTTTAAAATGTATAAATGTTATAGCAGAGAAAACTCTTTCTTTGGACTGTGTTCTTCAAATAGCCTGGGGGTTGTTCCCCAGAATATCTTTCTAGAGACTAAGACTTATTACAGAAAGATTATGCTGCCTCTGAGACAACATGTTGCAGGCACAAAATGGTTTTGTAGTTATCTGAGGATTTTGCTATGCATATGACTTTCTTACTCAGGAAACCTGAGGAGAGAGGATATTTTGCAGAAAAAATAGGTTTTGGAAGTTACCAATTGTCAATCAACTTTTATGTTGTTGTTTCCAAATCAGAATGATAGGCAGGAAATTGTGAGGAAATCCAGCAGTGTTATCAAAGAGGTAAAGCCTTTGCCTGTGTATAAGAGGTGATCATGTGTCAAAGCCACATTGTCTGTGTCTGATGGAGCAGTTACAGACCACATGAAGATGGAGGCAAATTTGCCTTCCAATTGACTACTGCTAACAGTTTACTCTGGAAAAAGAAATGAGCAATGGCTAGTTTTGGAAAGGAGTGGCTGCATTAGCACCAGCTCATGGGCTAAGACCGACACACTTGCAATGAGTGGAGAGAAGAATTAGATTTGTTTCCAAATGCAAAGAAAAATTATATATTCTCATTTCACAATGTCAGACGACAGCAAGATGTGTGATATACAGAAACACCATTCACTTTTGAGGAAGAGAAGGAAGGTGATATTTTATATAATGGATTGTTTTGAAAAAAATCTCACAGGAAAACCCAAGGCTCTTAGTGCAAATTATCATTTGTTGCTTATCAAATGCCATCATTGATAGGAAGTGATCTTCCTAGGCTATTTACAAGATTTGCACAGCTGCACTGCTTTCCATTCACATCAGTGCTCAGTGCTGGGTCTGGATGAGTAGTGCAGGTTTCTCTTGGAACCTGGTCATTGTGGCCATGAGTGCAGATCAGCAGGGCCCATGGCCAGGCATGGCTGTGCCAGAGTGGAGCACAGATGCACTTCCTACAAAGCACAGGGAGTGAGAGAATGTCCAGCTCTGTGCTTAAATGGGCCCATGGACAGAGCACGTGAGTGGAAAACCCAGGTGAGAAAGCCAAGGCCATTAAGGATGCTTAGTGCACTCAGAACACTGACAATTGGATTAAACCTGTCCTGTAAATGTTTGCTTTAATATTCCGTTGTGTTTCACTTGAAACAGTGAAAATTTGTGACCAAAGTTATTAGGCTTCTTAAGTACTGTCCTGTAAACCTCCTTTAGCTATGTGGTCAGTCTGAATAATCCTCAGGCCCAAGAGAGCTGCCAGCCCTCTTCAGGGTTTTACCTGTTCCAGAACATACTCAAACCCAAATCAAACTGAAGAAAAAACTCAGATGTAGTGGCCAACTTCTTCCTGTTTTCTTGGCCCATTTAGCTCCTAATTTGTCCTTAATAAAACAGTCCTGCATGTGGTTTTCTACCATTTCATTTTGCATCCATTTCATGGGTAAACTCTTTCACACTCCAAACAGCAGTGACTTTGACTCCAGCTGGTAGCGAGGCTAAATTTTAGTCTAAACAGTCACTCATATACAAATATGTACCCACACACACCACAGGTGTACATGGCTGCCCACACAGATGGAAACAAGCGACATGTGACTCTTAAATCCTTATTACTGACACTGGTAGTGGCATTGAGTTCACCCTTGGCAAGTCTCCAGAGGACACTAAGCTCAGTGGTGCAGCCACTGAGGGAAGGAATGCTATCCAGAGGAATCTCGACAGGCTTGAAAAATGAGCGTCCCCCCATGAAGTGTACTTGCAAGACCAAGTGCAAGGTGCTGTACACGGCTCAGGACACCTATCAGGATCAGGGTGGATGGGAGGATGCATGGCTTGAGAGCATCCCTGTGGAGAAGGACTTGGGGATACTGGTGATGTGCCCTTGCATCCCAGAAAGCCAACTTTGAGCAGAGTCTTTGAGAAGACCCCCTGACCCTACCACCTCTCCAGTAGCTGGCCTGGCCCATCTTGTCCCTCTGGTAGCCAACTCCTCCAGTCACTCCCAAAGACACACACACAAACTTGGCTTCAAGGCTGATTAACTCACAGGATAATGAAGCTTGATTACCATAGCAATCACACACTGACATGTAGTCCTCTCACCCACCCCAGTTGCCAGTGTCTATTGTGGCAGGCTTTGTGAATCACAAGGCAGGGACATTACTCAGCATTTCCCAGCGCTGGTAAGTCAGTAAAAGAGAAACCTTGCCTGTCATTAGAAATAACTTACATTTTAGCAGTGCATTTAGCTCAAGCTTGTAAATGCAAAAATAACTCTTTGCAAAAAACCCTCATTAAGTTGGACTATTTAGAAAGGTGAACCAAATAAGTCTGATGTAGGAGTAAATTATGAGCAATAATGATCTCATTAACATCTGCAATAGATAATCATGATTAAGCCCTGTCCTTTCTATAACCTTGCTCTGTCTGAAGGTGCTGATGAATTGAGGCTGTCAAATGGAACTGGCCCCTGCTCTGGGAGAGTGGAAGTAAAACATGAGGAGCAGTGGGGAACCGTGTGTGATGGTGACTGGAGCATAAAGGATGCTGAGGTTGTCTGTAAGCAACTACAATGTGGATTTGCTGTTAAGGCCCTTAATCGAGCTCCTTTTGGACAAGGAACTGGACCAACGTGGTTGTACCGCGTTGAATGCCGTGGTGATGAATCTGCTCTCTGGAACTGCACACATACAGGATGGGGTGCTTTTACCTGCCCTCATTACTTTGATATTGGAGTGATCTGCTCAGGTAAGAAGTGATCCAACCTTGTAAAACAGAAAAAAATATGAGCCTGGGATAAAACTTTGCCCAGCCAAGTACTACATCTACTCATCCAAAGCAAGTTGCTCCAGCATTAAGTCTTCTGCTGACTATGAGTGCAAGCTGACTTCGCCTGGGCACAGCAACACCATAGAATGATTATATTAAATGACATAGAATCCTTGATGCAGAATTTCTTGGGTTTTGGGGTTTTTTCCAGGCTTCTCTGAGCTGCATCTGACTGGAGGTGACACTGCCTGCTCAGGACGTCTGAAAGTAAAGAAAGAAGAAACTTGGGCGACTGTCTGTTTCTCACACATTGATTTCAAAACTGCCTCTGTTGTATGTAATGAGTTAGAGTGTGGCCAGGCTGTGGACACCTTGAGAGGAATTCCCTTTGGAGACAGACATGAACTGATCTGGCAAGAGGAGTTTCACTGTGTAGGGAATGAGACTCACCTTGCAGACTGTCCCAGGAACATACACCACACTAACACATGCTCTCATGATGCCATTGCTGTGTGTTCAGGTGAGACTTTTGACTGATGAATGTAATTCACCCATTTCCTATATGCTTTCTTCCTGTTAACCCACAGTTCAGAGCCTCTGCACACTTCTGTGGTCTTCTGGTTTCCC
The DNA here is from genome assembly GCA_025920805.1 of Petroica traversi. Lineage (NCBI taxonomy): Eukaryota > Metazoa > Chordata > Aves > Passeriformes > Petroicidae > Petroica > Petroica traversi. Next base: position 27,512,234 of record JAHLSL010000040.1, on the reverse strand, counting down.
TATCATGCCTTGAGCCATTCAAGGGAGAACAGGAAATGACACAGAGCAGCCCCACAATGTCACATTCACTCTACTGAGAGTCTGCATCCAACATCAGCTGTTTTAATCTCTTGCTTACCACACCAGAGGCAGATCTCAAAAGGGCTGTTATTTCTTCTATGCCATTACACATATGCACTCAACAGTGCTAAGAATGCTTTACATGTCTTTCTCTTATAAATAAAAGGAAAAATGGCCACAGCAGTCAAGCAGGAATACCTAGACATTATTTCCTGTGTTGCCAGTGTGTATGTTAACCCCTGGCTCTTCAGTCAATTATAAAACTGGGAGAGGTACCATATCTCCAAAAGGTTGAAAGAGGCACGAGTTAAAAATGTAGGTTTTAAAAAAAAAAAAAAAAAAAGGTTGCCAGAGGCCTAGACAACTTTCATTATGACTGAAAGGTAACATCACTTAAGACCTCCATACAGTCATGGCTGCTGGGGGCTCTGAATACAGCTATGTATTGCCACCCACTTCAAAAGTGAAGATTAGGCCTAGCAAACACAATTTTTTTCCTGAGGCCACAGTTCTAAAGGGGTAAACTAAACCTGGGGCAGAGCTGCTGGCAACAGTCTAGCACAAAACAAGCCTGGAAAAGGGATGGAGTTTGTGTCCCTTTCGTGCCCAAAGGGCCTCAGTCTGTTTCAAGACTGCCTTGGACACTGTGACCTGGAGCACTGTGACCTGGGGACCAGTGGCAGCCACTCAGCTCAGTTAAGGCATCTAACAGGCCTTGGCTCCTGCCTCTATCTTGCAAGAGTCTCAGCTCAGACCTAAAATCCTGGGCACCTTAGGGGTACAATCCAAGGACAAGGTAAGGGTAGAGAGTAACAGTGAGAAGCCAGAGGGAGTGCATGAGGCTGGCAGTAGGACACCAGAGTGCCACCCATGCTGCTCTTAATTTATTGTGAATATGCTGATGGGGATGGCTTGTAGTTTTCCAAGCCTTGCTCTGGGGCATGGATGAAAGCTGGCTTATCAGCATCCTGTTCGGACATGCTTTCCACATGTCAATAAGTGCTAGTTCCTTGCAGACAGCTCTCTTACAGTTTTCAGTGCAACAGTACAAAACCTAAAGGTAAGTGCTAAGCTCCTTTATTCTTTCTGCAGGCTACGGTGGGTACAGGCTGGCAAATGGCAATACCACATGTTCAGGGAGAGTAGAGCTTCTTCACGGAGGCACATGGGGAGCCCTCTGTGACTACCTGTGGGATTTACCAGCTGCCAATATCCTCTGCCAGCAGCTAGACTGTGGAGTTGCACTACTGATTCCAAGTGAACAGTCCTTTGGGGAAGGAAATGGATCTGTCTGGAACGGCACATTCAGATGCAAGAACAGTTCGCTCCTGAGAGACTGTCCCGTGCGTGCTCTTGGTCATGGTGAATGCCCTGCTGGAAAAGAGGCTCGTGTGGTATGTTCAGGTGAGCAGTGGAAAGGTCTAAGAAGGGAACTGAAAAACTCCTTCCTTGAGGAAAAATATGGACTCAAAATTCAGAGGTAATCTGTGGAGTCAGACTCTGTCTTTTGTCAAGGCTGCATTTCAATTGTGCCACAAGGCTGCTCTCTCTGAAATGCTCCTAGTGTCAGGTAACAACAAGAGCAGGGATGCCCCACAAGCCAGAATGAGCTGGGCACAGAGGCTGAGCACAGCACAGACAGAGTCCTTGCCACCAAGGCACAATCCAAAGCATCTGCATAGAGAACAGAGGAAAGTACTGGTAATAAGGTCCATGTGCAGCCCCAGACAAGTCAAAGCAATTAATGAGATTTGGGGTTCTGCTGGAGAGAACAGCCAGGCATAGCATGAGACAAGACTGGAGACAGTTACGACTGTCATGTACTTGAAGCAGGAATTAAACTCCTCGTCCAGGTTTAAGTGAGGACTTGGACCAGCTGTTGAAAGATGCAGAGCTGCAGGCTCTAGGTGATGCTGGTCTGAAAAATTAAGGTCTATTGGTATAAAGCCCCAAATCCTAGTGCCTTGACTTTAAAAACTGCAAATGAAACTTGATCCTGATTTCTAGTCATTCCTCTCAGTAAAATAGGCTGGACATCTAGGAAGTCTAGTTATGAGTATGAAAGTTTATAGTTATGAGTACAGCCCAGTTAAGTCATTTTTACTACTGAATGATCAGAATGACTCGTACCTATTTCGCAGTCACTTCCAGGTCTTGCCCACGAGCAATTGCAAATGTAACACTCCGGTACTCCCTTTCTCTTACATCCAGGGTGTCCAGGGGGCAGGTTGGTGAATGGCACCTCGTGCTCTGGCATAGTGGAGATCCGCCATGGAGACACGTGGGGAAGACTCTGCCACTCCCACTGGAATCTGCAAGCTGCCAGTGTTCTCTGCCATCAGCTGAACTGTGGCTATGCAAAGTCCATCCAGATGGAAGACGGTTTTGTGGATGGAAATGGGCCTATATGGAGAGATGCTTTTCACTGTGAAGGGACAGAGTCCTGCCTGTGGGACTGTGCTCAAGTGACTTTGGGCAATCCAACCTGTTCAGCCAAAGAAGCAGCCACTGTAACTTGCTCAGGTAAGTCAGGAATGGCCTTTTACAGGTGGTGCAACTTCAGAGCAAAGCAGTACTGGTGATATCACTGGCAGGATCTAATCTTGGAGCTGAGGAAGCCTTTCTGGCTTCCCATAGCAGGCCCTTGTGTGGGTGAAAGCCAGCAAAGCCTAAATGGGGCAGTCTCCGTAATCAGTGGTGAGAATCAATATTTTACCAGCACAGAAATTTGTCTTCCACAGCTTTCCTGCAAGTTATTTCTACTGCAGTGAGAGCAGCAGATGTTACTCAATGTATTTCCCAACTCTCTTGAGCCCAGGTCTTGCTGAATCACTCAGACTCTCAGGGGGTGAGAGCCGCTGTGACGGGCGAGTTGAGATCTCCCTCCATGGTGTGTGGAGCAGAGTCCTGGATGATGACTGGGGCATTAAGGATGCTCATGTCGTGTGCAGACAGCTCCAGTGTGGAACTGCTGAGAAAGCCTATTACCTTCCAAAGTCTGAGCGAGGCACAGGCCTTGTTGGCCTAAGAAGTGTCCAGTGTGCTGGAAACGAGACTCAGTTGATGCTCTGCAACATCTCCCACTATCAGACAGTGCCAACAGGAGTTTCTGAAGATGTTGGTGTGATTTGTTCAGGTGAGTCACTGTGTGAAAGGTACAGAATGTTTCCTAGGGTTTCTCCAGCCCACACTGTACTGTGGTGTCACAGATTTTAAGTCTGCACGAGTCTGAACCTGAACAACTGTAATTATATAATGCTTTCTTTATCTGAATTTCATACAGAATTATCTTCCAGAACCAAAAAGAGCTATTAGAACAGGGAAGTAATAAGAACACTAATTTGGCTATTATTGCCAAGAATTCTTACTGCTACTGGAGAACAGCTTTTATTTTGTGACACTTCTATTTTAATAGATACCTGCAGCTATTCTACAGAATACAACTGTTTCTGCTCTTCTCTGATTTTGTAACCCATCTGTAACAGGAGCAGTATCTATCTCTAACTAAATGAGTATAGATAGAAAACAGGTTGTCTGGCTTTCTAAGATAAGGTGACCTCTTCATATAATTGTATGATTAGACACTCCTGCTTGCAACATCTCATAGGAATGATTCAGACATTCACCTGATGCAGGACTAGGCCTTTCCCTTTATAGAGTTTTAACCTCACAGGACTTCTGTCCAAGCAACCATAGCAGAAGAATTTGGATATAACAAGAACAGGATGACTTAAAAGCGGTTTAAAAATATTCCCATTATGCTGATCTGTGCATTATAGTTGTGTAGACAGCTGGATTTTCTTCCTACAGGTAGCAGACAGATGAGACTGGTGAATGGAACAAACCGCTGCGCTGGGAGAGTAGAGCTTTATCATCATGGCATCTGGGGCACCATCTGTGATGATAACTGGGATCTGTCAGATGCCAATGTTGTTTGCAAACAGCTTGGATGTGGACATGCCATCGAGGCACTTGTCTCTGCCCATTTTGGCCAAGGGTCAGGGCAAATCTGGCTGGATGACGTGAATTGCACTGGGGCTGAATCTGATCTCTGGGCATGTCCCTCCAGGGCATGGGGCCAGCACAACTGCCAACACAAAGAGGATGCTGGAGTCCTGTGCTCAGGTGTGTTTTAAAAACCCTCTTCTGAGCCCTTCAAACGGGAGGGTTGAAAGGCAAGTTGAGAATAGGAGGGACTTGCTTGGACAGCCTCTTCCTGTCTTGATGACAAGCACAGTAAGTCAGCACATATTTTTGGTCCTACTAGGATACAAAGGATTTCCAGAAGACCATATAATGCACCAACACACACATACACACACAAAAGTCTTTGGTGTGGTAGGATATTTGGGGGATAAATTTGAGGAGTTTGTAAAGATTTCCACAGCAAGGGGCTGAATGCTCATTACAGGCAGTTACAGCTGGCTCTGAAACCAACAGGAACAACCCACTGTGTACCACACCATCAGGCAATTCAGGCAGCTTATGGTGGCTCTGCTCATGCATATTTAAGACAGAATGGCAGCAGTAAGAGAGAGGAGAAATGAAAGAGAAGTGGAAAAAAACACTGATGGCCCCTGGAGGGAGTGAAGCCTGCTAGGGCCCATGTTGGAGCCAGTACAAATCCCAAAAGGACTGCAGCCTCTGGAGCATCCATGCTCCACAATTCAGGTAGAACCAACACAGGTAATTAGCACTGTAAAAGGGATGTTATTAGACAGGCAGGAAAGAAACATCACAAGAAGTTTGTGGCACTAATTCCCTTTCTGTGCCTTCACTTCCAGATTTCCTGTCTCTGAGGCTGGTGAATGGCAATGACTGTGCTGGACGTGTAGAAGTATTCTACAATGGAACATGGGGGAGCATTTGCTCCAACCGCATGTCCCAGCTCACTGCAGTAACCATGTGCAAACACCTGGGCTGTGGAGAGGGAGGAGGAATAGCAACAGACTTCAAGTATGGCAGAGGGACTGGGCCCACGTGGCTGGACCACATTGAGTGCACTGAGCAGCACAGCTCGCTCTGGCAGTGTCAGTCAGACCCCTGGCATCCTCAGTCGTGCAATAACAGAGCAGAAGAGACCCACATTACTTGCACTGGTAATCAGAAATGCCTTTGTATATGGCCAGATGTGTACATTAACCTATGCATGCACATATGTGCATCGCAGTAATTACCTTATGTTCACTTGTTATCTGGTGTATACTATTTCTGGTTTCATGCAAATGGCAGCAACATTTTTCTTTGTCTATATTCTTGACTTAAATGAGTAAATTAAAATTACAAGACTATCACAGAGTGCTGTTGCCCAGTGAAATCCTAAGGGATTCCCTAATAGGATGGTGCTGTTGCATATGTTTTAAAGCAAAAATCTATGATACACAGTCTGTGAGATCTGAGTTAGGATGAGACTTTCCAAGAGGTCAAGAGGCAAGTCTGCATTCCTACATGTAAGGAGGCAATATCAGTGTACACACATAGCCATGGACAAGTGTAAAAATCAGTTGGTTCTAAAGGTCCATTTCTAGTGCCTGCTCTTATGACAGTATTTCACACCTATGGGTAACAATATCTGTATTCATATTTATATATTCACTATAATAAAATTAATTCTAGATGACATTCAGGTATCCTGAAAGGGATTGCAGTTGCCTCATGAGAAGAAGGAAAGTATAACCATCAGGAAGATTATTACCCATAGCAACAGCCCAAGAGCCATCTGCCAAGAACTAAACAAGCCATACATATATTTCAGGAAATAATTAACCTGATGGTTAATTTTTAGGTATACTCCTTCAAATTTTTTCAGAGAATAATTAAATTATTCACTTGGTTATTTAAATTCTGCAGGAAGAAATGAGGCAACATCTCCAGCTGCATTTGCTGAGTGTCCAAACTCTACAAGTTGTTCAGGTACCTCTGTTTTTTCTTATTGGTCCACGTGGACCTTCCTGCTGTTTCAGTAAAACAGAAGGTTTCTGTGTTTTGCAGACAGGGACAAGTTACGAGTCATGGGAGGAGAGGATGAATGTTCAGGCAGAGTGGAGATTTGGCACCAAGGTTCCTGGGGAACAATCTGTGATGATGCCTGGGACGTGGCAGATGCTAACGTTGTATGCAGGCAGCTGGGCTGTGGATCTGCTGTGTCTGCTCTGAGTGAAGCTGCCTTTGGGGAAGGGACTGGTCCCATCTGGTTGGAGAAGGTGCACTGTAAAGGAACAGAGCTGTCTCTTTGGGACTGTCCAGCCAAGCCTTCGTTTGGCAAAAACTGTGATCATAAGGAAGATGCTGCTGTGAATTGCTCAGGTTAGTGACTGCTCCTGTATTACACAGGTCTGGGAAGGAGGCAGGTAGGGAAGCATTATGCCAGCTGTACTTCCCACTGACTAGCTCTTTCGTAATTTTGACTGCAAAAATTTACAAATTATATGAAGATGTTCTCCCTATTTTCACAATTGCCTCTTTCTTAATCTGGACTCACCTTCCTTTTGCAGGCGTGGCAGAAACAACAGCATCGCTCGGGAGAGCAGGTAAATTCCTTCTCCCTCCTTTCTTCCTCCCATCGTCCTCCCATGACAATTTAATGTCTCTGATACTTAGCAGATAAAACAGCAGTTTATTTCAGCTCATCAGAAAGCACTTCCCACAGCCTTTCCTAAAGAAAACTGAGTGGCACCATCCCCAGCTGCTGAATTTTATCGGCTTGAGCAGGACCAATAACAGAGCAGCAGATGCACTACCTCACCCTGCTAGGGTTCTTACTGCAACTGCAGAACAGCTTTTATTTTGTGACACTTCTATTTTAATAGATATTATTAAATCTATTAAATAATAGATTTAAGCAAGGGGCTGCATAGGAGCAGCCCTTTGGGATACCTGATTCTCTACCTGTTCCCTCTTTGTTTCCATTCAGATCGTCCCCGCCGCCCCACCACAGGCAGCACGAGACTTTCACTGCCCGTCATCCTCTGCATTATCCTGGGCACCCTTCTCTGCCTGGTCCTTGCCATTCTTGCTGGGCAGATCCAACGTGCCAGGGCACAGCAGAGAGGTGGGTCTCTCAGGACTGCTATGAAATGCCTTCTCTACATGGATCCAAATGTTTACTTGGCTGGGGAGGCAGAGGGATGAGTGACTGAGATGAACTGCATGTGTTGCCATACTGAGATTTTCCACTTACTTTCTGGCAGTGAAAGAGTTCAGCAGTACTTATCCTCAGTCAGCACCTATTGGCGCCTTTCTAAGTACCAACCAGGCCTTGTAGACACCTTTAAGGCACTTCTTCTTTTCATGACCCCAGCCTGAGTACGACCAGAGACTGTGAAAGTGATCATTACCTTTCACTTTCAGGCTACAGACTATCCTATGACCCCTTCTCTGAAGCTGTCTATGAAGAGATTGATTATAACCTGATGAGGGACAAGAAGGGCGTGACTTTCCTCTCAGGTCTGTGTGTGTGTCTTGCTCTTCTAAAGGGAAAACTCCTCCTTTCTGATCCAAATCTGATATTTAGCAGCTCCCAAATCTACTGGGAATTTAAAAATTCCTGGATTTGAGAAAAGGAGTTTCCTGCCCATTGGACTCTTTCAGTTCCTCTCCTAGGGACAATTTGTTTTATGCAGTCCTCACTGCAGCCACAGACCATAGATCAGTATAGGTCAAATGAACAAACAAAAGCCTTTTGCTGCAATTATTTAAAGCCGGGACAAATAATGGAACAATTTGCATCTCCCTCACAGCAACTGGGTCCCTGTAGGTTTCCTCCCATGGATTACTTTTCTCCCTTTGTGGCTTTCCTCCCCATGTCCCATGAGAGGTGTTATTGGGCCCCTGAGGGATTCTTGGTTATTCCATTGTAAGCCTTGGAGAAGTAATACTGACGCCCAAAGAATCTGCTGGACTGGGATGGTACTACTGAATCCTGCTCTTTTTCTCTTTAGCACTTAGGGAGAGTTTAATCTTGTATCACACTCTTTCTCATTTGCCTAGATTCTTATTCAGAGAGCTCAAAACCCAAGGAACAATTTTACAGAGCAGACAGTGATGAAGAAAATGGTCCTGGAGCAACTCAAGGTAATGAAAGATAGGGTTTGTGCAAAGAATGAGATCCCAAATCAGGATAACTTTTAATATCCAAAGCACTGTGAGTCATTTAGACTTATTTCACCTCCTAGGAAACATGATTTCCCTTGTAAAATTTTCTGTGTAACTCTTGTGGTGGAAGAGTGTCATACAATCTCATATACAAGTGCTAGCTCTCTCTTCTGTATGAGAAATTCAAAATAAATGTTTGCTGGTAGTTTTGCACACACTTCAGAGGATCCAGGAACATGAATCTGACAATGTGACACTAATAGTTTGTAAACTTTGCCTTATTTCTGAGACAAATGGATAGAATTAAAACAGAGGAGAGATATAAGAACAAACAGGAACACTGGCATATAATTTGAGCTAATTAGGGAATTTTAATCCAAGTGATCTGAAAAAAGAATACCAGTAATCTGAAGAATTCCTAGCTGTGAGAGTTTTGGGGGGGGGGGGGGGGGGTGGGTTTGGTTATTGTCTGTTGGGGTTTTTTTTTAATTTGAAATAACTGAGGGAGAGCAAGTGTTTGAAAAAGAACTGCATTTTCCTAGAGTTGATCAAAAACTCTGTAAGCTATTGTTTGTTGTCCAAGAGATGAACCACCAAAGGCACAAGCAGTTTTGGACATCAGTTGCCCATATCCTGGACTCTGCCTCACCAAGTATTTATTTTCTATTGCTTTCTTATATTAAGGACTTTTTTTTGTTAAAAATGAACTAAAAGCTTTTCCTTACTTGCTTTGAGGTGCTTATAAAGAAGACAATTATTCTAAATAATTTCTCTTATTCAGATTGAATATTGATTGCCAGGTAAAAAGTGAAAGAGGAGTGGTTCGATTTACTTTTATATCTACACATATATTCTTTGTAAGCATATGTATATGCAGTAAAACTGTGCACACTGACATTCTCTGAGGGATGGATTCCAGTTAAGTGCAAACTTGTCAGTGTTACAGCCTTGTGCTGCTGGATCATCAGCTACTACTTTCCCTAGTGGAAGTTAACATCTGTACTGTTCCAGAGACTTCTCCACTGCCTGAAAATGCCCTGGAAGATGATTATGATGATGCGAGAGAAGCTCCTGGACCTAGTGATGCTTCTCTTTCTGGGCAGAATGAGCAGGAAATCCTGGGAATCTCTGGAGAAAATGACAGAAACAAGGATTCACAGACAGGTGAGGCTAGAAGAGCAGTGCTGTTACATTCTTACAGCCAGCTGATCTATACCTCTGCTCCGCTTTCCCTACAGCCATAAAATTCTCCCCTGTGACCAACTCAAACTAAGTTTCCACTGCTGCAAATTAAAATTGTTACTTGTTATTAGAATGACCATGGGGAGAGAGGGTCGCAGTCATCTTTGTAACTGCTTTTTAAGTACTTGAAGACTGATAACAGTTTGTCCACATACCTGTCCTCAGTTCTGTTTTGTTCCTCTAGACAGCCAGAATCCAGATCAGTCAACTTTCTACTTAGGCCTTGTAGACCTGCTCATGTTGTGTCTCCACTCAGTCCATGTGCATATCTTTCAAAAACCAAAATTTAACAGTTCTACTTCTGAGTATGGTACTGAGATCTTGGTAGTGTCAAGTAGATCAGATGGACCAGTTTGTCTTTTTTACAGCACATGCTTCTGTTTATGGACATCAGTGTGATACTTCCTTTTTTTCCGACAACAAGACACTCTTGAGAATGCTCAGTGTCTGATGCAGCTTCAAATCCCGCTCTATGTATCATATTTGCTACATATCATTAGACATGGATTTTTAAAATTATGCAGTTGACCATTTCTCCCTTCATCTATAGACTCTTAAGTGTCCTTATTAGATCTCATTCTATGGCCATGGAGAGTGGATTCAGCCAGGTTTTTAACCTGGCATTAAATTTTATCAGGCCAATTTAATTCAATAAGAATTAACAATAAGTATTTAAGACAGACTTTATCTATGCATTGAATATAGCAGTGGAACACTTTCTGATCTGAACTCCACTTTTTGGGGTAGTGATAAATATTTCTGGCCTATTTGAGACATGGAAAAATAATTAAAATATAGGCCTCAATATAACTAGAAAGACATTAGAGATTTTTTTTTTAACAGGCCATGAATATCTTCATTTTAAAAGTGTATATGAAGCTTGATCCTTGGATATGTATACATGCAGCAGAATGCAGAGTGACATAAGCATTTCTCAGGTCTTTCACTGTCATTCCTTCCTAAAGCTCTAACTTCTGGATGAGACAATTGGCAGCTGCACAAGCACACAAGTAATATGTACAGGATGTGCATTTATCTGTCTCAGTTTCTTCCCTTCATATTTTCAGACTGGACTCCCAGAAACAGAACCTCTGAGGCTGAGACACCTTCATCCCCTGCTCTTGAAGACACAGGCTATGATGACATTGAAGAGCTGGCACACTGAGAGAGACTGCCGAGTTCTACTGACTTCTTCTGGAAATACACCACTGTTCATGCAATGCTAATCCTGTTCTAGCAGAACCAGAGCAACCTGCATTTAGGAGTTGTTTGCATAAATTTGGGTTATTTCCAGAGAAGCAATTACATACTTAAAAGATAAACAAGCATGGCTGTTAAAACAACTTTTCAAATTTCTCTTATAATTTCTTGTTACTAAGACTTACCGGACCCTTTTTGGTTTTATTTTTAAATACCTTCATTTTAATTATCTTGTTTACTGAGTTAATTTTTAAAATGAGGATATTTTCTTATTAGAAACTGTTCAAAGATCTGAAATTTTTGCTTTTCCTTCCAGATATGTGGGACAGCTTTCTGGGGATTATGTGGAATGGAATTACATTTTCTTTCAGCCAAGTCTTTGAGAAAGAAATTCTTGGTGATTGGTGCTGCAGCAATACCAACAAGACCTGACAGGCATGCTGCAGGCATTCTGTGAGGCTCACAGGGAGGGAATCTCATACACCCAAGGGATTTAACTGCATAATGCCATCTACTTTTCCTGGCTCACTAACAGGAAAACTGGGAAAGTAGAAAGAGTTTGAGAGGAACAGGAAAAGGCAGCAGAAACTGACAGGGGCAACAGATTCTATGCCAGAAAAAGGTGTAGCAGACTACTTATCCCTGTCAGAACTATCTACACAGGACAGAACTTCTCCTCTCTGGGTGCACCAGGCAGTGACCAGGAAGAAGGAATCCCTGGCAACTCAGAGACGGCAACAACTGATGGCATTGTCATGATCCACTTGAGCTGAGTGCTCCCCAGGTGACTGGGGTATAAAATCCTCTGTATGACTAAGTGGACTGATATGGGAATGTGTTAAAATTTGTAGCCAAATTCTTACAGCATTCTGCCTGCACCTGAATGGAGTCCACACAGGGGCATTTTTAGGATAATTGGAGGAATTGGATTGAAAGCATATTAACAACGTATGATTAATAAAAGATGCAACATGGCTTAACAGGGGATCTATCAGGCAAAATTTCTCTTCTGAGGGGTGAAAACAGATGTGTATGGGATGAAACCCAAGAGAGTCAGGCTACAGCTGATCTCATTACAAATCCATCTTTCAAACTTTTGAAAAAAATAGCTACAAAAGGAAATAGTTTGTGAGCGGGGTTACAAGCAGCAGTGCTTGTTGCAGTCTGTGTACCCAGCTGCGTTGGAATCGTCTCTGTGTGCACAGATTTATCCCTCTGGGACGCACCCTCAGCCTCTCTAGTGGCCGAACCAGCACATGGGAAAGCAGCAGGCACATCCATAGGCTACAGTGGTCTGAAGAGAGGAACCTACAGACCCCAGAGGATGCCTGAGGCAGTGACTTACAGCTACTCTTCAAAGTCACACTCTGCAAAATTTTTGACCCTTTGAGAAAAACGAAAGGCAGGATTTCCCCTTGGAGAAGCCATACCAATTCACCTAAATAGAACATTTATTCAGTCACTCATTCGTTATATTTTGCCATCAAACGCCTGATAAAGACTTCCCACTTAAGTTTCCCAGCTCTCTCCCAATCCTTTTCTCACTGCCCGATACTCGGGTGTTAAAGTCTTCAGCGAGGAGTCGTAAACTGTAGTTGGCAGTTCCGATTTTTCATTCTTGAGTTAAAGTTACTCATGATTCAGAAAAATGCTTTGTTAAAAAAAAAATAAAAAAAATTCAATATTACAGCCAGAGGAAGGATCCAGGAGCACGTTCCAGGACTAAAAGCGGATGCTGCGCGGGTGAAGGAACAGTGGCAACAGGAGAAAGTTTCGCGATTGCTCAGGACTTCTGTGGGATCGGCAGGGGAGGGACCAGAGGTGGGGAAAGGGCAGGGCTTCAGTGAATGGAGGAGGAACAAGTGTCGAAAATGGAGTGTTAGGGGATAAGAGGGCCGGAGGCACGATAATCGCTCGCTGATCCGGGAGGGGAGCCGTGCTCCCGGTAAAACGTGCTGGGCTGCTCCGCCGAGCCAACTCCTCGGCGTCGCCAGGGACTAGGACACAGCTCCCTGCCGGCCTCCTGCGATCCCAGCCCCGCTGCTCCTCCCGGGCCGGGGAGCC
>JAHLSL010000040.1:27455039-27499174 GCA_025920805.1 Petroica traversi | reverse complement strand
GGCGGCAGAGGGAGGGAGGTCCCTCCCGCGTCTCCGCGGTGCCCGAGCGGCTCTGGCGCCCGGCCGGTCCCGTCGCTGCCTCCCCTTGGGAAGGGCCGCTCAAGGGCAGCTCGGTCGGCTGGCTGGCTGCGGGCAGTGCCCTTTGCGTCCCGTGGTTACTTGGTCTCCCCTGTGACGGGGTGAAATCCAGGGAGACCAGGAAAGCGTGTCCGAGCCAGAAGTTAGTGCTGAACATTGTGCTTCGGGTGTAGTTTTCATGTTTAACAGTGCGAGTGTCCTGATCACGACATGAGGCTGATCTCTCCCTTACCGAGCCCTGCTTAGACTTGGATAGTCGTGACACGAATAGTGATGCCGGAATGGATTTTTCCTTTTCTTTTATATCCCTTTTACACAGTTCTGGGTATCCACAAGTATTAGCATGCACACTTGTAACCCTTTACTTAGTTTAGTGCTTAGTGTTTTGTAAATGTTCTGCAGGCCCTGAGACTGAACACCCCAGAACTGCAGAGCCAGGGAGACCAAACATTCTGCTATCTCAGGAACCCAAGGTCTCCGAGCAGGACAGATTCTGTAAACTAGAATTCTGCCCACCCCAGCCCCTATTGGGCCCCCTTGTTAGATATGCTGATGTGTAAAGTCTATAACTGGTGTGTGTGATTGACGGGGGGGGTGTGCATTTTGCCACGCTGTCACCTGGGTGAAGTGGATGCATCGAACATGATCCTGATTAAAATACTGAGGTAAAGACCCCAACCCTCTTAACCGTGTCTAGCTTCATTTTCATAACACCAGGGAAAAGGCATCAATAGAGACCCCTCACTACTTCTGAGATCAGAGTTCTCTGGCAGCATCCAGAAAAGGCTTTAGAACTAGCCCTAAGACACTAGGAAAGGATTTACCTGCAGTGTTTCTTTACTGCCTTAGCCACACACAGTTCTACAGATATCTCTGGCTGTGAATCCCTCACTGCTCTTTCATGTTGCAGGTGCTCTGCCGGTACCGGAGTATCTGGAATATTGACCTGCGCTTCCGTCCAGCTTTCCTTGGTGGCATAATGCAGCAAACTGGTATGGAGTGCAGGGAGATGAGCTCTATAGGGAGATACCTTCTTCATTAGCAGAGCATTACTGAGCAGGCCCTTGGTGTGTGCATAGCCAGCTCTGAACTAAGTTTTGGCACCAGTAACTAACTAACTATAGGATTGTGGTGCTCCAGAGGGATTGAGAAATTAGTCACAGGAATTTTACACTGTTGCAACTACAAAGACAGTCTGTGCCAAAGATCATCAGTACTGAAATACAATAATAATAATATATGGAGTGGTTTTCTAGAGTTAGATTTTAAACCAGAATTAATTTGGAACACTTGCACTTTGTAACATGCAGGAAGGATACAAGGATGTGCTGAAAGAGTAGTCCTGGCCTCGATTAGATCACCAAGACTTACAACTCATAAATCATGAATTAAAAAGTCTTTACATTGGTTTACCCATGCATTAGGAGTTGTCTAATTTAAAAGTCATCTGTCTGAATCAACATAAATCCCTACTAGAACAATTGTACCTTGGTTTAAAACTGATTGAGCTATCTGAAAGGTTTGATCTGTGCAAAAGTGAAATAAACCATGTTTAAATCCTAGCATTATCTTTGGAAAAGCTCAGTATATTTCAGTAAGCTAGTGTGAAATGATACTACAAAGTTATACTATGAAAATATACTCTTCTTAATTATGTAATAATTTGTCCACTGTTAAGTTTGTTCAGTGTTATCCTAATACAGCTGGAAGTCTCAATAGAACTTTTTCCTAAAAGGTAACAAGCCACCAGCAATGTTGCCCAAGCGAGGTGAATACATGCTGAAGGATATGAAAAGGATGGCAAAATACTACCAGGTGCCTCTACACATCACCGGACACGACTTCCAGCGTATCATGGGCACAAGTAAGAGTCTTAGCTGCTATTTCTCATCCCTAGCTCTTCTGTTTCCAGCTCTCCATACCAGTAAAGGTGAAGATGAATTCCCTGAGTGCAGCCTTTTCCTGAACCTGGGAGCAGTATGAAGCCTGTGCATTCTTAGCCACAAAGGAAATTTCTGGATAAGTGTGGCTGTGAATGGTACAAGTGTGGGAGATAACTGTGAATCAATGTGAACTTTACTGTGGGTTTCTCAGGAGTGTTACAGGGGAGATCACACTGTTCCTAGGGAGCAATTGTGCCAGTCAAACCTGCTCCTGCTGCTGTGCCTTGTCTGAGTGTTTCTCTGTCTCCCCACGAACCCAGGCAGTCTGGCGGCCATGCGCTTTATCACAGCCATTGACATGACAAACCCACAGTACCTGGAACCCTTATCCAGGGAGTTCTGGATGCAGTTTTGGTCACAGGTCAGTACTGTACAGCCAGCTTCCTGACCCTTTCTGTCAGCCTTCCTGTCCTGACATCATTCAAATGTTTAATTCCAGCAAGAGGAACAAAATGTCTTTTAGTCAAAAGTCATAGCAGTAACTTACGGTCACAGTGGTTCAGGAGCCACTATGAAAAGAACAAGCTTATAATCAGCTTAATATGCCTTCTTTTAGGTGCATATGGTGTGTCTAACAGTCTGGGTGGATCAGTGGCTCATATCAGAAAACATTCCTAGATTAGCTGACTTAAGACCTTTTCTGACATAATTTCTCCAGCAATAGAGTTTATTTCTGTTTTCTTAGAAAACCTGCTTTTAAGTCCAGAGCTGAGCTTTTTTTTCTTAAATAGTGATTTACTTATTTTATTCTTTTACCAGAATGAAGATATCAGTCAGCCAGAGAGCATATTGGCTGTAAGTGTCTCCTTTTTCTTGGTGCTTCTGTGTTTCTGATAGAGATTCTCATTAATGACATTGATCAGTAATAGACATAAAGACAGCTTAGTCAAATGAACACTTGGAGTATTGAAAACACTTGGAGTATTAAAAAATTTCAGAAAAAAAAAAAAAAATCAATTTCCTTTGCAGCTGTTTGGATTTTTTTGTTTGGTTGGCTTTTTTTTTCTTGTCATGTTTTGCATAACTCTCAGAACCAAAATATACTTTTTTTTGTTAATTCATGGGGCAAGATACCCAGGCTGGACAATGAGCTACCTGTTGATACTGTTAAAAGTCATGAAAGTATACATAGTTTATCCAGAATGCATTGATGTATTTTTGCCATATGAAATGTTTAGGTGAAATGCAGCACTTGGAAAAGGTGACTTTCCTTGGACTGATGGAGCCAGGTTTTCTGTTAAGCTCAGTGCCATATTTCCCTTTTATACACCTGGAAATTACACTCTTGATGTATTTTCTTTTGCTGTTTTGATTTTGTTTATTACAGTAAAAGCTGTAATGACATGTAAGTTATGTATCCAGGAGATCCTCTTTAAGGGCTCTCCTTTCTTCATTATTTTATAAGTTCTTGGAACATGAAGAAAAAGGGGAATTGTTCATGACTAATGTCTCCTATCCAGTGTCCCTAGCTGATACCTAAAATTTGCAGTCTTGCTATTCCTCTCAGTCTAGTTCTTGCACTTCAGGTTCATCTTTGTGTAGCTTTTTTACCAAAATTTCAGCAAAGGTTTTCATTTTGCCTTTGTAAGAAGCAAGATTTGAAGGATATAATTAAAAGTGTGGTACTTTCACCCCCGTAGGCAGCCAAGCACCACACAGATGCTCACCTGCTTCCTCCCACTGCCCAGGAGGACAGGGGAAGAGGAAAAGAACAAAAGCCAGAAAACTTGTGGGCTGAGATAAAATTGCTTAATAAGCAAAAGATAAATGGAAGCAGAGTAAAAGAAAACAAAGAACCACCTCCTACACGTAGACTGATGCTCTGCCAGTTCCCAAGAAAAAGGTTAACCTGCCTAAACTCCCTCCTCACCAATTACTGCTGAGCATGGCATATGGCAAGGTCTATCTCTTGGGTTAGTTCAGGCCATCTCCCAGCCTCTGGTGAAGCCCCAGTTTATTCACTGTTGGTAGACAGTGAGAACCAGAAACTGCTTTGACACTGTGCAAACACCATTCATCAATAACTAAAATAATTAGGATGTGATCAGCATTGTTTTGGTCACAGATCTGGAACACAGAACCATAGGAGCTGCTGTGAAGAAAATAGTCCCACCCCAGCTAGACCCAGTACATAAATACAGAACATTGTTACATAGCCTCAGAATCCATCACTATTTAAATAAAGCAAGGACATGCAGAACTTCAGCACCACAAACTTCATACTCAGAACTATCTGTAGTTTAGTCACAGTTTGGCAGTCGATGAGTATCCCCCCTGTTCATCAAGGCAGAGAGGGAGGTGTCCCCTTGTCTGCTTGTTTCTGTCTTATTCCTGCAGCAAGGACTAGACTTTCCTCTTCTGGAAATTTGCCATCCAAAGGTGGGTGAGAGGTCCCAACTGAGTCATCTGAGTCTTTTAAGGTGGACTTACTTTTTACATCAGTCAGAAAAATGGAACTGTTTTTACTTGATAATAATTCCTTAGTACTTTTTTTTACTTCTTTATTTAGTCAGCAGAGGTTCACATAAATTGCTATAGCAGCAATGTACGATCTGAATTCTACCCCAACCCACTTAAATCCTCTTTCTGCCCTAAAATGGTGAGGACCAGATACTACTCACTGTGTAAATACTGCAGTCTGAACACTGTGGCTACAAGCATTTTGTTCTAGTCCAGTGCTACACTTGCTTAATCTTCCTGTTCAAGCACAGTCAAAAAGAGATCCTCATCTCCCTGATGTGTAAGTAGGAGAAGGTACAAGAAAATGTGGCTGCTAAACAAAAAAAAGTGATTGAAAGAGTCATTAATACCTGCATGTGCAATATTACTTGTCCATGTGCAATATTGTATTTATTTGTTATTTTTCTTTTTATGTTTTTT
This sequence comes from Petroica traversi, assembly GCA_025920805.1. Classification (NCBI taxonomy): domain Eukaryota; kingdom Metazoa; phylum Chordata; class Aves; order Passeriformes; family Petroicidae; genus Petroica; species Petroica traversi. Next base: position 27,494,273 of record JAHLSL010000040.1, on the reverse strand, counting down.
AAAAATACTTTATTAAAAGGTTACTTTTAATTCAGTGTTACTGGATAAACATTGTACTTTTAAACTTGGCTACTTTGTCCTGTTCCTGAGGCAGAGGCACAGGGGAGGTGAAAAAGAGGCAGCAGTAACACCAGAAACTGTTTAACCTCTGTGATTTATAGTGTCTTTCATGCAGCCTCACTTACAGATCCCACGTGGCCACATTTGTCACACAAACTGTTTCTGTCTCGGTAGGCTTGTACTGTGAGATTTTATTTTTCATAACACCAGTCGGAGGTTTTTTGTAAGTTATCTGATGAGTCATTGTATCAAAGGATGTGATTTTTGTTTTTTTTCTTCTTGGGAACTACTGGGAAAAAAGGTACAGTTCTGGGGCTTGAAAGTTTAAAATGTCTCTTCTGCTTTGTGTCTGAGAGTTGTGAAATGATGAACAGGTTGGGACTACAGCAAGACAGTTGTGCAAGGAGTGCTTTTTTTGGCAATAGACCTTAGGTGATAATATTGAAGATTAGACCAGGGCAGGAATTAGATATTTACTATTAGAGTATTTTAATTATATCATCTTTTCTCAGGTTGCCCAAAAGGCTGGGCTGTCAGCCGAGCTCTCCCAGAAGGCACTGGAAATGACTTCATCCCCTGCAGTGAAGGACCGACTGAAAGAGACAACAGCTGAAGCAATTAAACACGGGGTGAGATGCTTCCAATGGCACTGGGCTTCACAGCTATGCATTCCTTCCCTCTTAAGAATACAGGGAAGCAAGGAACAACAAGGGTGATGATTAGAAAGCCCTATGTAGACTCCTTGTTTCCAGTGTGTGAAAGCCACCTCACTGTTGTTGGTAGTTTATGTCACTGTCATCTGGGAAAACAAGGTTGGCCCACTCAGCTCATTCCAGCTGGACAGCAAGGACAGGACCAGTACTAAGAGATGCCATTTACTGCTACTTGAAATAGAGCTGTGGATTAATCAGGTTGTTTTTAATGCTCCTTCAAAAGGAGCACTCAGGCTCTACTTTCAGATGGCTTCATTAGACTTATCTTTAAGAATCAAGAAGGTGGAAAGAAGGGAAAGAAGAAAAGGTTACGGGGATTAATTCCTGAAGACTGATGATATGTCTGCAATAAATTCTCTCATTACAACATTCTCTATTTCATCTCCATGGTGTCAATAGGCATTTGGGATGCCTGCTGTCGTGGCACATTGTGATGGGGAACCTCAGCTCTTTTTTGGCTCTGATCGCTTGGAGCTGCTAGGCAGCGTAATAGGTGAGTCCACCTCTTAACATCAGTTTGGTTTCACACTTTCACCTCTTGTCATGAAACACATAGTACAGCTGAGTAAAACACTCTTAAGGGCTTTCAAATATTAAATCATATTGGTTATCCTTCTCCTGGAATTAAACTGCTGACTGAAATCCATCTCAGTACACTTAGAATAACCAAGTGTACAGTCCTTTTCCAGACCAGAAGTAACTCGAGTTCTCTGTCCTCTCTTGGTATGCTTCAAGGCTTTGTGCTCCATGTGCCTTTCTCAAAATAATACTGAAACTCTTAATTTCTCAAAATATTAATATGAAACCTTTTGGTATTGGAGAGTAGGCCTTGGTTAAGATTATGACTATCGCTGGTACTGGTTTTTTATTTTTTTAGTTCTAACATTTTTTATATCTGTTCCTTCTTAGTAGAAGCACATTATTAAAGCTCCCCAATCCAAAACTCGTGTGTACCTACACTGTTTAAAAGCTATTCATATACTGACCATTCTTTTCATTTTTTCTCTTAACAGAATACACACTTTAAATTCTTTAAGAGATTGAAACAGGTTTTGATAAATAATGAAACTTAAGTCACCTGTTTTTATGAGTTAGAGGGCATCTGATTATTGATCTCAAGTTTTGGCACTTGAGAGAATACGTCTCTAGAAAGAGTTATGCACATAATTAGCTCTGATGCATTTGAGGAAAACATTAAGCAGAAAGCATTAATTAATTTAAATCAGTGCTAGTCTTAGGCTTAAACAGAAGGGAATTTTTTGAGGGATTTTTTTAAAGTTTTCTGGATGATTTTCTGATTTTATATAATATTCTTGATGAACATGAGAGTGAGGAAGAGGAGTACCCAACACCCACTACAGTAGTCATAAATGCTGACTGGAATGTCGTGGCCTGGTTTCTAGTCTCAACTCCTAGGACTTGATCAGATTTTCCTTTTGATTCTCTGACTCCCCAGCCTTGCACCCCTTTTTTCCTTTTTATTTAACCCCAGCCACCCCCAAAAACAAGTCCTAAATAACTGATTTGACCCTCACGTGGAATACTCCAGACCTGCAGAATGTCTCATTGTAACAGAGGAAAATAATTCTTCGGTATGGTTTCAGTTGTGACTAAACAGTGAAAGATTTATGAAGCTGGCTGGAGCACGCCAAACAAGATATAAATCTGTATTCCATCAGCAGTAGTCACCCTTCAAAAGAGCAGGAACAGTAATTCTACTGCAGAAAAATGACCAACCAATCATTTCTATGGATTACATTTTAACTGTCTCTCTTGTGCTGGTTTGTCTTGCAGGTGAAAAATGGCTGGGACCAGTTCCAAGCCACAAGCTGTGAAAAGCCCTGGGGAAAAAATATAGGAAGGAAAATATATATGTCAATCTTCACTGATTATCTGAATTTTGTGGAGAGATGGCTTTCTCATCCTTAACAGTTAACTTCCCTGATTGATCTCATCTCTGATTTTGAATAATTTCAAGGTTTGCCAGTATTATCAGCCTGATGAGGTGTTTACCAATACAAATGTGCTTCCTTTCTTTCAAAAGATCAAAGATTAAAGATTTAACTTCTTGCAGAGTGAACATTCTTCTTCCCTGGTTGGTTTTCTTTCCTTTACCCTAAAAACATGAAGATTACATAGGTACTGGACTGCGATCTCTGGGTTTCTCATGTCTTCCTGCTTGTCCTTTATAAACACACACACAACCTAAGAGAAGCTGGCCACATTCTCCTTTTATTTTAAGTCAAATATACTACATAGACGCAAGAAGCACAGGCTAAGGTATTAATGCTTCCTTTTACTTTGCATCATGGCAGCTGGAAAGGACATAATTTAAGCCCAAAGAAGAGTCTAGGGAATCAGTCAGGTATTTCAAAAGGAACTGTCCCCATCCTGGGCAATATTTGATACACCTTGCTCTGCAGTGACTGACTTTTGAGGAAACCACCACACACGTGCATTCTTGGGCACCAGCCCCAAACCTTGCAAGGGTTTTTAATTAATTCAAGTGTTATAGTAATGTCTTTGGAGGATGGTTGTGAACACCACTGTAGATTCAGCTGATAACTGAAGTAGACTGTTTTGCTTCCTTGAGGATGCCCTGATTGCTGCCTATCCAAAGGTGGTTTGGATATGGCTGTGAGGGATTTCCCATTATGTAGTCTGCAGAGGGGAAGGTATGCAAACAATAAAATAAGAAAATTTCAGCCCTGTATTGGCTGAATTGGAGTAACACACAGAGATGTGATTTATATGAAGTTTGATTTCTCAGTAATTCCACACTGTCTCTGATGCATCACGGAATGAAACAGCAGCAGCTGGAATTCCCTTTTCTGTCTTTTTCTGAACTTTAAGGTAAAGCATATTCACACATTTTCACTTGAACAGCAAATCCTGGAACAAAGCATCAGAAAAAAATAAATCTCTATCCTTCATGTTCTTACAGCTGTTAAGTGTTGTGGGAATATAATTTCTTCTTTCATCCACAATTTTTTCTTCTTTCAGCTCTTCAGGAAATACCTTAGGATTGGAGGAGTGCTTCCTCCCAGTGCACCCATTTGTCTTTGGACAAATCCAGCCTGGAACTTAGGGGAATCTTTGTGAGAGATAAGAGGAGTTAGAATGACAGGGATGTTACCATATATGTGGGTGCCGTAGGTTTCTTTGAGCCCCTTCAAGCCATGTTAAATAAATTTTTTACCCTTTCTCCTCTGAAACTTGCTAGTTTCCAATCTGTGCTATCAAAATGATTCAGAGGTTGTGTTAAAATGAAATTACTAAAACGTCACTTTAAGCCAGTAGTGCTGTCTCAGGAGTGGGTAAAGTGCTCTTCTGTGGAACTAATGACTCTGGTAAGGAGCTGGTGAGAATTCAAAGAACATCTGGAAATAATCTCACAGTGAAAAGCAGGGTGTCATGAAACTTTGATCTTTGGACCAGATTAATTGAAAAACAACCAGCCTTTGTGGCAGAACGCTGTTGATTTGCATAAGGACCAAAACAGATGGGTCCTACAGACTGAAATATATTTCACAAAATTATCTTAAATGCTCTTTGACCTGCTTCAAATGAGTGGAAAATTAAATGCTGAAAACCCCTAAGCGCTACTGAGATACATTTCTTATTCCCTGTCATACCCACCAGTAAGTGCAAAACCACAGCCTTTGCATTTGTATCAGTGAGTTTGCAGATGGTTGCAATTCAGACCCTGTACCTCTGTTGAGCAAAATCTGCCTGTTTGGGAGCAGAACTTTGAGGGAGTTCTGCCCCTCATTTAGACAACCTTGCTCCTGTGCTACAGAGCGGTGATGTGAGCACCAAATCTTGGGGATGACCCCAGTAAAGTCTGGCTGGCAGCTGCACTGTGATGCTCAGTTCTGTCGTAGCACACCCTGAAGCAGAGTCAGTGGTGAGGGCCAGCTCCCCTTTCTGATCTGCTGCGTGTGGCACCAGTGGCCGCCACCACATGGAGCTGAACTGTTCACCCGACTGCTCCGAACGCCACAAGGTGGCAGGGCAGCTAAAACTTGAGCACTGAGGATCTAAACAGCGATAATAAAAACTACCAGCTATTTAGGAATATTTAGGAATAGCTGGAAGAATTTTCTTCCATAAAGATGATACCTCTTCTACTCAATATATACCAAACAAGTGAGAGCATCACACCCCCATCACTTTCAAGGCAGCTGTTCAGCTGTCAGGCCAGAGAAGACACTGGGCAAGGAAAGGGACATTGGGCAAAAAGAGAGACTCTCAGCAACACAGGAAAAACTGGACTAAGAATTCTAGGGAACAAACCTGAGGCTGTGCTCCCCTTTGCTCTATTAAAGACCTCACCAGAAAATCAAGTCCCACTTCCCTTGTCTGGAAAAGCTGTGAAACTGGCATGGACAAGCAGGTCCCACCAATGCTAGGCTGAAAGCAAATAAGCAAGTATACAGATAGGCACATCAGAAAATGAGCAACAGAAAGCGGTTCTGTAAAGTAATGAAGCTATAAAAAGCAGAGCTTAGGCACAGAGAAAGGTAGGTTGCATCTGAGCAAAGGAAACTGAACAATCAAAGACAAAGAAGAGAAAGAAATTGAGCCTAGATTAGGGCAGAGAGCAGAATCTCAATGGGAAATGCTGTTCCCTGAGAGGGAGGAGGCAACCAAGAAAGGGAAAGTTTAGGTCAATCAGACAGCCCAGAATTGCTGGCCATGGAAGATCGCTTGGGGAGGAAGGTAAAGGACTGTGTTTGCTGAGAAGCTGTGCAGCCCTTGCTGCACTGTTTCAGTGAGGCAGGGACAGCCAGGGGCCCATGCTCTCCTCCCCTGTGTGCATTACCTGTGCTCCTCACCCTCGTGCAGCAGACAGAGCTCCAGCGCTGACATCACACACAGCACAAGATGGAAGCCTGCAGAACAAGGCACGGCTTTAACCTCCCCCTGCTCTTAGCACCTCCCTGCTGCCCTTCCAACCCACAGCTAAATCAAGCCTCTCTATTTCTCCCCTCCTTATCTCTGAGCAAGTGAGAAGGAAACATTTTATTAAAGGACTTACTGGATTATGGTGCTGAGCCTCTGCTTTGCTGCCTTTTCCTTTTCCAGTGGAGCCAGCAACACTGCTGGAAGGAAGCAACCTGCTTCCTAGAAGGGAACCAAGCACAGAACAATACAGAAATAATCAAGAGGGTATCCCAGGAGCTGCACACATAGCTGGTTTTACTCTAAAGTGTTCACAGATCTGTGGCTCATCCACAGGTAAGAGTGAAAGGAATGTACCTATGCTCAAACTGACTAGTGTTACCTTGACCTATTTCTCATTCCAGCTTGAAACATGAGAAAAGTGACTGCTTTCATCTCATCTAAAAAAAATAATTGTTGGCCCCTGGTTCCAGACAATCTGAATGCCTTATTCCCAAGGATACACATTTGTGAAGCAGATTCTAATCTTACACTCTCACAGTGTCTCTCTTCCTTCTCCCTCTGACCCCTTCCTTGAGATTCCCACATCCAGCCTCAGGGTTTAAGGAATTTACCTCTCATCCCATATCAACAGCATGGCAAAATCAGGGATTAAGTACTTGCAAAATTCACAAATTTAAAAGTATTCTTTTGCTTTCTGTAATCAGCTTATATTCACCATACAACACATTTCTCAAGAAATGAGCTTGATGTCTTTAACATAGCAGCCTTCTTAAACCATTCTAAATTTATTCTTAGGTGATCCTCCATTCTATGCATTCTATGGTTAAAATTACTAAATACAGTGATTTTATAACCAGTATGGTTTATAGGAGTTTATGCATAGCTGCATCACAACCTAAGTCTATATTGTAACTCTTTTCTTTAAATCAGAGGAAAATGGAAAGTATTTGAATTGAAGAGTTGCTATCAGTGTGGAATATGCTAAGGGGTAGAATGAGCAGGTGAATACCTCTGATGGCTTATCTAGTCACCATTCAATCAGGAAAGTGAAGAAAGCTAACAAGGGACTCCTGCAGTAAGATGGTAAGCTAAAATGCTTTTCCCAGAAACTTTTTTTTTTTTTTTTAACTTTTAGGTGATCATACCAGTATTTTCTGGCAAACAGATTAGATGCAACTATTTTTTCAGCATTTTTTTCAAGATAGACTATCCCTTTCCCAGTTTCATTATGTAATTTAAAACTGAGATTTAAAACAAAAACTGGTAAATCACTGCCACATGTTGCCAAAATGTGGTTTTAAACAACATGAGTTTACAGTATGAGGGTTCTTTTCTATTTTGTATTTTATATCCCTGTTCCACTATGCTGAAACTTAATTATGATTTGTAGAAGTAACTAATAAGCCAAGTAACTGAATAAAAACACATCTAACACAACTGGAAGTGTCTAAGGGTCAAAGAGAGTTAGAGCTGAATTTTATCCTGCTCTTGAGGCTAAGGGGAAAGTCACCTCTGCCTCATGTGATATGCACTGGCACATGAGACATCTTGGTGCTTTAAAGACAACTCAGAAAATATTTTGGCAATGCCAGTTCTCTATGTCATGATCTGGGAGCATAATGACCACAGACTGCTGATGGGTTGTTGGTTTTTTTTTTCCTTTTCCTGTAACTTTGCCCTCTCAATCTGAAAGGCAAATTGGAGAACCCAAGAATGTGTACATAGGTTAGGAATGCTGGAATCATTCAGTGTAGCATCTCAAGTCACAGGGACCATGTCTTAGGTTTCTCCATTAAAAAAAAAAAAGATCAGTCTAATTTTACGCAGTGCATTAACTGTGGCTGAATAGTTAGGCTGGATAGCTCAATAAGGAGCAAAACTAAAACATCAGGATGCTGCTCTCTGTCCCCAGGGTTGTAAAACCTAAAAATTATGCTGAACTTTGCATTGCATTCTCTGTAATGATTATTCTCAGTGATGCATATTAATGATTTATAAACTGTGAGATAATAAGGAGTCAGCAGAGGGAAACTATCTGTGAGGAGCAGCAGAGGCCACTGGAAAGCACCCCTTGCCTCCAGCGTCCACAACAAAAGAGGAACATCTCACAGGACAAAGGTCTCTGCAGTATATCTGACACTATCACATCTTCAGTGCTGTTGCTAAGATACAGGCAAGTTTAAGCAGGGATCTATCTGATGGCCACTTGTGATATCTCACAGCAGCTGTGGAGACTGAGACCTAACTCTAACTTCACAGTAAAATGGCTCCACTTTCTGACCCTTGTTATCTTTACAAACGATCCTTTTTCACACAATTCCTATAAAGATTTCATGGCTCCTTCCAACCAACTCTCTTCCTTGCCACACACATAATCCCTAGTATCTCTTACCACCTCAACATGCCCCTATTCCAGTCTTTCGGCAACAAATATTTTGTCTTTCACAGTTTCTAATAACTCCCCAAACTCAAAAGCTTTGTCTTTTCAATCATGCTTTCCCAAAATCTTACGCAGCCCCATTCTCAGAAACAGGCTGAAACTGATTTAAAGTTTCCCTAATTTTAGCTTACGTCTGCTGCTCAATAAGAAATGCTTCAATCCAAACCAGTTCATTTTCACAAAGTGCAACTGCAAACAGGGTCTGAGATCAGGAGATGTGATTCAGCTCCATGGCAGGGAATGCAATGGCTGTCCCTGCTATGGGACTGAAGAGAACTGCTAAGGACTATAATCATCCCTGCACTGTGAATGGACCCAAGCTGATTTTAATCAACCATGTCAGCTTTAATCAAGTACTAGACTAAGAGCCCAGCCTTGGCAAAAAACTCTCAGAGCAGGTCAGCTTCCTGATTACCAACCTTCTCAGGAGCACATTGTTTTGCTCAGGAAGCAGTTCCTACAATCTCATATCCAAACTATCTAGTTTATATGGGGACTGCATTCAGAAATGCAACCATAGCTCTCTACAGAAACACATAAACACTTTAATTCTTTGCAGTCTACTGTAACTCCTTTTGCAGTATGTACAGCACTATTTCTTCATGCCACTGAAACATTCTTTCCCCATTAAAGTTTCCATGGCAGCTTCTCTCCCCATATTCCTGGGTTATCACCTACCTGTGCTTCTAAAACACTAAGTACAGCATACAAAAGATTTGACTCAACCTCTCACGCACTTCTAGAAGCTTAAGTAGAGAGTTTTTTCTATTTTTTCTTTCTTTTTTACCTGGTGAGCTAGAAGTACTGGGTGTGCAGTCACTGTCATCCAGCCACATACTCTGAACCATTGAATCCTGTTTTGGAGGGCCCTTAAATGAGCACGTCAGCTCCTGGAGAGGGCAAAGAAGACGTGTTTTAATAATGCACCTGGTAAAATCAGGGAGGGTAGCCTCTGTTTGATAGAGATCATACACCCACCCGGTCATTCTCCTCTTCCTCAGATGCTCCATTTTCCCTCAATCCACTACAACAACTGCTTACATTGGATGATGAACGTGAGAGTGGCTGCATCACACAGTATCCTGAAGTCTGACTCCTGAACATTCTGTGAAATGCAAGCATTCAACATCATCATGCTTATTGTTATACAAAGGCTTAACTTCTTGAGGCACAGCTTTATTATGTAGCAGTCAGAAAGAGTAAGAATGTATTATTCATCCACAGCTAGTTCTTCTACCTAGGAACAGAATTCAGGTGAACTGGCATGCAAACCTTAATTTCTGTTGCCATATCATTTAGGAAAAACACCAATTCTCTGTCTCCATATAGATAACTGTATGCAAGGACAAGTCTAAATGAATTTTTAAGTCACAGACCTAAGTGCAATAAAGCAGAGTGACTCAAACCACCTGCATTTAAGTATTAAATACATTTAGACATTCATTAAAATCAACAGACGCTCTATTTTGTAGATCAGAGATTTTAAGAGCCTAAATACAGCATAAAGAACTGAGTACAAAGGGCAGGTGCAACCCAGTCTAGGCCACCCATTCCCACAGCCACTCTCAGGCTATCATGTTTCGTCTTATATGAAATTCCAGACAGAACAAAGGGACCATAAAAAGCAAACTTTTCATGTCACAGAGCTTATAAATTGTTACTGCTGTTTTCTGTACAGGTGTAATAGAGGTGTAAAGCATACAGACATTAACCAGTGTTACAGAACAGTTAACTAAGAAAGTTTAAGGAAGCAGTGGGGAGGTAGAAACACATTACTGAGATGTGCATTTTTGCAGGATGTCTCAAACTATTTAGGATCAAGTGCCAAGCTCTTGCACAGACACGTCAGAACCTTCCTCCTGCTTACAGAGAGGAACACACCTAGGTCAGGATTACCATCCTGGTGATTTTCCATGTGCCCAGTTGCCAATAGACTGACTCTTTTATGTCCATCCCACTAAAATTTAGCTCCCACAAGGCCACTCAAAGGGAACATTCAAAGCAAACTGTATTGGATCCCTTTACCACCACACTCTCAAATGGAACAGACATTGAGGTAGACTGATCTATCAAAAATGACCCTTAAGGTGAGCTCTTCCCAGCTGAGAATTTGGGATCCACTGCTTGCAGTCATCCAGGAGATACAGCAGTCCATGAGGCTGAAATGCTTACAGAGTAGATGGTGCACTGTGCATGTAAACCCCAAATTTGTGGTGAAATATTCACTGTCTGCATAGGAGACCAGCTAGTAAGAAAGACATGAAGTGTTTAAAAACGTTAAGGAACAAAAAAATAAAGTTAAGAGAGGCAAGAAAGATAAGACACCTTTAACATACTAAATGTATTTATTCCTTCAGAAACACTGCAAAATGTGGCCAGTCTTGACCTACAAGCAGTAATGAAACCTAAAGTCCCAGGCATATTCATGCCAGCATGCAACAGGGAGAACAGTAAAGACAGGGCCACCATAGGCCAAAGATATTTCCTCAAGAGATTAGGAAATATATTTTGGAGGAAATGAAGGCCAACATGCTTCTCCCTTAGCAGAGCAAATCAATAACATGAATCTAAGTGAAGTGGGATCTAGATTTCCACAAAGTATCTCCTTCTCAGCACGTTTCTCCATCCTCCTTCTCTGCACTGCATTTCTGGACCTCTGCCAAGGTACTAGAGACAGAGGTGGAGTAGTGATCTTCTGCTCTTGCCTTCTTAAGGCCAAACTATTCTCACTCATCTGAGAGGAGAGGAAGGGAAGAGAAGGGGTCACACTCAAGGTGGCCTCCATTCCCCATCATTAGCAGAGGTTGGTTCAGTGGCTGCTGATTTGGCAATGGGAAGGGCACAGAGCCTAAATGCTCCAAAGGGAGCTATCTGTCCATCTCCCTCTCACAGAATTCCTGCTCCAGGAACTGCCAGTGGAGCGTTACTTGGTGCCACTCGGTCTCTCCACAGTCCTTGAGGTCCTCTAAGTACGTTCATGCTCCTCTTAGCCAGGACTCTGATTTCAACCCAAAAGTCTTGCCAGTGTCTTCAGTGAGGTACCCAATGACTGAGTAGCATCCGGTCCACTCCTGATTGGCTTGATGTCCCCACTCAGATGTGTCTGAGGAGGGAAAACACACATACAAAAAACCCATGTACTTTTCCTAGGATATGGACATACACAGTACATCACTTCATTTTTCAGATGCAACCCAGAGAGTCGTCTGATCCTCAGGAGTTCTACTACTTGTTTACATAGGCTGGGTTCATTCTTTTGAGTCTGTCCCTTAGGAAGAAGGATTATATGGAAGACTATTTGGACAGTAAAACTGAAAAACTAAGGACAATTGTCCCTGTATGTGGGAGAGAAGACACTGTTAGCTCAAGTGAACAATGCAGTTTCATAGATTTCTGGCTGAACAGTGCATAAACATACGTTAAACTCAGCATGCAAGGACAGAAAATAAGTGCTGCTTTGCCTCCACTGGTAATGGAGTAAAATAATTTATCTATTACTTATGTGTTCTCTTTGCATTTATTTCCAGGTTGGTTTTAGCTGAACACAGAAAGAGGTTGATCATTCCAAGTTTTGCATCTGAAATGACAATTTAAGACCAATAGCAACATGCGGGACATTTCTGCAGTTAAAAGAAACTTCTTGTGACTCTGTGGAGAGAACCAGGAGGGGACTGATGACATAGTACCAGGGATAGCCCATTCTTTTATCTAATGGGGACTACTGAAATTATTCTAGAACCAGGCAGAACACTTTTGCACTGGAAGGATGTCTACATGTTGATCCTGGTTTCAGAACTGATGAACAACGTGTGGCTATTTCAGCAGAACACCAGTAAACTGTCTCCAAAGCAGACTTTACACTCCCAGCCTTTTCCTGGAATATTGTGCTAATACTGTCTTGCTGAAAATGGTGGGATTACATGTTCTTAATTCGTTGTCCCAGATGTCATATAAAAATTATGGATGCACATGGGCTTGTCCCTAACTCTGAGATCACAACTCTGACTAATCACTAATTGTGCAGAACTCCATGCTGCATCCCACCTTGTAAATGAACTGCCCAGGAATTGGATAAACCACCAGTTATGCAAACACTTGTTTTTTTCTGGTGATCCTAAGTGGTTTTGGGTCCATTACTGGAAAAAGAATCCTGGGGACAGAACTAGACAGACTGACAAATCATACAGGTCATGCCTCATGTGCATAAACAATATTCATGCAGTATTGTTAGTAAAATCCCATGCTATGTTTGCTCTCTGAAAGCACGTGGATTCCAACTTGAAACAGCCACTGCAGCTGGCTCACCTCCTCAGCTGATGGAGAATGGGGGTTGGCAAGTGGGGGAAGAATTCTTGGTGATTATGCAAGGTAATCAGCTATCTAATCAGACCAAGAATCCCTCACACATACCTGTCAGGAACTTCTGGTTCACTAACAAGGTCCCAGGCAGGATGAGAAAGGGAAGGTGGAATGATGTGGTAATGCTGGAAGATAGGGGGTTCTGACCAATTAGCAGTTCCATGTCCTGCATTCCCTCTAGTCCTCAGCTGCCAGAGCTAGCACCTTAAATGGTCTGTATCTCCCAGATGTGCTCCCATCCTCTTCCACACCAAAATTCTGGGCACTCACCCAATCCAAAAACTAGTACACACACAAAAGCATACCGGAACACTGCACCTTGGCTGTGACAAAATTCTGGGCTGTCCTACAGCATATAACTGGGTAGCTGAACTACTGCAGATATTTATCAGCTTCTAATTCTCAGGGAGAATTGGGTGTAGTTGGAAGGGAGGACCGTCCTTGTCAAATCTGGCACCTGAAGAAACTATATGATAGATGCCTTTTTCTAGGGCACCTCCTGACATTTTCTAAAGATTCTTCCCAGTCCTGAGAAAGGGAAATGCCCTAATACAAAGTACTTTGTACCTTTTTGTCTCATCCAAGTTCTCTTGAAAAAAATGAAGTGTGGCAAACTGTACCAAAAAGTCAGCTGCAGCCTTCGATGTAGAGACAGGTTGTTCTGGAGTCTTGGAAAAGTAAATGGGTGGTTTCCCTGAAATATTCTAGGTAGGATCACATCCCAATATAATACAGCTTAGCACCAGCAAAGCTCCACTACCAGGAAATTGCATTTTTTCAGTTTTTGACAACCAGAAACTGGAGGATTAACTTGCAGACTACCGCATGAAGTGTTTTGCACATACCACTGGGCGTGGTATGGCGTGCTTTAGCAATGAAACATAGGTGCAACACATGGGACCGTGCTGAAATCCTGCTGTAACACTTTGGGAAGACTGGAGACAGGTTAGTTCACGCTGGTTGGGAGCAGCGGCATGAATCCTGCTTAAAGGAGCAGAACTGGAGTACAACCCAACATCCCAACATACCCTTGTCCAAGCTTCTTCATGAAGCTCCAAAATCACTCCAGAGCCAACTATAGAGGAAACATACACATGAGTAAACAAGGATAACTGGACAGCCAGGACTTTGTGTATCCTGTCGGATGCAAGCTAACATTAAAGATATAACCAAAATCACCTTTAAAGGGTCCAATCTTTCATCACGGTCTGTTTAAGAAAGCTGAGCTCCTGACAGGCTCTGAATTACTGTGCCACAGCCAGACATCCAACTTTTGAGATGCTACAATGCCTGATGTGGACAATTTCAGTAAAGTCTCCAACAGAGCAAGGCATGCACCACACTTAAGCCAATACCAGACACAGTGAGCATTTTTCAAAAACTGAAATTTATTTTCAACTCACTTGCTCTTCCTGCTGGGGAACTCTGGAGAGCTGGGACTGGATGATCCATCAGACTTCAGGTCAAAGAAAGTTCCTGGACTGTCCAACACCCTCTGTATCCTCTCTGTGGGGTCTCTGCGGGAGAAAAGAGAAACCAGCTACACCCCAGGGTCAGAGGTAACTGCCATCCATTCTAACACTCCTTTACAAGACACAGTACAAAGCTACATCTCCTATGAACACATAAAAGGGAAGCAAACACAGTTGTGCTCAAAAGAGCAGACTCCTCAGATGTGTCCTGTGACATCTAGAAATGGCCAACTTTAAGCTCCTTTTGAATTGATATAAAAGCTTAAATTAATTTCAGTATTCACCTTCAATTTTTTAACTTTTTCTGCTATCCTCCCCATTTCACGGGTCTTAAGCCATAGGATTAAATACAGAGTGTAAATTATGGTTACAAAAGTGTTATTGCTACTAGGGCTTGTCAAGATATCTCTGAAAAAAAGCTGTCTGTGTGAGTATTGAAATGAGAGGTATGTTTAATTAAGGAAGGAAAAACTAAGGGATTTTGAGGAGTTTTTTAGGGCTTCAGTGATGGAGTTTGTCAAAAGTTCTTCTGCTCTCTTGGTCAGTTGTTCCTACCTGTGCTGCTCAAATCAGAGCTCCTGCAACCCTCACTTATGCTAATCCAAGTGTTTGTGAGACTGGAAATTACCCAACAAAAAGTTATTCTAAAATTAAGACAACCCTGAAACTCCTACAACACACTAACAAGTGGGATGGAGTGGGTCAGCTCTGTCAGCAAAGCCTGCATTTCATTAGGTTACAGCTTCAGGGTGAAGTCACACGTGACATTTGAGCTAACTGTTCCCAGAAAGAGAGCATGCTCCAGCCTCCTTCATTCTTGCTGGGTACACTTTCCACCAGTCCTGGAACCCATCAGGCTTCTCCACGAGCCAGTTCATGGCAGAACCTGGCAGACAATTAATCCAGTGAAAGAAAGTTGATACTTTCTCTGTTTGATTAATGGGCTGAATCAGTTCCACGAAAGGCCTACTAGGGATCTGAGCAATCATCACAAGGAATAGTCAGGATTGGGTAGATGAAAGGGACAGAGAGGAAGTATCACAAATGCTTTCAACAACAATGAATTGTTAGAGCAGCTGCTAGTGAAACTGCACCTTCAAGAATGACCCAAAAAGTCTTTCAGAAAAGACAAGCTAAGGCTCCCTGTTCCTCACATCTAAGTTTACAAGCAAAAGGAAAGCTAAATAAGCCAATTAGTTTATCAGATTCCTTCAAGAAAAGAGCAGGGGAAAAAAAGGAAAATAAATCCAGGAGTCTTCCTTGTAGTAGGAAGGTTTTACAGATCCTTCAAGGGGATAGAAAAGGTTGTTGTACACAAAGTAATGAATTGAGGGACACACCTGCCTAAGTAGAAAAGTATTTAAAGCAGTGAGGAGCTGTGTTGGCTTAGACTGTTACAGGGCTGCTGTCTCTGAAAATTTAATTTTCCTCAAAAAAAAGTTCTCTTCTGTTTTTATTCAGATTCGGTCATAGGCACCTCATTATGAAAGAAGGGAAAATGCAGTAATTTCCTCCTAAAATAACTAGTTCCCACATTAGAGACTACTTTTGCTCTTTTGCACCCAGTCTTTAAGCTGTTTCCTGGAATTCTTGCAACTGGGAAAACTGCATATTAGATGAAGAGCATCATGTGACTTTTGAGAGTCATATAATGTTAAAAAGATGCTAGAGCTGAGAGAAATTTATAATTCAACTAAATAATCTCTCATGACCAGCAGACAACTTTTGAATGGTTATAATTCTGTCAAATATGCCAAATCACTCCTTGAAGCTGTATATTATCCATTAATTATAATTATTTCTCAGACAATCTAACTTAAACACTAGTCATTTTGGCTAAAAGCTATTTTTAAAAAATCCTATCAGTTACCAGAAGTTTTGCCTATTTGAATATTTTAACATGAAAACAAACAAACAATCAAGCATCCCCTTCCCAAACACCAGCCTTTCACCTGACTCTCTTCTAAAAGTGATGAGTAAAGAACAGGAAACTCAAGAGTCCTGGATCATACTGACACCAGTATTTAAGTGATCTTACAATGTTCCTCTACCCATTTGTTCCATTCTACCTCAAATGTGGATTCTCTCCAATTCCAAACATCCTCTTCTAATTTTGTCTGTTTCTCTTATTTGTCCATTTCTCTGTCAGTCGATAATCAGTCCCTTTTCTTCCCATTCCAACCATTTCCATTTCAGTTCTCATTCCTGATGGTTCCCCTTCTGCCTATATGTGCTTTTCTATGTTCCTTCTTTCATCTCCTGTTGTTTTTTTACCCTATTTGTCTATCTCCCCACAGCTCATACCTCTTTTCCTCCTGTATGTTTTCAATGCCAATGGCACTACTCCGTCGCCCGTGGAAGCGGCTGGCTCGAGTACGTGATGGGCTCCTACCAGGCAAGGCAAAAGACTAGAAAAAAGGAAAGTGTGACAGAAAGGAGAGGAACAAGAAAGGAAAAGCTGTGGAGAACTGAAAGCATAGGAGAAGAGTTTGCAGACTTTACTGCCATACAAGAGCTCAGCTCCACCTGTGCAAGGAGTATTTTCTGTCAGCGAGCAAGAGCAGCCAGGGCTTACAAAGGTGGTGTGAGAAAGGGACAGAGATATAAAGAAACAGAGGCAGAACACAGGCAGTATACAGAAAAACAGGCTTGGGAAGGGAGGTATCCCCATATGGTGAGAGGAGAAGCAGAATCAGAAAAGCAGAGAAAACCAGAAGTTAAAGGAGCAAAGGAGGCAGCAAACCCAAGTCATTAGTATGCTGTGACTTTGTTGTATTAACATAAAGAATGCATACAACCAAGAAAACTGTCACCAAGAAATCTTCACACTGGAGGGTACATTCTTGGCTTACTCAGAGATGGCTTTTTTGTAGTTTGCCTGTATTGGCATCACTAGTGCAGAGACCACAACCAGCTGCACGCACTTTGGCCAAGATAACCATATTTTCAATATCAGAAACATGGATCCTTTTCTGGAAAGACTTATCAGAGATTTTTAATTCATTGGTCACATATGTCTAGTATCCCTAACAAATAAGAAAGGCTTTGATAGTGACTAGAAATATTCATTCTTTTTCTCACCCCAAACTTTATTAATTCTGCTGTTTGTTCCCAATACACAAGTTCTATTTACAGGGAAACAGCACCTTGAATATCTTGTGCACCTGTTTATATTACAGAAAATAGTCTGACTGGTGAAATCAAAGAAAATGAAACAGTTCTAGTGTTCTTATGTTCTCAGCTCCTGCCATATGAAAATACAGTACCATTCCAGCCAAACCACAGTGCATGCATATTTCAACACATGGCACCAGTGCAGGATCTAATCCAGGACAGCAGAGATAGATGTCTGATGTAGAATAGTGTTTAGCTTTCTTCTCCCAGTCTGCATCAATCTCAGCTCTAGCTTACACACAAACCGGGGCTAGAGGTGGGCACAGACAAAACACACTGCAACACATGCTGTCACCACTTGTGAGATGGGATGATACAACAAAAAGATTCACAGTGGGACAAGAGGACAAACTAATAGGGAAAGGAAATATCAGAGTGGTCACAGAGGAATGCTGGGTTCCCTTCCTACAGCCCACCCAAATCCTTACCGCAGCAATGGCCTTAGGGCCCTCGGCGACACTCTGGCTGAGGGCAAGGCCAGCTGTAGCTGGGCGGCTGGGCAGGGTGGCTGGCTGCTGCTTTCTCATGGATATCCCCATGGTATCCAGGCTCTGGCTGCGGCCTCTGATCACCCGCTGAACAGGAGGGAGGCAGGGAAACAGACAAACACAGATATACACATATAGACATGCACACGGTAGGGTAGCATGAGAAGCACCACAGGCTGAGTGGGGAGTTGTGACAGACTGACATCAGAACCACACACATCCTAGAGGGCAGCACTTTAGATACTGCCCAGTTTAGGTCCTAGCTGATTCATGGAGCTCTGGGAAGAGCTCTTCCAAAGTATATTCTCAAGTTTCACTTCCCTTCTCCTATTGCAATGAAGAGAGATTTCCTACCATTAACTCAGCACACTGGATAAACCAGCATGACCTGAGCACCTATCCAGTACAGGCTATAAAACACAAAAGCAAACTCCTGTTCAAGGCTGTAAGGTTCAGTCTCATACAAACTTGAGCTCTAGTTTCAAGGGGAAAGCAGCCATATCAAAATCTGCAGCATTTGAAAAAGCCATTTTCTGACTTAACTTAGCCTTTTCTAGCCTTTTACAAAGGTCATCTGTGTACACAACATTCACATCACAGCATCTGCCAGAAATCATAAAAGGACACTTTGGGACAGTTAGTGTAAGACATGTATGGGTTAAAATTCATGGTTAGCAGCAAAGGTAGTTTGTGTGCAAAAATACACCTCACCAAAGCATCCCAGACTTGACCAACGCTATGCACCAATACAGCTACCAAACCTATGTGAACAGGTCAGTTTTACAGACCTTAATAATTCTAATTGACCCACCATATAAAGCCATAAAGTCATCTGAAGAAATGGTATTTGTAACACATCTCTCTTTCCAGAGAGATATCTTATATAAAACAAGTGTCAAGGCACTTCCAACAGAAGTGGGAAAAGGCAAGTAGATAGGAAAGTGCATATATGATTCTCTTATATATTTGAACATAACCAGTTCAAAACTAAGTTTGTCCATTCATATGAAAACTTTGCTTTCTCATACCAATCATCTTGATCACTTTTAAAAGAAAGCTCTGTCACCTAGTTTATTAAAAAAATCAACAATATATGCCATTTACACTGAAAAAGGTAAATTAACTCTGGCTTTTAGAAGGTAAGTAAAGCATCACAGTTTTTCTAGACAGTACACTCACAGATAGGTTAGAAACTCTTGCAGTGGCCCCTGCAATTCTTTCAGTAATAATGAAAATGAATTGAAAGAGATCTGCTGTAGGAACTGAAAGCTCCTTGCTCCAAGTTATTACAAGTCCTCTTCCAAACACTGACTCCTTCTTCTGTAAGTCACAGAATAAAAGACATCTGACACTTGGCACCAGCACAAAGCATAAAGAGTTTGACTTCTAAGGGCCAGTATGGAATTCTGGACCACACTGTGGGCTGTAGAAAGGCTCACCTTGAAGTTCTCGAGGAAGCCCCCACTGCCATTCTCTATCTTGTCATCCTCCCCTACAGGCAATCCCATCATGCTGCGGCTGCGAAGCTGCAGCTCCTCAAAAAGGCTCTCCAAGAGGGCACTCCGAGTTCTTTCCTGCATCAACATTGGGAATGAGAACAGCTTTTATTGGGAGAAGAGAGATTTTTTTTTCCTGTTTTTTTCTGTGTCTTACATTCTTCTTAAAAAAAACCCCAACAAACAAAAAAAAAATCCCAAAAGACCAACAATGGCAACAACAAAAACCCATGAAAATTACTTTTGAAGTGGGTTTAACTCCATAGTTACAGAATATATTGCAGTAACACCCAGCTCAACTCTTCCTAAAGCAAATCACGAAGGACACTCCTTTATAGCTGATGAAACAGAGACATATTTTGTTCTAGATCAAGCAACAGCAGAAACTGTAACAGAATTTTGGTACTTTGAACCAAAAATTAGTGATATCAGCATAGATCCTGTAGTAGAATACTGAATTTCAGCTAATACAGAATTTCCTCCAGCAAAATATATGCATCATATTCCCATCCTTACTTGAGGATTAGATCTTTATAGTAAAATGTACCTGTTCATATTCTATCACACCTGCTAAGAAATACGAAGGAAGTATCCCATAACTGAGTATAATCACATTTCATCTTCCCTTCTTAAGCAACACAAAATTAGAAATCAGAAATTTTACTTTATTTTCTTTATCTGATAATAATATATTTATTATATATCAATAGTTGTTTTTTTTTTAATGGAAGTAGCCAGGTAATAGACCCACCTCTAATTTAGCAAATTTCTCAGCTCGATAGCAGCTGTACTCAGCGTTGATGAGCTTTACCAGAAGGAATTCACGAAACTCTGCACTCTACAAGGCAAGATGAAGACTAGACTAAACTGGAGAGGAAAACACTAGTAAAAATGTCACATCATAAATACTCTGCTTATTCCTCTTTGGACCTCCAAAGTCTTCTAGCCAGATTGACAATTCTGACTCACAACACAAGTGTGTGCACCACATCCCCAGCCAACTACCACTGGACCAGAGAAACAAACCTTTTTAAATATGGCTGGATTTGGCAGAGGGGGTCCAAAGAAGGGGACATCATCTCGGGCTGTGACTGAAACCTGAAATAATGTAAGGGGGAAAAAATGAGTATCAGAACACAAGTAAGACCACCAAACTACTGTGATAGGTCTGATTTCTCCTAAATAATTTACCTATATAAAAGAACTGTAATATAGTATCCTGTGCATCCCTCTGCTTCTGAACTTAGTGGATGGATGTGCTCATTTATCTCCCAGAAATTCAGTCAGCTAGATGTGCACATAGTAAGAGCAATAAAAAAAGCTGAACTGACTGCTTTTTAAAAAATTATTTTTCATAATAACTAGTATAAGCAGTATATTTAGGAACAAGAAAATGCTCCTATTCAGCCTGCAAGATTAACTTTCACTAGAAGAATCTTTGTCAATGTGGTTGCACTGACCTATTTTTTTCACAGAGAAACCTTGATGGAGACACATTGCACACTGAGGGGAATATCTCAGTGCCTCTCTGAGTCACAGGTGGCAAACATGCAAGAGCATTTTCCCAGTAAGAGATAGGCTTAATTTGTTTTATTTTTAGCACACTCTTACCTGACATACCAATGTCTAAAATAACTGTAATGCAGTCCAGTTTTTACACAGTCACTTGATTTCTTCACATCACTTACCTATAATTATATGTAGCTATCTTACCAAATACATACAGTATTTCACAATATTTCAGTTATTTATTATTTCATGTTTGAGATTAAACAAGACCATTATTTGTCGTTTCATATGAGAGAGAACAATGTCATAACAACCACAACCGCCTCAAAATAACAACAAATAAATGTATTTGAGCCACTGAGAGAAGTGAGTTTAATGAAAGGAAGAAGGAAGTGGAAATGAGCTCTTGATTTAATTCAGATTTCTCACATGGTAGGTCACCTCCCCTAATTACAAAGCCTCCATCTCTCTCCTAATAAATATCTACCAGTTAAAATTCTGCTTTGCAGTTTTAATTTTCTGATTGCAAAAATTGATTCTGTGAAATAAATTGCACTAATAATCCAATTTAACTGTAGGCACTAAAGCTTAAGTAAACGGAACAAGGGATGGCAAAGAAATCTTCCAAATGGCAGCCTTTTGTGTACCACAATGCTCTCAGGGCAGCATCAGTTAAAGTCCCTTTAGAAAAAGCCTTTACAAAAAACTCTGCATTGGCTCTAGGGTGATTACTGGGATGATTTCTTCTTCAAGGAATAAAGCAGAGCTACTGCACTAATAAAAGAAATGGTACTGCAGACAGGCAAAGACGAAAACAATGGCAGGAAGACACACAACAAACAGCAAGCTCTCCCAGCTCTTTCCTTGTCATTAAGAAGTGAATTTTTGTGCCCTACAAAAGAGAGAAAGAAGAGAACTGGAACCCCATGCCCTGATCAACATAAGGATTTCACTACAAACCAGCGTCCAAAGGCTGCAGATAATAAATCTGGGCTCTAGAAGGGCTTCTTTCAGCTGGAGGGCCCTAACAGGTTACACTTCTCTGCCAGATGGGCATCAGATCTGGAATCCCCAGAAGCAGGTCTAGCTGGCTTGGATTCCATCGTTAGGTCAACCAGCTGTATCTGACCTGCAGCCTCAGGCAGTGCAAGCTGCAAGCAGACATGAATTTTACTTCACTTATATACTGTAAGCAAGACAACCCCCAAATTGGGATCAATTGTGCCTTGTGCTCTTTGATGTAAACAAAATTTTTTATCTGAATTCATTCTGCTTCAATTCCACAGCTTTAAGCTTCAGAAAATTCATCAGCTACTTTGAAAAGCATACAACTACAATCTGCTTTCAGAAGGAGATACTCAAGAAATCAGGATGACATCTGACTGAACCTGCACCTCTCCCAAAGGCCCAAGAATCTGTTTCCACTTAAGGTACAGGTTAACCTATTGATCCTGGTTACCTTGTAGAGTGTGTCCCCAGTGGTGCTATGAGTGAGCTGAACTACCACATAAGCATGTAGGAAATTAGAAGCAATCATATCAGGGACAAAAGGTGTGCTTTCATCCTGGAAAATGATGGCTACAATGTCATTCCCAATGTGACGCTTCCGCTGAAGCTGGAGAGGAAAGAATATAAGTAAGAGAGAAGGCAGGTGAAGAAGAGCAGAACTATATGATGGGACCTCAAACACCAGTCTGCCTAACATCTCAAACTCATCTGTTCACCAAACCCCTCATCACTACTTTTGCCATTACTCCAGCCATAATTCCCAACATTATACAGTCAGTCATTCTCCCCTCTATGCAGTTCAAACACCCCTCCTCTCCCCACCACGCTGCTGTAATCCTTACTCTTCCTTCTGATACCTGCTGGGAATCTCCCTCTGTGAAGGGCAGCTTTGTGGACACGTGAAACATGATCTCCTTCCCCCGGAAATTTGTATAGACCGACTCAGTGCCTGTTTGACCTCTGGTAACATCCAAGCCTCCCCGGAACCTGAGCAAATCCATGCCAGAAGCCAGGCAGTACAAAAACGAGAGAGCAGAGAGAAGTCAGACAGAATCAGTAACAGTAGTACATCAAGACTATCAAAGGTAATTTTTAGGAAATCAGTGATAGTGAGGCACCAAATCTTCCCCCAACCAACGCACCAGCTGAAGCTGCACCATGTTTGTGCTGGTGAACACACCAGCTTGCTAAAAGCTATGAAGCTAAGCCAGGCATCCTCAAAGTAGCTCCCTTCTTTGGCATTCTTCTGAGAAACACTCCGTATCTTAGAACTACAGAAGGGACTGACCCACAGAAAGGGCCTGAAACAACACTGCTCCATACCCCTGAGAAACAGACTTGTATTTGCACTGCCAAATAAAATTATTCTTTGATGATCCTGTGGGTCAGATTGAGATACCACGGGATCTTTAAACCAAAATACCAGCAGAGGCCTAAACTCCACTAGTTCCCAGACATGATGGCTGACAAAAGCATCTGGGGCTTCTTCACATGCACTGGGATTCAGAAGATACAGCAGTTCTGTAAGCTGGGCTGTAACAGAGTCACAGCCCCTGAACACAGGATGTTCCCTAACTTAATCTGGCTTTCCAGCTGCCCTGGGTACGCACCCACGGAAATCCTGCAGCTGAATCTTGTCACCAAGGAAATCCAGGAACTCCAGGAAACCCTGACTCTCTACTGTGTTACTGAAGACTTCTTCTTCAGTTGTCTACAAAAGGAAAGCAGAAGTAGTAAGAAGCACAAGGAGTACAAGGAACAGGCAGAAATTTCTATAGACAGTTCAACCAACAAACATCTCTGCTTGAACTCATTCCTGATCTGGGCCTCCCATGGTGCTAGGGTCCTGTGCCTCAGCCCCAAGCTGCCATGAGGGTTAGAGCTGAGGTTCAGGGATCCAAAAAGCCTCGCTTCAAGCACCAGGGATACTGGGGGTGGAAGAGGCATGCCAAGGGAAGCACAGGATTGGACCAACATCACTGCCTCCACAAAATTCACCTGGCCCATGATGCTGGAGACTTCCACCTCAGCCCCAAGCTGTCATTAGGGTCAGAGTTAGAGTTTAGAGATCCCCAAAGCCTACAATGCCAGAGACATGGCAGGTGGAAGAGGCATGCCAAGGGAACCACAGCACTGCACTAACACTGCTGCCTCCACACCACTGCTTCTGGACAGTACAGACCTTGCTACTACATTCTTTAAGCTAAGAAAACTGACCCTGCATTTTGCCTGAAGTACCATGGGATCTGATGGATCTTACCTGTCCAGGTTTCTGGTAGATGACCCCAAATTTGAAGTTATTGCTTATAACATGTTCATCAAATGCAACAATAAGCTGTGAGGCCTGAGGTAATGAAAACAAAAATTATCAACTGGATGTCATTCGCCAGACCTTGATGGAAAAGTGAAATACAGACATAGCAGAACACTGTACCTTGGGATAGAGGACAGGAAAGAAGCGTTCAACATTCACATCCTCACACAGAAGCTGTTGAGTGAGAGAGACAGGGAAACAGAAGTGTGATTATCATGTGCCCTGGCTTGCTGCAGGCATGAGAGTGTAGGCACTGTTTATAATTAGCTGACAGGAGCCCCTTCAGGCAAAAATTCTGAGGTAAAATTAGAAGAGAAAGAAGACAAGGTAAATGGAAGTGTAAAAGGGAACTACATGACAGTTCTACTGGGGAATAGTAGAAAAAGAGGGAAATGGGAGGACAGAGGTGAAAATAACTTGAAGAATGAGGCATTAAGACAAACCGGCAAGCATGAATCTCACCTTTGCCATCTGAACAGCATTGGGAAACTCATTCAGACAGGACATGGGAATTAGATCATGTTTGGTGCCAGTACGAGTCCTGACACAAAACAAAAAAAGCATTAGAAACATGGCTGAAGGGAGATACAAGCAACACTGGCTCTTTAAAGAGAGAGTAGTCATTTCTTCAGAGTATTGTTAAAGCAGTTAATTCCAGAGGGTTAATTTTAACCCTGGTACATAGAATCACTGGAAAAAGAAGGTATTTTCACTTCTTACTGCCCATCACTTGTGGTGAGCAGAGGAAGACAAAACAGGAGCCCATTGTCTCTTTGGTCCTTTACACACGTGTCTGCCTTGAAGAAGTATTTTGCTTTCCCTCTCACACTGTTTTCTTTCACAGAAATCTAAATGTCAAAATACAATTCATGGACACAGAATAATAAGGGATTCCCATGATCAGTGAGGGCTTGAAAGATTGTTAAAAGGCCTGTTAGAAACAGCCTGGAAAAACAGATCTATTCAAAGTACAGGAGGTAGAAACTGATGTAGTACAGTTTCAGAAAGCTGACAGAGGAAAGCTGCCTTCCTCTTTATATGGATATTTAAGGAGAGATATCTTTCTAAGGAAGAAGAAATATTAGGCTGTCAAAAGCCTCTTCAAACCATTATAAGCAAGCTATTGAGCAAAAAGTACTGCATATAATAAAATATCTTAATAGAGGAATAACTACCCTTTTGTCCTTCCCTGGTCTTTTCCACATCAGAATATAAACATTGCCAGGCACACTTCACAAATAGGCTCTCACTTTATTCCCAGATTATCGCTGGCAATCTGAAGCATTCTCTGCAGACACTGGAGGAAACCCACCAGTGATTTTCTTGTAGCTAATTCCTATGTAACTATTTTTTCCTCTCAGTCCTGGACAAATCCTTGTCAGCAGCAACTGTACAGCACTTGGTTCCAGTACCATTCCCTACTGGGAGTACACCCAGCCCATAGTGGTAAAAAGCTTCTCTGCAGTGGCCTCTCACCTACACAACATCCTTCTCTGTTCTTCTTCTAGTTCACTCAGCAGCTCTCCCTAGTTAATGTCTCTCTTCATATCCCTCTCTAAGGTTATGGCTTCATAGACTGTTCTGGTAATCTAGGGAATGTTCTAGATCACCTTCAAGGGAACCTTAGTCTTAAGTACAAAGCCTGGGCTAGGTTGTTGTCCATTAGGGAATCCATATTCTCCTAGAGAGTACTCACATGTCTCTAAGCAGCCTGAATAAACAGAAAAACTTTCTATTTTAAGGAAGAACAGGTATTTTCCACACAGATACTACAAAGGTGCACCTGTAAGCACCATACCAGCTTCCTTAAGGAAACTGCTGAGAGCAACTCAAGAGCAGAAGGCAAGAAAAAAATGGCTCAAAGGTTTCTTTGCAGTTTCTTTTGTCTCCAGAAGAAAGACAAGAATTCACACCCACATCTTTGTAGAGGAAGCACAAGGTAAGACAAGAGACACAGTACAGTAGCAAACACTTCAGTAACAGGCACAGTTACCTCAGCAACAGGCGTAGATTTTCCTGCTTCTCAATCTGTTCATACTTCACAGAAAGTACTAGGTAGCCCAAGGACATGTCACTGGAGTAAAAGTTCTGGTGCTCCTGCAAACAGGAAGCCAAAATGCATTATTCCAAACACACTTCCTGGAAAAACTGACCAGGTTGGTTTTTTTGCATATAACCTGCCACACAAGCTTAGCTAATTTTTAATTTAACTAGCAGTAGCATGCTTCAAGATGTGCCTATGTTGTCTTCCAGCCCACTTGATCATCAGTGCATGAGCATATCATCAAAGTGTATCTAGTCAGTTCAGCTCCTCCTCACCTGTCCAACATCACAAGGGCTCCTGAGAAGGAATAGTATTAGAACATTCAGCAACACATTTTGAAGAAATTGAGTTTCTTGTAAATAAAATCATATCTTTCATGGACTTTCCCTGTATCCATTCAGATTCCGCTTGACTAAGCAGTGTCTTCCAGACACTCAACTGGATGTGGTTGTGTGAATTTTCTATCTAAAGTGTAATGGCAGGATCATTATGGTAAATGGCTGAACTCCAAGAGTGCTCACATCTCAGGAAGGATACTGTCAGTAAACAAAGAGGTTTTGCAGATAAAGACTGGTCTCAGCACTGCTACTAACACTGCCTGAGCTATAGTGGAGTGTGCCTGGAACAGAGTCATTCAGTCAAACAATGAAACACACTGCAAACATTTTCATAGTCTCTATACATAAGTGGCTGTGGCCATACCTTTCTCCTGAGTACACGGCCATGTTCCAGTGGCCTGGGTATAGCAATGCATATTTTGTATAATACTACCTCATGTATATTGCTATATAATCTCTAACCTCAAAAGGTTAAAGCTTTTTAACACAGGATGTGAATGGAAACCTCCAGCACAATGAAAACACTATTTAGGTGAAATGGTGCAGAAATGCCTTGATCCCTCCCATCACCCTAGTGGAAAATCATCCTTATACATGACACAGAAGTGAGACAGCAAGTTGTATTTAGTTGTTCAGTCAAAACTTGCATGATTTGGAAAATTTTCTGTGAAAGGCAAAATAAATTAGTGAAAAACTCAGTGGGAGCAAAGTGTAATTTGATAAAAAATGGTTGCTGTCAATTCCTTCCTCAATCTTTTGCCTAGAATATATCATATATATATATATATATATGCCTAGAAGGTCTGCTCTGGCTCTGATAGATTGCAACCTCTTTTAACACACTGGTAAAATTGTCTTTTGCTGTCTAAATATTTTGTATTAGTCACACTTCTGACTCACTGTCAGAAATAAAGATTCATGTAGTGAAATACTTTGACACCTATGTGGACACAGCCAATGTGAAGTTAACAGATAGAAACCAATCCTCTCTTTGAAATAAAAAGCAGGAATAAGTAAGACTACAGTCACTACCCTAAACCAAAAAGTGAAGATATAGCTATTTAACTTTTTTCAGTATTAAAGATGTCATTGTCCTCACTTCCTCTTTGAGAGAGAAAAAACCCAACACCCAGAACTGCCGTAATACTGACTTATGAGAAAAAGGTTCCTGGCTGATCAAACGAGACAGTCTGAAAAAGGTAAGGTCTAAGAGCAGCCAAGAGGCAAACAGAATAATATGGCTTCTAGCTGCTGTGCTCAAATCACAGAAGTCCAGTGTGATCTGTCACACTGGTCAATGATAGTACACAGAACAAGAGTTGAAATCAAAGCAAGCCACAAAGGACAGTTTCTTTTTCCTGACCATGACTTTCAGGATACTAATAGGTTTTTGGGATGCGAACAAGAATCAGGCGCAGTAAGTCACTGTGACCAAGGGCAGAAAGACAGAATAGCTGAGGAACTGAGAGATTCAAGGAGCAAAGCAAGATCACGTTCCATTGCCAGTTGAAGTCTAGAATCAAAATCCACAAACCAAAGAATTCAAATGCCAGGCTGGATGCCCAAGACTGTTAAGGAAAAAGATGGCACAATGCCAACAAAAATCAGAACTAGGAAGGCAAAGCAAAAGAAGAGGAGCCAAAGCCTAAGGTTAGCTGCAGCCAAAAGTAACAGTGAGTTGTAAAGACCAGAAATCAAGATGCCCTTTGATGAGACTTCTAAGCCTCAGTGGAACCCAGTGGATCCGATACAGGGGGATTTCAGTAGCTTGGAGACTGGGCTAACAGCTCTGCAGCTGACATAGCCAGGCAGAGCTGCACAAATGGGTGCAATCCTCACAAGGGAATGGGCACCAGAATCAGTGGAGCTCTTAAAATAACTGAATTTTTGTCAAAGCCACTCTGGCTACATAGCTTGAACCTGAATGCAAGACTGGGGTTTAAACTGAGATCTGAGCAATCGTATGTATGAATAATGTATGAATTTATGCCTTACGATTTTCCTTCTCTGTAAAAACACATAGGCCACAGAAGTCAGACTCAGATTCCATCAATGGACAGCAACCTTTATTGTTAGCTGTCCTGAAGTTAGAGAGGAACTATCAAAAGGCTTTACAGTTGATACAGAAGATTGCAAGTCAGCGATGACAAGATACCCTGGAGCTGAGATGACCTATGTATTAAGAACAAATTTGTTCAGCCACAGAAGCAGTTTCTGTAACATTTAATACAGACTGAAAGGTAGTTCTGGATTTCAAATACATCTCTGTAAAAACTATTAAATATCTTCCATGGGCCAAGGGAAAAGACTAACAGAACACACAAGGAATGCTGACAGTTTGTCTAAGAACTTATAAAGTAAGTAAGACATCTGCCATCTGCAGAAACTTTAACCAGCACAAAGAAAGGACAGCATAAAGGAGAAATATATGATCACATATGAATGCAGAGCAAGAAAGCTCCTCTCATCAGCACTGAAAGCTTTAAGTGCTTGAGAAACTGGACCCTAAGTTTATTTGACTGGCAGTTACAATGTATACCTTTATTCTGGCTCCAGGCTACTTCTCTGCATTAAAGCCTTGAAAAACAACAGACATTGAATAATTCCCACAGTACAAGACATAAGGTTTCAAAGCTTTCTTCTTTAAGGCTAAATAATCCTTCTCTGCAATAATCATACAAAGTACAGAGGCAAAGAAAAGCAACTGAGCTATGGCTTGAATGTTCTAGAATGTTTTTTGGTAGTTGTTTTATAAGGTCTGCTGCAAGATGTCCTGTAAAAAGATCAAACAATTGTCCAAGTCCAAGCAATCTGTATATGCACACCCAAAACACAGACATTCATATTAAGTTTGAAATACCAATATTTGGATCTCCCATCTTGCTTAAAGGATATTCCCTACATCATTTGCTAGCCCTCTCCCACCACAAGATGCTTTCAGACTCTTCTTCAGCTTAGAACTGTTTGCCATTATTCAAAGCATGAAAGAGGCCTTTCCTGACATTGCTGAAATTACTTTCCCATGTTACCAACAAAAAAAAAAGGAACCAACACAGACAGCATCAAAATCACTGGTATCACTAACTTTGCACTGAAGAAATATTCTTCTAGTGGAAAAGCTCTCTCCTTAACTAAGCTTTTAAAGCTTTGTTTTCTAGCCATGGGAAGAGTTTTCTGTGACAGGAGTCCTGTTCATCTTGTTCTTTCTGACACTGACTTGCTCAAGACATTGCATGTTTAATTAAACACGGACACACATTCATGTCAGTTAAGGCAAAGAATAAAACATTGGACACCAGAAAAGAAAGAATATAGGAGAGAGTTTTTCTGTAATACTGAGGCACTGATGGTTGGGCACTTTGCAAATGTGAAGAACCATGACAGAGGAAGTCCTGGAACTCACTTGGAAGGAACAATGATATGACCTTTCTTGAACAGAAGTATGGACAAGATGAGCCCCAGAGGTCCATTCCAACCTCAACTGTCTTATGGCATCAGGTCAGCAGTGAATCCTACAACTGGACTGAAAAAATAATTTCCAAATTTGCTTCTTGTCCTATCTGGCTCTGGAAGCCTTCAAGCACAACCCTAAATTTACCATGACAGAAAAATAATTACAGTTGGCATACTGAAAGCTTCCAGAAGGTTACAGAATAAATGTCCATTAACAGATTGCACAGCAGATCTGTCAGTCTTGAGGGGAAGCCTTCAGGAAGGCTTCCTTTTTTTTTTTCCTAATTATTTCTAAATCATATTAATATTGTTTTCCAGTGTTGTGGAACAAGATTTGCTACAGAAGATCACTCTGACAAGCCCAACTATAGCAGAACAGGTCCCCAGCACTGTGCAAAGCACCACCTATTCCTGGTATTGAACATTTTCAGCAGCTACTGGGAGGGAGATCACTCAATAAGATGCAGTGTAAGCACACTTGTCAGGCTTTCTCATCACCTTATGCCATGAACTAAATCTCAGAAAATATCATGGGTTTTTCTCACTTGTTCTTTATGGCTAATATCATCCTGAGATTCAGTCTGGTAATCAACCAATTCCCTGAACACACCCACCTAGATGGACCTTAATGGCTGGCCAGCAAATACTCACTTTATGAGGCCTAGCTCTGTTTCCCTATGTATCAAACTGGAATTTTTTACGTCTTGGAACATTTAGCACCGAACTTACTTAAATCAACAACTATAAAACACATGGTCCAGTTTTGTCATATACATTCTGTATATAATGACCATACACTGAGGGAAATGGACTGTTCTGCTTCCTGCTGAGAAGCCCGCACTGTCGGTGCTGAAGTCCCCTCTAAAAATAACACCATTTCCATTTTCAATACTTTACACTTTTGTCCACTTGGTACTCTCGAACAGCAGCCTCAAAAGACCTTCTTAACTAAATAAAAACATTTCCTATGCAAATCTTTCTCTTAATGCACGGGACGATGTACACTTCAAAAGGGAACACAACCAACATAGAACAGATGTACCTCATTTACATCAGTTCAAGGCATCATAAGGAGTTGAAATGCAGCAGCAGTGCATACATTTTTAAGTCCACCAGAAAAAGCCTGAGAAACATTTCAGCCTTGAGGCTGGGTGGGCAAAGAAGGCTCTGAAGGACACTCTTACCTTTCCCAGAAAATGTTTGCGGTATAACTTGGCTGTGGGGTCACTTTCCAGTTTCACTTTACCACTCCAGGAAAAGGGTACATCAGACAGAGTTGGACTCAAGCTGGAGAGGTTGTGGCTGGTCCCTTCAATCCAGTAGCCCCCAAACTGGGGTAGGATAATAAGAGGATACGGCCACCCTTTCTGTAATACCTATTCAGAAGGATAAAGAATATTAAAACTGACAGGCTTCTAAGATGAAAGGCCAATAAACTGAAAAACCAACGAAGTCCAAGGACAAACAGAGATAGAAGAGAGCAGTACTAGCTCACCTCATGGATGCTGGGGTAAGGAATATATTCCTCTTCTGTCTGAAATCAGAACAGCCCATTAGCAAAAACATGTGACATCTTTTAAAGTATTAAGCTCTCACAACTGTGCAAGCTGCGCCCTCAGCTTCTGTTCTGCCCCTTTATTCATCCCTAGAGTTTTATTTCAGGACTTAAGGTTAAATTCCATTTCCAAGGTCTCAGCACTATAATATAGAACTTTGAGAACAATAAATTTAGGAGATTTTACCCACCCTCCACCTTGAAACTACATGGAATATAGGCATGCAAAATGAGGAAGTAGCCAAACTACAGGCAAACTGGCTGTGGTTAGGAGTGGCAGTCCCTCTCCTTTCCTTCCACACAGCTTTAGACAGTTGCTGTCCTTCTGCAGACAGGGATGACAGCGGGAATGGTAGGAAAAGTGCTGTTATTTACAGTGAGATTGAGGCTGTGTCATATCCATGGCTGATCTGTGATATCTGGGCAATGCTGAGGGGTGTCTCAGAGAACAGAAGCAGAATCTGAGCCAATTTATGCCAGCTGGGTGCCCCCTTCACAAAGAGCACTGACTACCTCTGTCAGAATAAAGCTATGTCAATTACCCATGTGGCTTTTTTTATAGGTCATCCCAAGATAAAAGTCAAGGTCAAGTTCAATTTTAAGGTTAGCGGGCCTGAGCTGAGACTGAGGAAATGGAGAGGAAGAGTTGAGGATTTAAAGATAAGAATCTGTTCTTATTGCCTTAATGCTGGGCAAAACATCAACTTTCTAGTAGCATCTCCCTGAGTCATCAAGCAGACTAGTGAAATAAATGCTATGTGGTTTCATAAATATTATTACAGCTCTTAAACTGAATAAATTTAAAAATTGCTTAGTCAAAACTAACACTTTAAATAATAATAATAAACTCTTATTGGAATCACTTAAATTAGAAAAAGGGAAGTGTTAATTCTATTTCAGCTACATAGTTTCACCCTCTTGCACTAGGGAAAAAAAAAAAAAAAAGAAAAGCCAAAAGGCAAGTGTGTAAGTGTTTTTGGGATGTTTGCAGACTCCCTGTTCATTACAGTATGAAAGTACACTGCAAATCAGATCAGTAATTATCTGCCATTCTCAGCAATTTCAGAGGCAACAACAACTTGGCCTGACCTTGAGAGGAGCTGGAAGGGAACATCTTTGTTCATCCAGACGACTCCCCTGGAAACATAAAGTCACAGACAGTGAATCCTGTATTTTGGCATGTCTGTTTCACTTACCCTCTGTGTCCTTCTCCATATCCCCAATATGCATATTTTGTTCCTCTAGATAATCTTCCATTTCAAGCAAGATTGGAACAAAAAGGAAAAGTGAAGCTAGAACTTGGCCAGTCATCTAATCTGCCATTAAAACTGAAAAGCTACCCCCAAGCTTACACCTCTTAAAAAGCAAACAACTGGCAGATATTAAAAACAATCTCCCAACAGATTCTCTTACTTGATTCTCTAATCTCTTCTGCTACCTTCCTTTCTATCCCAAGCAGTAATAATAAAAAATACAATGACTATGAGGTGGGTTGGAATAACAGGGCAAAAGGCATCTGGCTGCCTAGTTTCTTCCTGAATCAGGAGCTGGCATCCAGACTTGATTCTCCTTCTTAAGGCTATTCCATCCTCTGCCTTCTCACCACAGCAAGGTAGCCCACTTCCACCACACCTCTGCAGCAGAAGCATATAAGAGTAGGACAATTTTAGTGAGGAGAGCCCCAACAGAGAGTGAGCAGAGGCCCAGACCAGAAGATGAGGGTCAACAGGCCATAGTGTACAAGTGGGTATCACAGGCAGAAGAGTAAGAAGCACAATTTGCATCATCAGATAGTAAGGTGAGGATCAGGAATTTAAATGTAGGTTTCTCTTACACACAGTACACGAGTAACTACTGTCACTTAAATCTTGTAACTCTCATACTGGAACATGAATGCTGAGACTACATTTTTATATACCATTAGTGACTGCTTAATGGAGTAGCTAATCAGGGATTCCAGAAGGATAAACAGCTCTTGACTTTGTTGTGAAAATAAGCAGAATTGGATTTACAACAGCCATGCCTGTGCACATATTTTACAGTGGAACTATCTTGCCAACAAGATTCTGGTAGAAATAGGTAGATCTCAGAGGAGCTCTACAGTGGAGACTTTGGAGGCTCAGGAACGAAGTTTTGTACAATGGTCCAGCTGTACAGGTACAAAAACCGTTAGCATAGCACCACTAACACTGAGCAACTGCAACCTTACTATTGAGGATTCATTATAATCAGGATGCTTTTTGCAGGAGCAACAAACGAAAAAAAAAGGAAAAAAAGAAGAACGAAAAAAGCCCAACACACCAACTTCACATAAAACCAACATTTTAGGAAAATGAGAAAATTTATTAGAAGAACTAAAGAAGGGGCCATAAAAAAACCTAAACCTTCATGAGATCATGAGGAGCAGGACCTTGAGTATACAACAAATGCTTAACACCTTTAAATACTCTTAGATATATCAGAAGTAAACCAGTATGGCTAAACTCCAGGGTAGAGGAGACTAACAGCAGATGCATGAGATTATTCTTCAGAAATCTGAGGTTGACTTCAATCACAAAAAGCAGCAGTAACAACAAATTTTAATTGGTTAAATATAGAAACACAGTAAAGCAAGCGAGGAACAATGAGCACATAACAAAAAACCAAATTATTTTCCTTAGCTATACTAGAAGAAAAAAGCTTCACATGTTATCTACAGGGTGACACAAGATCAAACTACAAAAGCTGAGCTTCAAGACAGTTACACACCCTCTCAAAAAAAAAAAATATTTTCCTTTAGTTATTTCAACTGTGGAGACTAAAATACCAACCTAGAAATACTCTTCATAGGAAAACTTTAGATCTGTTTTGGTTTGTGATGTCAGCACACAGCAAAGAAAAAATGAACAACCAATTACCAGGACATGATGAGTTGTGAAATTAAGATGAAACATTGGTTGACAAGTGATCTTTATATTTTGCAGAGGCAGTTAGTAACCATTTTGCATTTGGGGAAGTTGTAAAGGTGAAAAAGTCGAGTGCATGAAAGTGCTAAAGAGTGTTTTGTTGATGTGGTCTCAAGTTTCAGTTGCCAGAATACTGAGTTGAGGGTCAGGAGGAAGATCGGGTTCTGAAACGGGGATTTGGAAAAGAGAAAGTCCTGTCACTAACAGACAGTCCTGTGCACTATCAAAACAGGACTGAGACAGGAGGGACACATAGGTACAGTCAGCCTTCAGAAACAAACTGTGGGAAGTATTGGGACAGAAATGGAGATTGGGAAACCACAATTTTCTAATATTTCTCTCTCTTTCCTTGGCGCTTTTGGCAGATCTGATAAATGCAAGAATTTTCCAGTTTCAAAAGAGGCCTTGGTAGGAGACCAGTATCTCAGCAAGGCCTCAGGGAAACCCTTTTAGGCTGCTGTAAAGGAGCCCTGTATCAGAGCCTCTACAGAGCACGAAGGAATGTACTAGCACATTCCAGGACTCTGCACTGGTAAGGAAGTTCCTGTAGCCTGGAAGCAGAAGACATAGGTTTAAATCTACCAACCTCTCCTCTAGAGTGAAGCTTAAGATAAGATCGAATGCAGCCCTGGGCTGTTCAGTCCAAAGCTTTATTTTGAAGGGTAGCCAGGACTGCAGGAAACTTACAGCATAAGTTTTTGGAAGAGTCAAGCACTGGCAGAACAACTGCTTGATGATCACTGTCATTCCCCAAAAGAGACAGGAAAAAACCACAGCAGTCTCAGCCACCCCTTGACACATCCTTCTGGTTTGATCTGGTTTGGTTTGCAGCACTGTCTTTAAGGAAAAGACCTTCTTTCATTGCTTCCCTGGGTAGCTCACTGGAGACAGCATTAATACCAGCATTAATACAAGACCCAAGGTCTTGTACAGGGGAAAGACCTGGCCTGAGCAGGACAAAAGAATGAATGACAGAGAAAAAAGCATCCAGACCCAGAGTCAGGGTCCAACGTGGCATAACAAAACTGTGATAATACATATATTTTATGGGGAAAGAGCAGTGCCTTGAGGGGACTAGTTCAAAACAGGCAACTTGGATACGAAAGGGGATAAGGAAAAAAACCATGAAAGTAGTTGTGAGACAATAAGACTGAAGAATATGCAGAAACTGTAAGAATGCAGATCAGAGGGAGTGAACAAAAACAGCCAAGTGAAGAGAGATTGGCTATGCAAACATACAAAGACCTGAAATATCTGAGCTTATTGGATGAAATAAAATGTCCTTATTTTTCAATTGCCTGCACAGCAAAGCAATCTAGGAACAACATACTACTAAGTCCTTTACACAGTATTTACAGATCTATTGAAGTCACAGTAAGCACAGAACAAAGTGGCCAGTAGCCCATTTATTTCCAATGAATGATTAATAAAATTGAAGAGAAAAAAAAAAAAAGAAAAATGAGAAAGGAGAAAAAACCCCTTCTTTCCCAGATCTTCGGCTAACTTTCAGTATAAACAGAGAGCATAAATTTACCTCTTAATTCATCACACACAATGCGAAATGGCTAAATGGCTCTCCCAATTTTCAGTCCAACAATTATACTCCAATCCAATTGTTAAAATACTCAAAAATCAATTCTATTCTAAGACTTTTTTTGTTGTTATTTTGCAGGAGAAATGTTCAAGTCTTCTGCTTTGGTTTTTACTCACTTTGACTGCTAATGAAAATCACAGATTTCGTTTTCAAGAATGATTCAACAAACCTAAAGGATAGTCACAGTCAAATGGAAAGGGAAACCAAAAAGAAACAAAAGAGAATAAAGAATTAGTAGAAATCTAGTGAAATACCATAAAAATATTAGAAAGAAATATTAGGATATTTTTTTCTTTTGGAAAACACTTAACTTTCAAAAAAAATCTGTTAAACAGCAGTTACTGATTCTCCTAGTGCAAGTCAGGTGACAAAACAAGCTTAACTCGAAAAAAAAGTGCTATAAAATCTTAACAATGGGCAGCAAAGAAAACATCATAGATGCAAAATTAGGCAGACTGCATGCCCTGGAGATTCCCATCAACTCCCTGTTATCTCTCTAACCAAAGGGATACACATCCAGTCAGACTTTCCATATGGTAAACTGGGAGCTGAGAAACACTTGACAATCTTAAGTAACAGTCTTCCACTGAGGGACACCTGGCAGTGATTCTTCCTTGTCCATATTTCAAAAGGCCTGGGAAGGACTGCCACAACCTTTGAAGATGTGCTTGAACTGAAGCAGCACCACATGCTCAAGCTTACTTTTCTGCACAGTTCAATGAGACAGGCACACTTACAGAGCTTGCTTCTCTAAAGCACTGAGAATACATCCCAAACACAATTTGGGTCAGTACAGTGGTTGCAAGGTCTGTGTCTGTCTGCCCATGAATACATGGCAGACACACCTTCAGCCCCTGCCTCCCACACTCCTCCTCCCCAGTCTGCCAAATGCTACTTCAGCCTCTTAACTCTAAACTCAGCCCTTTGCTGCTACCTCTTCACCTTTATAGTCCCACTAAAGTCTGGAATTTTCCCCATATTCATAATTTGATCACCCAAATTCCAGAAAAGAAGCTAATTGGTTTTGGTAAGTTTAATTCCAGCACATAAAAAACGGCAGGAGTTATGTGCCATGCTATGTTAGGTCAAGGTTAACCACAGCACTTTAAAGAAGATGCCTCACTCAGGGAAAACATTGGCAAACTGCAAGGATGCTCTGAAAACACATAATCTGAAAAAATTAAAGACGTCACTGTCAGATATTTAACTCATATCTATTTTTTTATTTCTTTATCTGATAAGGAAAAGGAAAAAAACTCAACTCTGCCCTATTTTAAGTTTATAAGATAATTTATGCAGCTAAATGCATGTATTTCTGTGTAAGAATCAAGCCAGAGTCCTTCTTTCTCACACAAGTTAGAGACAGGACCTACAGTAGCTATTTATTAAACTGTCTGACCTTGCTAAATGCAGTTAGGTTAACATCCCATTCATCACCTGTCATTATACCCGCTACCCAGCAGAACAGAGTTTCCTGAAGAAGATGCCAGAGATACCTTACTGCAACTTTGATTTTTTGCTCAGAATTACACTTCTGCAAAGAACAGAGGGAATTGTAATAACCTGTGTCTATTGCTTCCATCATGCTGACTGGAAAAATGAACACAGAAAAATGCATTTGAAATCCCATTGAAGAGTAAGAGATTGAGCCTAGAAGACCTAAAAATTCTGCAAGCCCACATTAAAGGATATTATGAGTGAAGTGACAGGACAAACAGTAGCTGATTATTTGCTTGCTAAAAAAATTAAGAGATCCCAAAGTCTGACAGAATTACTTCTCCTTACCTGCATTTTTTTCAATCATCTCAAACAAGTCCGCAGTCTGTAAAAAGACAACATGGAAAAATCATTTGACATTTGCAGAAGCTAACATTATCTTCTGTGGTAACCCAGATATTGAAGGAGCCAACAGTTCCTTTCATGTTTTGGCAAACAAACTACTTGCTCGCTGAAGACACGATGGAATTGTTCTTCCTTAATTGGTAGCATGGACAAAACAACTGGCCAAATTGTCTTCAACTTCAGCTTGTGTCACAAAAGTTTGACCTGAAACCTGGTCAGTCAGGTATCAGAAATTTCTCTCTTTCAGTGGGTCAGACTGACTTGAGATTGTAGAACACAAGAACTGAGCAAATTAGCAATTAGGATTCCCACAGAAGGAGGCAACTACAGCAGTAAGACACACATGAACACAAGCTTGATTTCAGTCAATTCTTCTGCACACATAATTTTTACTCAAAGCACACACACCAACTGAGTCAAATGTGGACTGCTTTTACCTTGTTGGGGACAGCAGGAGTGAGGACACATGGAAAGCCTTCAGTGGGAGAGTCTATAACATCACTGAAACCCTGCACCCCCTCCTCAGACCTCCTGCATGAGACAGAGGCAGAAGAGAAAAAAAAAAGAAAGAAAAAGTTAAGTCCTATGAGAATTCAATATGTCAGTGCTTGCCTGCAGTGTCTCCTTTGCCTTCTGCTTACTATTCTTCTCCCCAGGCCATTTCTTGCCTATAAGGAAGCTGTCATTCCCTGTGAGAATCCTTGAGGTGGCTGAACTTACCACTTGACACTTGAAAACATCCTGGCTGTAACAGCAAAAATTTTCTGGCTTCTGACTGCTCTGTCTCTGCTCACATACAATATTTTCCTCACAACTGTCATGCAAGTGCTGAATGATCTTTCTTTGCCAAGTTCCCCTTCCATCATGGATTTGGAGCAGAACAGACAAGTCTCACAAGAAGCTTTGTGTTCAGATCTCACAATAGAACCATATTAAAAAGGATGAAAGTAGCTCTGAACCATCACGGAAATCCGCACCTAAAGGACAGCCCCAGCTGCCACAGCCTGGTATCAGTCTCAAAGACAGGAGCATAACAGAGATGGCACTAGAACAGAACTGATAACACCCCACAGAGATGCAGGCACATTTTTGTGTTACCACTGCTGCTACAGCCAGCATGGAGATTAGGTGAGCTTTTGTCTGCACATCTGCTATGGAAAATACATTATTACTGTGGTCCCTGCTGGAGCAGCAGAGTGTACAAACACCAGCAGCACTTTGATTTCATAGAAGAGAAAATAAAAAGTAACACAAACACTACACTGTAGTTTAGAAGACATATATAGCATTGTCCATGGCACTACAGGCAGTCTCACTGCCAGCTGCACCTCTCCTACTGTTACTTAATGAACATTTCATGCCACTCACAGTTTTTACTAGCAGTCACAACTGGGCTTAAGTCATGGTGAAGGCTACATAGGTGGGGCTGGGAACTAAGCACAGGTTTACAAGAGACAGGACTGTCCTGGTTTAGGGCAAATATTTAGGAGGAAACCTCTGGGGGGTCTCCTCTAGGAAGAGC
>JAHLSL010000040.1:27431099-27450324 GCA_025920805.1 Petroica traversi | reverse complement strand
TTGTCTCCTCGTCCTCCATCCTCCATCCCTCCTCCTCCTCGCCTCCGGCCGTTCAAGCAATGAGCAAGGAAGGGTCCGGCCGGGCCCAAAAAAAAAAAAAAAAAAAAAAAAAAAAAAACCCCGGGCTGCCCGGGAAAGGCAGGGCCCAGGCCCCGCGGCTGCCGGCGCCGGTGGCGGTACCTACCCTCCGCTGGCTCCGGCAGGGAAGCCGTGCTCCCGGGAAAACATGCTGGACCGCTCCGCTGAGTCAGCTCCCGGCTTCCCTCCTCGGGAGCCTGCTCTCCCCCGGCCTCGCCATGAAGAAGGGCACGGGCTCCCTCCCGGCCCCCTGCGAAGCCGCGGCTCCCGCCCCCACCCCTCCTCTTCCTCCCGGGCCGGGATTCACCGGATAGACAGGGAAGGGTCCGGCCGGGCCCAGCGGGCAGCGGCTCCGGAGAGGACGGAGGCGAGGAGGAGGAGGGATGGAGGATGGAGGACGAGGAGACAAGGGGGGATGGGATGTTGACTTCTGCCCCTCCTCTGCCGTGGCGGAGCGGTTCCCCCTGGAGCCCCCCCGTTGTGGGAGCCCATGGATGGCGCACAGCGCTGGAGCAGCTGCCGGGACAGCCGGGCTGGGAACGCTGCTCTCCCGGTTGTCCGGGAGGGTCACACAAGCACAGCGTTAGGCAGGGATAGCATAAGGGTTCCTTATTCAACTCTCTGTAGAGCAAGATCACAGCTCCAGGCGCTCAGTATCCAGTGAGGAAAGTGAGCATCAAAGCAGTTCTCCACAAATCCCCATTCTTTTCAAGGGAAGTCTAGGAAGATACTAAGTCCACTTAATCCAAATCCTTGTCATTTGGAGCTGACGTACATCAAGTACTGCAGAGATTTGGCTCTGCACCCCTTATGAAATAGCTCATTGATCCAACGGGTGAATTAGGGAAGCTCAAATTTTCAAGGGTCACAACCCCCTTAACCACATGTATTTCCATTCACTCATCGACGGATCGTCATTCCTGATAAAAAACTGAGCATGAGAACACCGTCCACCATAGCAAGAATATGCATATATCTGTGTTTAAATGAGTACACAGAGTTCTTCTGGCCACATTTTTTTTCCCCGTCTTCTCAATTTCATTCCACAGGATGATGTCATGTTTTCTCTTTACATCAAGACCTATAAAAGCAGCAGCTACAACTTTATGCCAAATTTCA
This sequence comes from Petroica traversi, assembly GCA_025920805.1. Lineage (NCBI taxonomy): Eukaryota > Metazoa > Chordata > Aves > Passeriformes > Petroicidae > Petroica > Petroica traversi. The sequence goes on along the minus strand of JAHLSL010000040.1, from coordinate 27,449,127 downwards.
GCCTCACATTGGGTTTGCTCTAACTCATGAAGGGGACATAAGGAAACAGAACAAGAAACAGAATTTGCCAGAGAGCTAGGAAAAGATGCAAAGGAAGAGTGCAAACAGTATGCAGACAGAAAATATGAGATAGAGATGGGGAAAAAAGAAAAATGTACAGAGCATGGAGTTATATCAAAGTTTTAGGGATGAATGCAGCATTCTCATCATAATGCTTTCTATAAATTCTACTCATTAAAGACCTGGATAGAAACGATTATGGAGACTTCAAGGGTCTGTGGGTGGGCAAAGAGACTGTAAGGAGTAAGGAATCAAGATAGGTGACAACCTTGAATGGACAAAGAAAGGGTCCATTTGCTGTTTTTAGTAACTTGCATTGAGCCCAGGTGACTCAATTTCCTCTTGTCTACCTCTTTTAATTCCCCAGAAGATCTGATGCTGAGCATGGGCCAATTCATACATCCTCACTCCAATTCAAATGCCTCCCAAATGGGCCCAGGGCACTGAATACAGCAGCTGCTCTGCACAAGCAGGTCTTACTCATTCACCTGAATCTCTGAGTAAAGATGAGACTGGACCAAGGCAAAGAGCCAAGCTTGCCATTTCTACTGCATCTAGGAAGGAGGAAGAGACATTATTTTTTTTTTTTTTTGCTGTTAGAGAGTGCTGCCAGCAGTAACTACTGCCCTCCCCCATCTCAGGGTCATTATCAGCAGCGCTATCAAGCCTGGCCATGGTGAAAGCAAAGCATACAGAGAGGCTCAGGTCTTTCTGCCATTCTTGTTCTTAGGCAGCTTGCCACTACAGACAAGAGCCAACTTTGTTCACATACAAAACCACACTGTGCTCAGCTTTCATTTAACTGTCTCACAGCTTTACCTAACCTTCTGTGCAACTCCAGTTGTGTACAAAGCCCTCAACATACATAAGCAAGCCAGCAAACAATTATTAAATTCCCTAATTACTGTTCTAATTAGCCTCCTTGAGCAATAACAATATGAATAAATCACATGTAAGCAAATCACTGCACCCCTTTCTGTTCCTCAACTTACAATCAAGCTAACAATTGTGACTATTTACCCTGCTGATGCAAAAATATTACCTAATAAAAGCCTTGAGTTGTAGTAGATTTAGCTCCTATTCATACTTGCGTTCTTATATGACTAATTCAGAGTACTTACGATCTCAGATTTTAATCCCTATATGTGTCCATACTTGCATAGATCATTATGCATTTTATAGTTGTTGCATGTTTTAGGGACTGGCATGTAAGTTTTTTGTTCTTTCATGTATCCTTGTAGGCACATTAATATATGTATTACAGTAATTGGTGACTATACCTTTTGCTATGTATTTTTCCAGTTTTTGTTAGCAGATTTTTTTCCCACATGTTTAATTTCATTAGCATTCTATCTTGCTCACATAGGAAAAGTCTGTATTAGCTGTAACACAAAAACTGGTCCCTGCAATTCTGTTAATTGAGTCATTGTAAGAACATCAGCAGCTCCACGGAAGCTGCGCAGTACCAAATAAACACAGCAGTATATCCTTCAAGGGTAAACTCTTCAAGGCAAAACCTGTATTTTTTTAAGTTTTACTTCCATATTGCACAAACTCATAGCTGCATCCACAGACAGAAACACACATGTTTTCACATCAGTTGTTTCCACAGCTCTGTGCACACAGTTTCTAAATATAGCACCAGGTGTGCACAGACAGCACCTCCCGCAGCGCACTTGGGCTCCTCATTTATGTCCAGGACTGACATAATCAGAGTGGGATTCCTTTGAGTCTGGGCAGACCCTCTCTCATGCCCCTCCATCCCTTTGGTTTGTTTAATTTCCTACACAGACATCCGCTCTCCCCACCTCCACTCTCCCTTTCTCTCTGTGCAACTGCTTCTCTACACAATGCAGAATAGCACAATGTCTTTTAAAAAGCACGCGGTCACTTTCCCTGATGAGACTGAAACTGCCCCAAACTCTATCCATTACACAACGCCATGCAAGCAGCAGAGGAGATCTGGATCAACCCTCCCCCACCTATCTTTGCTCCCATTCCTTCTAGATGCAAAATGTTTTTAATTGGCAAGCAAGACGAGAATAAAAGCAGCTAAGCTTTTCATCCCCTACCTGAGCAAGGATCTCTCATCCCTAGCTGGTGAGCAGATGGAGACAGGGAACCCAGCTGCTCTCCTTTCCTTGCACTATCAATTATTCACGTAGGTTGCAGTGTCCTCCCTCTCCCTCCCTCCCTTTCTCTTCCGCTGCCCCCACCTGCAGCTGAATGGAGATCGAGCAGGTCGGTGCTGTCACTCTTGAAACTAGAGATCACTGTCGATTGAACATCCAGCCTGTGGAGCAGCTGTGCTCTTAAGCAGAGAAGATTTGCCCTGGCAGAAGGGGACAGACTGGCAGCTCCAGAGGTGGAAAACAGGCAGCTCTGTACATCCACATCCTGCTCCCTGCGCTTCTAATCCCAGACCTGCAGGGATGACCTTTAAAAATGAAAGAGGGTTTTTGTTTTGTTTTGCTTTTTTACCACAGAAAAGCCCATTTTTTCTAGTCCAAATAATGACAGTTATTTGGTGACAGTGAACTGGGTCATGCAAATTCATGTGTACAGATCAGAGTAGGAAGGGGAAGTAGAAACTAGAAAAATCTGAAACATGATTACGTAGTACTGATTTAGTCCCATAGCAAAAGCACTGGGAGAGGATAATTTAAGGGGACAGGATGACATGGTACTTTCTGTAAATACTTTTGTTAATAATGAGTCATGAGACTGACCTGCAGGTTGTAATGATTGTTCAGTCGCAATTTCTGTAGATAAGTAAAGGATTCTTACGTGTTACCAGTCTTAGCCAAAGGTAAAAGGAGTTCTGGCAGACCTAGGTCAAGATGTTTAAAGCATTTTGCCTTTGTAGAGGGTTACTACCCACAACTGGGTGAGTGTTCTAGATCTGCCTCACAGAAAAATTAGGTTCAGGTCCCAGGACAAATCAACTGCTCCATTTTGCACTGGAGTAACTCACCCTGAATCATCCTAGTCCCATCAGTCTGCTGGGAGACCCTCCTGCTCTGTCATCCCAAACATCACAGTATTTTGTTCTGTTAATTCTTCCCATGACCATAGATGTGGCAGAGTCACCACAGAGACAAATAAAAAACCCCACCGTACTAGAGTGCTCAAACAGTAGGTCATCATGGCTTTTCTGCCCTATTTAACTTTTCCTATCTTTTGAAAAAAATGTCTGCAGGAATTTTATCAGAAGTAGTAAAGAATTTAGTGAAACTACATTAAAAATAAAATGCCTAAAAGAAAATGTTGATATTGCAACCACAATTATAAGTAAAACTCCTGAAAACCAGGAACTCTTTTTAAATGGGCACTGTGATTGTTTTTATTTATCTTCTTGTTCTCAAAACTTTACAGATCAAGCTTTGTCAAGCATTTCTCCACAATTCTGCAGGCTGGCAATGTTTTATTTTAAATAAAGACATCACCTTTTTGTTTTCATGTGAGCATTGGAACCACCAAATTCTATAGATGGAACAACAATGAATTTCCCAAAGATTTGTTCTGTGCAGTTGTTCCAGGTCCAAGTCTGCTGGAGCTCTTACAAGACCCTTCCCTTGTGCTGAATTTTTGATGAAGTTTATTTTGAAACCTTTCACTCCTCTAGATCTTTTTTCCTGGTTGACCATTTAAATTAAATGTAAAGGAACCTTTTCTCTGAGATAACAGAAAAAATTCTCTTTGAGATAATTATCAAAGGGATAATTATCAAATCATAGTTTTAAGAAAATTATTGAATCAACAAATTATCTTTGAGACCTTTGTACCCTAATTTTGGTAGAAGATAGCTACTCTGGATCTTACAAAGTGATAATGGTATACAGACACAGACAGACTGTCAAAAATATGTTTTATTTCCAGAAAAATAGACTAAGGCATGGTAAACTCAACAAAGAAAGTCAGCATTGTAAATATTAGAAAAGTAGTCATTTTTGGCTGTTCAGTAGGCAGCAAATATCAATACCTACAAATATAGGAGCATCTACCTACAAATATAGGAGCATAGATTTATGCAGTTTTTTCCTGAATATTATACTCACACTGGACTAATTGTATAACTATTTTGGTATCTTACAACTTAGTATTATTCCTATTATATACTATATACAATTTATATACTGTATACAATTTAGTATTATTAGTATTAAATACTAAAAATTAGTATTATTCATAACCTGATCAATACAATTATAACATCCTGCCATTTATACAAGTCTTTAAATCACCTGTAGATTATAAACTGACTGGGTCTTCCCATAAGTCTGTAAAGACTGTAGAAGAAATTGCTTCCATAGAAATACTAACACTTCCCATTTCCTTGTCACCTTTATTTGAATATCTCACAATGCACTACTGATACTGCTTCCCGTTATTGCCACTGTTCCACATAAGGAGAAACTGGCACAGAGATTCTAACCCTCACTATCACCCACAAAAAGGAAACAGAACTCTGAGTCCATCAGTACAGTTGTATAAACAGCTTGAGATGTCTCCATACCATGCTGACACAGGAGAGGCCCACTTGGATCAGCCAATGGGTCCAGGTGACATCCTGAACCAGTGCTGGTGCAATGAAGGGGACTGGAACAAGTGGCCAATGCTGGAAAAGGGATATAGCAGGGCTCCTTTGCAAGGAACTGAATTTTAAACTGGCCCATGACAGTGCAGCATCAATCTCTCAGCAGAACCCTTAGATAACAACTCAGTTTATTTTCAAACTTTGAGCAAAGTTGCCTGCTAGTAAAACTTAATTATATGATAAATATTTATCAATTTATCTGTCTGTCAGTACTGTATGAATTGGGGATTGGGAGGATTGTGTATAACTGTGGATATTTATCAACAGGGAAATTCATTAGGAAGGAAAAGATAGGATTCTTTCTAATTTCAGAGATGACTGAAATGGCTACAATTCAGAAAAGATGAAGCAGTCCTCCACAGAAGTGACATCTAGGTTCATCACTATAGGCACAGCAAAAAGACAGGTGACAACATTCAGGTTGCACCAAGGAAAATTTCAGCTATATTCAAGGAAAAAATTGTTCTTCCTATGAGGGTGATTCAGTACTGAAAAGTGCCAAGAGTGACTGAGTAATATCATTTTTTGGAGATCTTCAGAAGATGTATATACAAGGCCCTTCTAGCTTTTAAGTTGACCATTTAGTGCACAGTAGTTGACTTAAACGAGGCCTTTTCATACTAATTTATTCTATGTTTTTATTCACTGCATGTTAGAAAATCCATGTAATGAAATGCTCAAAAGCTCAAAGTTCATCATTTCAGCACAATATGGAAGAGCTTCAGGTTCTGCAGTGTATCAGATCATAACCAAGTTGAAATTCTTCACCTATGGTTTCCATAAAAAAAAATCAAGTTCTCTAATCATTCAGCAGGTAAAAATTTTCTTGGCATATGTGAAGGAACTCAGAAAATCAGAGTTTGTATCATCCAGCAAGTCTTGCCCAGGACATTTATCACAGGGGCTCAACAAGAGATAACTCAGGGAGATGGAAAACACAAGATGTGAGGACAGCACTAGCAGAGGAAGGCCCTCTAGTTAATGACCATATTTTGCAAACAGTACTGCATTATCTATATAATAATCATGCTTAAGAGAAAGGACTTAGTTTCTAGGCTTTACTGCACCATTAAATTCATATTTTACTTTAAATGATAATTTTAACAAAGGAAACTCTCTAGACTCTCAGTAAGCACAGTCCTTCAAAAACAGTGATATATGAATATATAAAACCAGTTCACATCTGAGAATTACGTGTGAAATCAAGGCAGAGAAGTGAAAGGATTGTCAGGGTCATGTTAAAACAGATGGATGGACAGCAGAGCAGCGATTGAGGAATGGCTGAAAAGCACAAGGGTGAAGATATGGGCCTTGCCTGGGTTGGATCAACAAGTTTAACAATTTGCAGTATTGAAATGGTATTCAAAGAAGGGGAATAATAGCTGCTTAAGCCATAAAAAGGATAGGAAGCACAGGCAAAGATACACAGGATGAGAAGGAAGGGAGGCCAGAACTGGATGCAGTGCAGACAACAGAGGACAGCAGAGGAACGTGTAGATGGAAAGGCAATCGGACAAGTAAATTTCTTTTGCAGAATTAGGGATAAAGGTGCTCGCAATTTCCTTCTGTCCAGATAATCCAGACCAGCTGGGATTGTTCCCCACAAACATCTCCTGCAACTCTGAAGGGCGCAGAAGGGGTTAAAGCAGCCTGCAGCACAAAGGATGGCGGGAGCCCCTATCAGACGGTGTCGAGCTGCGGGATCCCCGAGGACGGAACACCCGGGCCCCCTTCTTTGGGAAACGGGAACGGCGCGGCGGCTCCTTTAATAACGGGAGCCGGTGCTGATTAGTGTGGACGGCACGATCCACTGCGGAGCGGGAGAAGGGAGAAGGGAGTAGGGAGTGTTGAGTGTTGAGTGGGGCAGCCGCCAACAGGCTGCTGTACCCGGAGTGTGTTAGGGACACTCAGCCGGGCTTACACCCCCGGCGCATCAATTCAGGCAGGGGCGTTATGCTGGCAATTTCTTAGACATGGTCAACACCTGTGAAATGGTCTATTTCAGTGAAACATTTGTACTTCGGTGAAACATTTCTATTTTTTTTTTCTTCTCATCGAAGGAGGATGAGAGCTAGCTCAGGAAAATCTCGGCTCTGTTTCCAAGGCACAAAATATGAGTCTGTCCCCATTCTAAAAGACTACATTCTCTGAGAGACGTGCAATGAAGGAAAGGATTTGCTTAAAGTCACAGCAGCTTTGTAGCAACTGGAATTTGATCTGGGATTACCCGAATCAGAAGTCAATATCAGTTACAGGAACGGTCTCCTCGTTTCCCTCTTCCTTCCCACCTGCGATAAAAGTGCCTTTCTCCAGTCAGGGCAAGAGAAGGACATTGTTACTTACAGGAATCGGGACAGTAAATAAACAACGTGCAGACTGTTCAATTAATTACTCAGTGGAATTTCATTGGAAAGCACCTAGCAATTATTCCACATCAACAAGCCACCTGGAAAGTGGTAAGGGTGTTTGTGTGGAGCATTAGGAGAGAAAATAATGGATCATTTATTTGTTAATCAATAAGGACACATAGAGATTAAGGAGGGTCCAGTAGTGTTAGCATATACAACAGCAGAGAACAGCTGATACTTGCTTTGACAAACACTTGGTATATCTAAGAGCTTAAAAAGAATCACTTCATGAGATTCAGTAAGATGTCTGCCACTTAGGAACCATACACTAACCCTAAATATCTAGAAAATCTATTAATGAAGAATATGGGAACGTTCTGCTTCTGTGAATGGCTAAATATGTCCTAATGTGTTTGTACAGCACATATCACACCAGCATACAGTTCTACGTGGCATGTGTGGGCTGTGCATTATAGGTACACAAACATTTATCAAACACATATATTCTGTGTATCAGACATGCAGTAAAAAAGGAATCTATGGCTTCAAGTTTACTTCTTACAGACAAGTGCCCCCTAAGCATTTTGGAGAACTATCAAACAATATGTCTCACAAAATTGTGTTTCCACATCAAACTTAAAAGACAAAAAAAAAATAAATTCTTCTATGGCCAGTTTGTTAAGCACCTCAGTGGCCTGGATAGCACTAAGAGGACAAGCACCACTGGCAAATCAGCCTGCACAGAGCACCTTGGTTAGTAAGAATCCAGAGGGATTTCCAGACTGCAGGGAGCTGAACTACTACAGTAAGAGAAAAAGTCATAATCAATTTTTTTGCAGTCACTTTCAAATTGGGTCACTTTGCTGTGGTAGGATGGGGGAGAGAATCAAAAGGGTAAGAGGGAGAAAACACATGGGTTAAGATAAAGACAGTTAATAAGTAAAGAAGAGTCTGCGTACGCAAGCAAAGCAAAATAAGGAATCATTCACCACTTTCCATGGGCAAGCAGGTGCTCAACCATTCCCAGGACAACAGGGCTCCATCATGTGTCACAGTTACTTTGAAGAAAATTAACTCTACCACAACCAAAACCAGCACACCATGGGATAAAAAGCATCCAGGCATTCTCAGGAAGAAAGTGGTCTCTAATAAATTGTAGGCCTGAAATAAAGATGCCAGCTTTGGTGACATGAAACTTCAAACAGGGAAAATCCAGCAATCTTTTAACAGCAAGAAGAGCTGCACAAACTAAAATGTAATGAAAGGAGGGCAAGACATTTACTTTCTTCTCAAAGAATATTAAGAATTGATAAATGTATTTATATAACAGATGTAAATATATTTGCGGAATAAAAGGCAGATCTCTAATCAATCATGGGACTCTACCAAAATGAGAGAAGTTACATCTGTTAGCCAGTAAATATTTACACTGTGTTAAGGCTCAACTAACCAGCCCAGCTGGCTTGGTGTGAATGCCATGGAGATAACTCGGAAGGGTCAACAGCCAGCCCAGAGAGTTTAGGATCAGCAACAACTCTCTCATCCTGAAGAGTTTTGCATAGGCACGTCAAATGTGGAAAATCACCTCACCACAGCTGTGTTGTTTATAATACCAATATCTCATCTATGACCCCAAAACAGTTATTTCTTTTCCCTTTGACTCATTCAAGAGCATACATTCAGTATGCTCAATATTAATTCAGGTTTGATTTTTTCACCATTTAGTGCGTGTTCTTCAAGCTGTTCCTCTTCTGTTGTCTCTTACTGACCTACCACAAAAACTTATTACTACGGCAATTTCTAACCAAAATTCTTAATTTTGAGAGCCACAATTCACAAGAAGCCTTGATTTTGTCTATGTTTTGTTTGGAGACATGTTTACAGCCAAATTTCACACCGCTTGTTTACTTATCAGTTTCAACAAAACTTGTAAGAAACAATGTTCAGCCTCTGAATTAACAAAATATAAAATAGGAGCATAAAAATAATCTCTGAAATAAGCTTTTTAATGGAAATGAACATATCTCTGCCTTCTCCAACCCCTTAATGAAGCGTATGGACATGGTAGATACTTATGTTGCCAGTTTCGTGTGCTTGAGGTTCAGAATTTTAGGAATTGTGAGACTGGCTTCATGAAGTTCACCACAGCTGGGCTGCCGTGGAATGACACTTCAGGGTAGGATTGTAAGAGGAAAGCAGTAAGCAGAAGCAAGACATGCAGAAAGCTGTAGTCCTCAATAAAAGCAAACAATTGTCAGGGATTTTGCATAAATAAAAATCATCTGGTCTTTACAGTGCTCATAGGAAATTGAATATCAGTTCATCTCCATACAGTCCTCATTCTGCCCTGTCCCCTACTTTTCGAATATAATTTAAAAACAGCAGGTGAACATAATATTGCCACGGAAGCAGAGGAGTCAGCTCTCATCATGGAGGCCCTTTATCTTTTCTTCAGATGGTCAAATGTTCATGCCATAGCAGTGTCTGAAGTACAAATTTAAGAAGTCTTGGTGATGATCAAAGTTGTTCCTGAGTAGCTTCATGAGCAGGAGAATCAGGCTAGAATCACCATATATCAGAAACTGGGAAACTGCATCAATATAAATGGAGACCTCGGGACTTTGTCAAAATCGGTGGCTCTCAAGCAGGTGTAGACTGGAAACTCGTGAGAGCCCTGGATGCCACGTACTGCCACACATTCAGGTGTGAGAAGTAAAGAGTCATATAATGGTGATTCTGATAAAATACTATTATCCCTTTTTTTTTAATGAAACAAGACAATATTTGGAGGAAGCAGGGAGGAAGAGAGGAGGCAGTGGACAAGAATATATACCTATTAGTACTTCCAATATAGTAAAAGAAATCTCTTCAGCCAAACTAAAATCTCTCATGCCCCAAGTGTCAATGAGAGCTTTTCAAATAGTGAACACCTTCTCGTGAATCACTCTGACATCTTTCATCATCTGCAAGGGATTTCACAGAACAGTTCTATGAATCAGAGGTTGCCAATAGCCAGTAAACTTAAGAACTCTTCTCAAGAAACAGAGGCATCATCACAACGATCATCCTTCAGCATCACATATGACTTCACTTCAACACAAATGTCCACAAACTATGACCTCTCTACCCTGAAATTCTCCCTTCAATGGCAATCCTCTCATTTTCACAGGAAGACCCTTTGTAACCAGTCAGCACTTCCTCACGAAGCAGGTACAAGGTGGAACAAGTAGACTTGTACAGTCATCACCATTAATAAATTCTCAAAGCTGTCAGTTCAACCAGATACACAGTTAATTCCACATATTGAGTGTCCTGGGTTTTTTTTTTTTTGCCTACAGTGAACAAGAAAGTGATCTCTCAGCAGCAGAAGCCTTGGTAATGCAGAGCTCCCTTTCACGAACAATAGGAGTTGCAGTATCACTACTGCTGACACCTCAGGAGAAAGCAGAAGGGGGGGTATTTCTTTCACAATGCTCATTTACAAGGAGCAGGCTGGACTGGCAGTGATGTGGTGTGGTGCTTGTGTGCGATTGTCCCTGCAGCTGACAGCTGACCGTGGAAACAGCCCTGTGCCCCCACAGGAACAAACATCTGAAACATCGCAACAAAGACATTCTAGAATTTACCTGAACGGCAATGCAGATGCCACACAAACTGCAGCACTACAGGGCATGACAATGGCACATACCAGAAATGCATTATGATGTGCTCTTGCTAATTTGGCAGTGTCCATTAGGAATGCAAATACATGCCAGAACTGGACAAAACCTGTCTGTATGACTAAACAAACGGACAGCTCAGACTGAGGAAACTTGCCAAGATAAAAACTACGTTCTTTTCAGCTCATGTGACTGTTTGCTTTCATAAAATAACACATTTGCTCTTTCACTGACCCCTGTGAATGCCTATTTGCGGGGATGTAAGTGAAATATAACACCCATTTTTCCTGAGGCAGAAAAGGAAACCAGATTGAGTTTTCCTCTCTCCAAGGTGTGCTGCCTTTATGGCACATGGCTGGAGCAAAGTGCAGTGAAAACCAGTGGTAAAATTAGGCTGAAAGAGTGTTGTCTTTGAGTGGAGAATATCTAATGAAGAAAAAAAAAGGTATCCCAGTTAGAGATCTAGGTTTTGGGCAAAACCTATCTTTACTAAGATAGATTTTAGTCATTTTTCTCTCTTCTCTCTTCTCTTCTCTTCTTTCTCTTCTCTTCTCTTCTCTTCTCTTCTCTTCTCTTCTCTTCTCTTCTCTTCTCTTCTCTTCTCTTCTCTTCTCTTCTCTTCTCTTCTCTTCTCTTCTCTTTTTTTCTTAGATTTTTCTTTCATACTAAGTTATCTCTCTCTGGTCTTTCATAGCTAAATTATTCTGTGGCTTTCTCATACTTGCTTTAGGCTGAGTCCCTTAGGCTGAGAACAGGCATCAAGGAGCATGTGGGATTCTGTGCTTCATTTGCTACAAAGCATGGCACTCAGAGAGGGACCACTACCAATAACAGCAGTGTACTCTTCTTCTGCAAAGCACAGCTCTTCAATAAAATAGTTAAGTGATTTCTCTGCCTGGCAACACTTCCCCCATTCTCCCACCCCACTATTCATTGAAAGAATTTGAAGAAAGTGAAACATTATACAATAGGAATGTAGGAACACCTTATGGAGACACTGTGGGTCCCACCAGCCACAGGAAATTATGCCAGATTCCTGCTCAGAAATCTACATTCTGCAACAGGCACTTCAACCTCTTGCTCATCTTCTCACATATATTACGTTTTAGTCCACAGTGAGTTTCACAGTTGCTGAATTCCAACCCAAGTAGGCTGTATTTTACTGTTGGGTAGTAATTCCCAAATATTTCAGGTGTGGTTCCCTATCAAAACCATCTAGTGCTGTTGAAAGGAAAAGGGCATTCCCCTTTCTTCAACACAGAAATAGGCTATGAGGCCCTTTCTCCTGTCCTGTGGCTATGCTGGTGCTTCCTGCTTTTTTTTTTTTTTTTTTTTTTGTATGTGACTGTTAGTGTATTAACAGAAGAGAAAATAGCACTTTTTTTCCTTTTTACTTGTTTATGCCCTGTTAGCAATTCAGAACATGTCAGGAAGGGCTCCGTGTATAACAGGTTTGGCAACATAAGCAGCAAGAATATGTCGCTAGGATCAGGGAGGAAGATAAGGAACAGAAACTCTGCGGCAATTACACATTAACTTTTCTCACTGCATCTCATGTCCTTTGGCTGAAAAAGAATGGTGAAATTACGTCTGGAGAAAAGGAATGTTCCATAGTAAAGCTGCTCAGCACACACAGGTCTTATTTTCTCTACTTTCCAGAGACACCTAGTACAGTCTAGAATGATAGCAAATTATCTTCCTGTGTTCTTTCAACTATTCTCAACTGAGTCCTTAGTTTCATCTTACAACTATTTCTTCCTGTTCATTTGCTTTTTCCACACTATGGAAATTTCCACAGTATTCCACGTGATTCTTTCACCATATTCTGGCAGTGGGATTTTAAGTGCCCTCCTTCTTCACATTTAGTCACAGCCATCTCCTCTTCTGCCTGATCCACATTAGGATCTCTAAATTAGCAAAAGAGGAGAGGTCACTGTACTGTCCCATTTAAGTCACCGGGGTTGATTCCTTCAGAGAGTGCATACTGCTAATTTACATCCCACCTATAGTAACATCTCAGTAGAAGTACTGCAGTGTGCAGAGATTCTACACAAGTTTGGGAAGTCTTCTAGCAAAAAGTAAATAATTTAGACCAGGCTGGGCTCTATCATTAAACTAAATCAGCTACAGAAAGTTTTACCAATGCTAATGAAACCTCACAAATTTAAAGTGCTTGCCCTGAGGAGAACTCAGAATAAAATGATGAGGAAGCTTCTAACCTTCACTTTTTTTTTTTTCCAGACAAAAAGCAAAACAATATGTAAATGAATTTAGAAGTCTGTAAGAGGATATAAAACCCCTCATATAATCTTGGCAAATGCTTGCTGCTTTTCCGTTCCTCTCCTGGCAGGAAAAGAGGTGCTGCTTTATTAATTTAAAATACTTAGGAACTTCAGGTATGCAGACAGCCCTGAAAACACATCTTGAATGTGACTCCCCACTTTCAGAAAAGAGAAATCCTTTAGTTCTGCACAAAATAACAAGTGTCTCTGACTCAATCTCTATACATGTATGTTTTTCAGGCATCCTTCCGACAGCTGAGTAATTAATAGCAGCAGTAGAAGCTCTTTGTGTAATATCAGTCTTTCTGTGACCATATCTCAGCCCTGATCTACAGAGAAAAGCCACTGCAGGTAGAAGACAGACATTCCAATAAAACCCACCACACAGTGACTACACATAAAACTTCCCACCATTGTCCTGTAAGAACTGGAATAAGCTGGAAGGAAACAGAGATTGCCAGTTCCCAAGAAATGTATGACCATTAAACTCTGGCAGGTCAAACACAAATAGTTTTCTCAAAGTTACACACATATTTTGAATATCCAAGTATAGGCGTTCTGCTCTCCTTGGGGTTTTGCTTTCTCCTGCCTAAGACATTATACTGATCAGAAACATCAACCAGAGCTCATGACTGCCCCATTATCTCTAGGTAAAATGCAGTGATGCAATTTGCTTAGTCACAAAAGTGACTTTACAAAACCTGGGGGACAAAAGGAGGGGCAGACAAGACTGGAAAAGGTGATTCAGTAACACTTTGCCCCCAGTACTTGCTCAGGTTCTCAGAAATTGCTTCAGGACGAGGTTATGGGGAAGATTTAGAGATTATGGTCAGATCAATCGTGCCGTGGTGTGCACGTCACAAGCCCTTGGGAATAAAGCAAGCTTCTCTTCATACCGAGCTGATAACTGAGCTTACTGTAGGTACTAAGTTAATTAGTAGCAGTCGGGGCAGAAGGTTGAGTAGATAGTGAGATGAAACAGGGGAAAGGTGAAATGCTTCCTAGAGGCTGACGAGATACTGGAAGAAACAAAGAAAGAATGTTTAAAAAGGAAATTCAGGGTCCTAACTAAAGAAATATACTGTTAAATGAACGTTCCCATAGTATAACCAAACAGAGAACAGAAAGCTTTCTATAAAAAAGAAAAAAATCTCTAAAGCACATGAAAGGGAGACAATTTAGCACGGCAGGATAAATGTCCTTGTTTACTCTTCCAGGCTTCAACACCTTGTTTAACAAACCCAGGAGAGTGATATCTCTCAGGCGTTACCTGAGCCCCACTGCATTTTCTGCACCTTTTAATCACCAAAATCTTCTTGATGCTGCTGTGTGATCAATTTTTCTTTGTTATGGATCCCAGTGACAGTCTAAACCAGACTATGGAGAGATCCAAAACAGCAGACAGACAAAAATTTCAGAAGTCCTTCAGAAATGCTAAAAGGCCTCATGTAGAAGCACTTTTCTGCTAGAAAACATATTGCAAAGTTCACAGAATTTCTATGAACTTCTATGAACTTTGCAACGTTTTCTAGCAGAAGTGCTTTTACATCCTGATTTGTATCCTTAGACCCACAAAGCAGTATGCATCACATTCATAAACTCACAGCTGCATCATAAAATATTGTTGTTTTATGCATGCTTGTAAATAAATAAAAATACTTCCGAAAGATTCAGCACAGTCATCCATGAACCGCATGGGTAAAATCAACAGGGGTCACTGAACTCTGAATTTCAACAGAAATAAACTGATGCAATCAATACAAGAAACAACCAATTCAACAGAGACCTACTGTTTCTAGCCTTTTTCATCCCATTTCATAACTATGTCTAAGACTATTTTAAAAAAATGTTGCACCAATCAAAACTACTATACAGATTTTCAGCAAAACCTAAATCAATCTATCCATAAATCAAATACAGTCTTTCAAGTCATAAAAGTAGTTTTCCACCAAATAATGAAGAACTTTTTCACCTTTCTGACTTTCTACTAGCTTAAGAAAAAGATCTATCCCCAAAGCAGTGCCTACTCTCCACAGGAGAATGTGCAGATAAGCAACGTGCCTCAGCTCCCTCCACACAGCTGAAGTACCTCCTGCAGGAACTTACAAGGGGGATTCAACAATGGTCAAATTGTTGGGGCCTTTGGATTGTAGTACTGACTGTACATACCAGAGCTGAGAGTTGTCTAAAGTCATCAGGCTGAGCTGCTAATCCACGATAAATCTAACAGGCTTTGCTGAGTAAAAAATGGGTCTTAGATTCTACATCTTTCTGTGGTGCTCACTCCATCAAAGATGGAAGAATTTCCTTCTACTCCAATGGTTTGGGCCAAGTCAATCAAATTACAGCCACAACAGCCCTGGAAATTATTCCCACTCTTCCTCCCTTATCCTCCACCACCCTGGCTATGCATTCCTATTGCTTCCCTTTAACAGGGAACTCATGGTTAGATCATACTTTAGGGACTAGATTAAGCCCATTAAAATAACTTTTGAAAAATGCAAATACTCTCCCACTAGCTGAAACAGATGAGCTGGTTCAGCAAGAGATCACCTGAGCACTGAATCACTGCAAGGACAGGAGGAAATGGAGAACAGGCAGAAGGATAATTTTAATTACCTCCTCAAATCAATAGGATATAAATCTTTTATCTCTGAGGAACGGTTCTAACAACCACCAGCTACACTGATTAGAAGGTATTTGCTGTTTGTACTGACATGCAGATTCCACCATGGGTCAGTCATGATGCCTGTGCAAAGAGGCTGTCACAACAGTTCTCTCAAATATTTCTTAGCAGTTAAGGTGTTTTCAACACCAGGCAACCCCAAAATGGAAATCATGTTTTCCATCTAAAAGCCTTGCAAAATGACATGTTACACACCAGAATCCTGACTTTCTCCCCTTTACGTGGGTGTTAAGTGTGCTGTCTTCAAAAGAATTCTCTTGAAAGCAAAAAATGGATAACAATCAAAGCTAAAGGTCCTTTATCTGTCAGCAGCCAGAAAGGCAATTATAAGGAGAAAATATTCAAAACATACAAGCATTGACAAGTCAAGGCTGGAAGGACAGATGATCTGGTTCAACCTCTTACTTAAAGCTAGGCCCTGAACTCAGCTATATCTTGAATATTTCCAGCCAAGAAGATTCCTCCACTTCTTTGGGCAAGTAAGAGCATTTTGCTGTTTTCACATTAAAGACTGTTTGTCTTATATCTAAAGGCACTTACCTTCTTTTTTGTTGCCTCTTATCCTGTCACCATGTACCCTCATGAAGACTCCCTCCCTCCTCTCTGTAACTACCTACTACTATTGGAAAACTGAGTTTTCCAAAACTGAGACACTCACCACCTGCCCAAACCTTCTCTCCTCTTGGCTGTACAAATCCACCCTCTTTAGTTGTCAAAGTTCTCCAACCCTCAAGGCATTAACCAAACCATAACCAGTTTTTCAGACCACATCCAAACTGGGGGAACCAAAACTGTAGACAGACACCATTTGCCTTCATTGCTTCAAAGGCATGCTGCTGACTCCTGTTGAGCTTCCCTTTCATCATGTCCACCAAGTTTATTTCAGCAGAGCTGCATCCCAGTCAGTCTGGTCCCAGCCTGTATTGCTGCTTGGGATTATTCCATCCCTGCAGGACTTTGCATTTATCTTTGTTGTACCTCATGCAATTCTTGTTGGCCCAAACTCCCAAATTAAATACTATTAATAAACATTCTTTCTGTTACAAACCACCATGAGCTGCACCCTGCTCCTGGAGATGATTCATTCTATAGTGTTCAAGAACTTACAGTGAGGTAAGCACTGATGAGTTCTTCTATAGGCATTTGAAAGAAATCTCTGAATCAACAGCCTTATGGAAGATTTCAACCTCCCAGACATCACCTGGGATAACAAATTGTTTAGATGAGCACATCTAGGAAATTCCTGAAGTTTATAGGAGCTAACTTCTTGTCACAGATACACAGTGAGACAACTGAGGAAGATGCCCTCCTAGACTTGCTATTTGTGGATAGAGAAGGACTCGTGGGAGTGTTGGTGCAGCCTCAGCCACAGTGCTAGCAGCAATTCTGAGCCTCACCATTTCAGATGGGTGTGAAAGTCTTTCAATGTGTGCAGAGGAGGGAAACAAAGCTAGTGAAGGGGCTAGAAGGTATGTCCTGGGTGCGGCCGGTGGCGTGGGCCGGACAGTTGACCACAGGGACGGCTGGCGGCTCGGCGGCTTGTTCTGAGAGCTTCCTTTTCGTTAAGTCAGCTTCAGCTAGGGACTTCTTTTCCCCTCGCCGTGAGCCGGGCTTCCCTGGGATGGTGGCCACTGTCCTAAAAACCGGAGAGCTGCTGAGAGAGAGAGTGTTCCTTTGCCCGGAGCCCCAAATCAGACACAAGACACGAGGGTCCGCTCTGCTTGGGCTCAGGGGCAAAAGACCCAGAATAGCCCAAAATTCAGACTTTTATTCTGAGGGTTACAACTTGTCTCATAACGGTACAGGGGAGGACACAGAGCAGGGTCGAAGGTCAGGATGTAGTGAGGAAGGAGGAAGGGAGGAAAGAGTGAGACACAAGATACTATTGTTAACTGAGAGGCAAGCAGGGGGGGGGTTCGACTCCCTTTCCAAGGCCAAACTAAACTCTACCTTCAGAGGGGCCTCACTTTCTAGGCCCCCAGAAATTCTTCAGGGGATATGTCATTCTCTGAGCTTGAACCACCACTACACTGGGAGGAGCAGTGAGGGCTCTGGGAAAAAGCAGCTCTCTGAGAAGGGGAAGGAGGGAGGGAGGTGCTGATCCCTTCTCCTGGAGATCCATTGATAGGACAAGTAGATATGGTTCAAAGCAGTGTCGGGGGACATTAAGATGCATTTCCTAGAGGATGGTCAGACACTGGAGTGAGCTTTCTAGAGAGGTGGTCAATACCTCAAGCCTGTCAGTGTTTTAGAGGCATTTGGCAATACCCTTAATAACATGCTTTAGTTCTGGTCAGCCCTGAAGCAGGTGGGGGGTAGGATACGTGTAGGTCCCTTTCAACTGAAACTTTCTATTCTATTCTATTCTATTCTATTCTATTCTATTCTATTCTATT
>JAHLSL010000040.1:27395068-27424327 GCA_025920805.1 Petroica traversi | reverse complement strand
GCGGCGAGGGGGGCACGGCTGGCTTTCTTTCCATCCTCGGTGCCGCCGCTGCTCCCAGGATGCTGGCAGCGTGCGGCATGCTGCGGTGCCACCAGGAAGCGCTCAGGAAGAACCGGGTGATGCTGGCCAAGCAACTGGTGTTGAACGTGCTGGTGGAGCACATGGTGGAGAAGGACATCATCACCGCCGAGATGGTGGAAATGATACAGGTACGCGGGTTGTCGCCTGCGCCGTGGGCTTTGTTGCTGGCTGAGCTCGGTGTCGTTCCTTGTAGCATGGAAAAAACTCACTCAGGTTGTCTACCTGTTGCCTGCGCATTTCCGTGTGATTGCACTCACAGGACCTGCAGGGGTCTGGCTGCAGCGTGCAGGAGAACCGTAAGGTGCTTTTGAGGAAAGAAAAAGTGCATTTCCTCTAAGGTTCCCTGTGTTCTGGTGTGCAGTTGCAGCAGGATCTGCGCTTTGTGATTCGGGTGCTACCTTCCAGCCCTTTGTTATCATTTTGTGCTTACCTTTTCTTTTCCACACGTAGAGGCGGGAGTAAAACCTGTTTCCAAAAGAATACTGTGAAAATAAGCACGTTAATGTGTTATATACCAGTTTGTGGTGGCCACATAAGGAATTTGTGCTTCATATGTCGCTTTATAAATTGCATGAAGATCCTTGCAGGCTTCAAGGCTCACGGTCAAATAACAAATGCTGTTCGTTTGTGGGCTTGTTTTACTTTCCCTGTGCAGTGGCCACTATGGAGAGAAGTGTTGGGGAATAGCTTGGGATCTCTCCCAGAGAGAATGCACAGAACACTGTGCAGGATGGACATGCAGATCTTCATAGAAAGCCGACTGGAAAGGAAGTGGCTGAAGCTGCATGTCAGGTGCATGTCAGGGCTCAAGTGAGGAACTGGGGAAGTTTTTAATCCCCTAGCAAATTTCATGGTCCCATAATAAGAACAGATGCTGAAAAATGAGCTATTTTCTGGGCACGAGTGTAGAATGTGCAAACCTGAGATTGATAAGGTTTTGATAGCAGTGAAGAAATAACTTCCTGATTAATTTTGAGTCACTGACAAAGCTAATGTGAATCACTTTGCATACTTTGACTAGGTGTCAAAGATAATATTAGATGCCTCATGAGGCCTGTTAATGATATCAGGGCTGAATTGTGGGAGCTCCCAGCAGTCTCACCTGAAATAGCTCCAATCCCTAGTTGGAAGAAAACAAAGATTGAGTGAAACAGTGCAAGCTAGAGAATGAATCAAGGATTTCTTGTACTGGTTTGGGCTGGAGTAGTTAATTTCTTCATAGCAGCTGTTATGGGGCTGTGTTTTGGATTTGTGCTGGAAGCAGTGTTGTTAATGTAGAGGTGTTTTAGTTTTTGCTGAGGAGTGCAGAGCCAGAGCCAAGGCCTTTCTTTCCCACCCCACCAACAATGCTGGAAGTGCACAGGAAGTTGGGAGGGGACACATCTGAGTCAGCTGTCCCCAGCTGACCCAAGGGATACCCCACTCCCTTTGGTGTCATGGTCAGCAAGTACAGCTAGGGGAAGAAGGAAGGGGCAAACTCTTGACAAGGCGTGGTGCTAATGATGCCAAGGTGTTGGGTTTGTTCCTTCTATGGGCCATTCACTTAAGAGTAGGACTCAGTGATCCTTGTGGGTCCTTTCCCAATCAGAATATTCCATTATTCTAAGTCACCATTGTGAGTGATGGAGCCCTGCTCTCCTTGGAATGGCTGAACACCTGCCTGCCAACAGGAAGTAGTGGATGAATTCTTTGTTTTGCTTTGTGTGTGTAGCTTTTGCTTTACCTGTTAAACCATCTCTATCTCAGCTTTTCTCACTTTTATTCTTTGGATTTTTCCCACCTATGCACTTTGGGAGGAAGTAACTGAGCGTCTGGTGCTTAGCAGTCCACAGGGTTTAAGCAACAGCATTGCTGAAGTGTAGGTGGTGAGAAGGGGTGTTCTTTTGATGGCCTGCAGTTTGTCACTTAAGGGGGAGAAGGGAAAAAAGATCCTCTCAAACCTAAGGTAATGCCAGAGAAAATACTCTTTTTGGCAAGGTGCTGTTGTAGTTAAAAAGTTTTAAATTGAGGCAGAAGGGAAGAAGCCTAAAGGAATCTTTCCCTCCAGATGTAATTGAGAAAAAGGGAATGCAACACTGATTAGTAATGGATTATTAATTACAAGATGTGATGATGGATAAGTCAGGTAAAGAGTAACAGCTTAATGGAAAAATTATGCCTAATACAATGAACACTCCTAAGAGCTTAAGTGTGTATAAATAGTAGTAGCAGCCTGAGCAAGAGAACAGAGTGACTTGAACTGCTGTTGCAGGGTATGGATCTAGAAATTGCAACAAAAATAGAAATATGGTAGACGTAGAAGAAAAGCATTCACAGCTGGAACGGCAAAATATGCATTATACTAGAAGGATAGAAATGAAGGGAATGTTTACTGGATAGTCCTAGTCGTAACAGTGACTATGGAGAAAAAGTAAAGTGCATTTAAAAAAATCACTGGAGTGGAAAACACTTTGTCTTACCTTTCATTTTCCTGTCGTAGGTCTGTGAATTTTTAATGTTCTTCCTGTCTCTGGCAAATGTGAGCACAGGTCTTAGAAGTGCTGTTAAGTAGCCTGTTAGTGAAAATGTATTGTGATGCTGGTGGTCAGGTACCTTAATGGAAACAGGAGGAGCCAAATGCCATTTTCTGATGAAAGAGAATAGATTCTCCTGGATATTGTAATTGACTGTAATTATATATATATATAACCTCCTGCTCCCCCAGTAAGTCAGGAAATGAAGATCTAGATAAATAGTTACATTCTAAATCGTCTTTTCTTAAAAACACAACAGTTACACTGGTGCTGTTAGCTTGATTTAATCTAAACAAAATAAGAGTATGGTTCTGGAAATAGAGCACTTAAATAAATTTCTCTAATCTAAGAGAAGTGAAATAAATCACAGAGTTCAGGGAGGTGAAGCATGACTTTTTTTCCAAGTGCGAAGAGAAAAGTTGAACTGGATGAGGAGCGCACAAGGAATATGCACAGTAAGTAAAGAGTTTATAGGTGTACAACATTGGAGAAGAAACAATAAATAGAAGCTGCTTTCTTTGGTGTCTGAAATGGGACGAGATAGTAGGATCTGCCAGGGTTGAATTCAAATTGGGTCATTCAGAAAGATACTAAACCATGTGAGTTTTTTTCCACTGTATATACTTTCAATAGAGAGTAAAAAAAAAAATTGTTTTTACTTTGTAGTGAAAATGATATTATAATTATCTAGATGAGAATGCAGAAGAGGGGGGTTTCAAACACAGGGGAAAAACCAGGTTGGAAAAAGTGGGACAGTGGACACAGCTGTTTTTAAGACAAGGTCCAAGATCTATTGCATAAATGCCTTCTTATAAGAGTATCAGATGTTCTTTCAGAGCTCTGGGATGGACTTTTAAAATTGCAGATATGGTAGCAAGAGCTCTCCTGCTTTTTAAACAAGTTGAATACTCCCTACTGTAATCAAAGGCTGATATTGAATAGATAGAGAGATTTAAATGCTCTTTTGATCACTAGACAGTAATGAAGGGATCACTGGTTTTGACAAGTGACATAAATTTGATTAGGATGTTTGTCAATTATGTATGCTTTTTCCACAGCTTCTGCAGGTATATTCAGGCTCAAGACTAATATGGAATTTTGACAGGAATTCAGAATTCATCTACAACTAGTTTCTCTTATGCAGATTATCAAACCCATCTGTGAGGGGAAAGAAATAAATTAAGGATGTATTGGGAAATAAAATGAAAGAAACGTCTTTAACTTCTGAATGTTTGCTGAACGTTATTTAGCATAACCTAAATGTGATGTTGAGGATGAAGTCATATGAAGAGGCACAGCCCTTTAAGTGTTTAAGGAAGCATTAAGGAAGAAGTCTGCTAAAAACTGACTGCAGTGCATACAAAGTGCAGAATATGAACATTATATACATTTCTTACCTTTTCAATAAAACTTGAATTCTGGTTCTTGTGGTCAGCTTGTGGTCTTTACTGTCATTTATGGCTTAGAATCATAGACTGTGAAAAAGAGGAATGACCGTTTAAGTTGTCTCAAAACGGCTGCAGGTGTACTAGAAAGGAAGAAAAATTCATTAGCTACTTTAGAATTCAAGTCTCAAGCTCAATTTACTTCATTAGTTACAATAAAACTCAGTGAGCTTACAGCAAGATGTAAATATATGGAGCTGGTTATTTTCAATGGACTAATGGAGCAGTGTTACCAGGAGAAAGGTACCTTCATGCTTCTGGGAAGACAAAAGTAAGACATTATAATATATGTACTTCTAGTCACATGTACTCTGAAAATTCAGGGTCTTGTGGGAATAGGAAAAGGTACTTACACTGTTAGGGGAAAGAGGCCATTTATAAAAAATAGTGACTTGTTTCCTGCTGGAAATCAAGGCCAATTTATAGAAAGAAGTTTGATAGATAAGGGAAAGGGCAGAACACTGAAGTCAAGGAACACTATTGATTAAAAAATAAATGCTCTTAGTGAGTTAAATGAATGAATATAGGTCTGAAATTCTAAGATTTTGAATTATTCTCCCAAACAATGTGTTGGGGCAAAAACCAAACTACTTTTAATAATTTTTGTGAGTGAAACCAGATGATGTGATATCTTTTGTAGCAGATGATTTACACGTGTACCTCAAGGTTTTGGTTTTTTTTTTTCTGATTCTCATGTGATTGCTGTATTGTTAGGCCTTTATTCTGTGTAACTGATCAGCTATTCCAAATCGTCTACCAAAAGAATAAATCTTGGATCTAAGTGATAATTTAAAATATATAAGATTAATTGCAAATAAATAAAACTTATTTCTGACACCCAGTATTTTGGTATGTGATTCTTGGTGTGATTTAAATTTCACAGGGCAGTATATAAATTTTGTGGGCAAATAACTGGTAATATTCTAACAATTAGAACTTCCTGAAAATTTTTTTTCAAACATATGAATTTCATTTTGTGATGAAAATTCACCACATATACTAGTGTATATTGCTTAATTGGTATAAGGATTCCATTCTGAAATTGACTGCATATAATAAGTATTTTACTTCATGTTTACTGGAGGGTTTTACTGTCTGCATGAGATCATAAACTGTAGGATAGTAGTGGAAGCATGTATTCAGTGAGGAGAAGCAGATGCTGTTCCAATGGTAACTGGAAGTAAAATTTAAGAGGGAATACAGTGTATTACTGTGTGTGGTCATGTATGAATTGTTTGCTTGTTGTGTGGCCATACACATACCCTTGAGCAAATAGGAGCAGAGGAGTGTGAATTAAGTCAACTAGGAATGGTGAAATGATAGATCTAGCACAGCTAAGCATAGTGGTGGAATGTTTTTTCTGAAATTAAGGAAAAAAAAAGTTGTTCTGATGATTCATTTAAAGTTCATTGTGTCGGGTGTTATTTGAGTATGGATTTTGGTTTTTTTTTCCCCCGGGTTCAGGCCAAGTCTGGGAGCTTCGACCAAAATGTGGAATTCCTCAATTTGCTGCCCAAGAGAGGCCCCAAAGCCTTTTCTGCCTTCTGTGAAGCTCTGCGAGAAACCCAACAGCAGCATCTGGAGACAATGATCCTGGAGACAATGTCCAACCTGAGCCATGAGATTGCAAGGGTACAACAGTTTTAAAAAAATAAAAGATGGGTGGCTTGTGTTTCAGATTGGGTTTGGGCACAAATGGGAAAACCCCAGTTGTTTACAAAGTATAGGATGGGTTTTTGCTGCAAGTTGAAACTTGTAGTAGCCTTAGTAAAAACAGAGAAGAAACCTGGGAAGAAGGGAATTTTCATGAATTACAAGGTGGTAGAGGTTGGAAAGGGCCTCTGGAAGTCATCTCTTCCAACTTTCCTACTCAGGTATTACCTTCAGTAGGCTTTTAGGGTCACATCCAGGCAGTTTCTGAATTTCTGCAAGGACAGAGACTGCAGCTTCTCTGGGCAACCTCATCCAGTGCTCAGGCACCCTCACAATGAAAAAGCATTTCCTGATGTTCAGAAGGAACTTCCTGTGTTTCAATTTGTGCCCATGTCACTGGGCACCACTGAAAAGAGCCTGGCACTGTCCTCTTTGCACTCTCCTTTCAGGTATTCATGCACATGAAGAAGTTCCCCTTGAGGGATGAGGCAGGAGAGGTCACCTCCCTTCATCTCTTCTGCTGGCATCATTCCTCCCAATGCAGCCCAGGGTACCATTTGCCTTTGTGCCAAAGGTACATTGCTGGCTCCTGTGTGGCTTGGCACCACTAAGCCCTTTCCTGCCAAGCTGCTTCCCAGCTGGATGGCCCCCAGGATATATTGGTGATCCTCTCCAGGCACAGGACTTCTTTTTGTTGAAGTGTACGAGGCTCCTGCAATGTTCTTGCATCGAACTTGTTCTTAATGGACATGTAATCAATAATCCAAGAATAGAAAAGGAAGTGTTTTTTTTTCTCTGCTTAATATTCAGTGATTGTCTGAGTAGACTCTTAAGGAAACAAATACTTTTTATTTCTTTTACTTGTTATTTTTTTTCACCTTTTCAGTATGTGTAGTTGTTAGTGTTGTACCAAAGGAAGAATTTTGCAGAGATTCCATGTTAGTGCATTGGCAAGGATGGAAACTCTCAGTAAACATTTTTTACAAAGGAAAAGAATGCAAATACTTTTGAACAGATATTCCCCTACTAAAATGTAAAATTTATTAACTACCCTTTTACTTTTTTGTTTTCAATTTTACTTTACTGTATAAACAACGAAAATCTTGGCAGCAGACAAAAATATAGGAATCACCAGACAAGTCAGATTATTGTTAAAACCAAGGAGGCTAGGATGACCCCAGTGTAAAGGTTCTAAACTGAGGCCTTTGGTAGAAGTAGAAAAGAGCAAAGAAGAGAAGGAATTTGCACTGAGAGAAAGGGCTGCTGCTGTGTTGTCGTGATGTTTCTTTTGGATGTGAGCCATAGTATTATATTTCAACCATTTTTATGTGTATGTAAATGCATATATCTTTTCTTCTGTGACACCTTCAGCTTTGTACTATAGAGAAGAAAAAAAAATTTATGTTACTCTTTTTCATGGATTTATTGATGTCTTGTAGCTTGAACACTGTCATGAGTCAGATCTTCCATACCCTGCCAGTGAGTCCTGTAATTCAAAGAGACCCCGTTGGATTGGTGAGTTGCACATGATTTGCTACCTGGTTGGCTCCTGCCAGTTTCTTCATACTCTCTTAATTCAGTTCTAGAAATAAGCTTGCCACCACTTTGCTCATCCCAGGATTACAGATTTGACAGTAAACTGGCTGAATTATGATCAAAGAGGGTGCTTTACAGCAAATGGGAAGAGACTACTGAAACAGTTTCTTGTCAGCGTCATTTATTCTTAGGGGACACTTTGTTGCTTAAAACAGTACATGTCAGCAAAATTTTAGATTTTTCAAATATTTTCTTTAAGATTTGTAAGAGAGTTTCATTAAGCTAGCACTCTGGTAAGATAGTGACTTTAGGCAGTATTCCTTAACATAGACATCCTTCTTAAAAAATAAGTCTGAGGCCTAATATGTGTTACATGAGTCCAGCTTGGTTTTCTGTAGCTTCTGTCAAGTGCAGCGAATCAGCTTTTCATTAACATGCATTTGTGACTAGGGAACTAGTCTAATAAGCAATTGTTGGAATGAATCTCCTTGCTAGTTTTTATCTTGTCTCTGCTAATGCCTGGAGTACTTTTTCCCTAAGCATAGGTTTACCTGTATGCTGGTTCCTCAGAGCTCACTCTGGAGTTAAAGAACAAGTGTCTAATTTTTGGAAACTTTTTTTATATATGTGCAAGGGTTTTAGGTTGGGTTGTCTTGATTCTTTTAGAACATATGTTCCTCCAACCAGGAGAGGTATGCCTCAAAAGGCTGAAAGAAGATTTCAGAAGAATTGTGAATGTCATTAGCTCAGTTTCTTTAGTACAGAGGAGTGAGTGTCTGTCTGCAAATGGCAAATAGTTGATTATCATTCCTTATCTGCTGTTATCCAGAGGAAAGTGCTCAAAGGCAGATAAAAAAAGATGAGGGCTTTGCACTTTATGCAAGTTAGAATTGTCTCGTTTGATCATTTATGCATGTGTTCAGCATGGGAGGCTTTTATAAAAGGAAAGAACTATTCTGTTTGAAATTTTCTAGCAACATTTTGTCAGCCAAACTATGAAAGTAAGAACATACTGTGCGAAACAGCAGAAAGCACAAGGATCTAATATTAGATGAGAATTCTGTTTTCATACTCTGTAGACTAGGCCATAGATAAGGCTAACCCACATACAAACAAAGAAAAAAAGCTATCAGTTAAAATAATAAATGTACTGTTACAGTACTTTTTTTTTCTCTTCTGTGTTTCATTTTGTGTCAGTAGTCCATGATCAAACAAAACTTTTAGAGGTAGGAAATATGCATAAGAGAATGTAGTTCAGAATTTGCAAGCTACTACCTTAATGCAGAGGTTTTGTGTCTGAAATTTTTTCTTTTTATCCATGTTTGGTTTTGTACAGAGCCAATGGAACATTCCTTGGATAACGGAGATGGCCCCTCAATTCCTCCAGTGAAGTATTGCACTCCTGAATTTTATCATAATCATCGGCGCTTGGTAAGTTGTTGGCAGAGAAAGTCTTAAGATGTGTGAGATGTGTGGATCTATCAGCTGAACATGTGCCACTTAAAATGGAGTTGAAATGCTTCATTGGGATGTAGATCAGGGTTGAGCTATTTGTGCAACTGAAAGGTGTTACCAGTCGTGCTCCATTTGATGTGGTTCTCATTTACAAGTGTCAAGAAATCCTGAGTTCTGTAACTCTATACAAATCACTGCTTCTGTTTTTTTTGATCATAAGGAGCTTGGTGAAATGACTTCTGTTCTGTTGCTCTCTCTGAGCTGTCAGTATTATTGCCTTAAGTTTATTTGTGTGTCCTCATCTTCTGTAAGATGACAAACCCTGTAAATGAATGTAAGATAGTAGAACTGTGTTTTCAACTACTAAGTTGGCTGTTTCAATTGCCAGTTCGACCCAAAAGAGTCCTTAGGCTTAAGAACCAGATCAGGATTCTGTGCTGGGTAGAACAACCTGAATTTCTGATCTACTGCTGCAGTGTTTGAGGTTATGTGTGTAGTCTAATTACTTTTTTTTTATTATGTCTGTAAAGCATAGATTGTGGTGGAGTGGGCTTAAGGAAAAATTACTTTGTGTTGTGGGATAAACACTTCATTAGGGTTATACAACGTCAGAGGTTCTGTGTATAGCAAAACACAGTTTTTGTTTGGGTTGGGTTGGGTTTTTTGGGGATTTTTTGTTGTTGTGGGGCGTTTTGGAGCTGTCTGTTGGGGTGACCTGATTAATCAGCAGTGCCAGTGTGAACTTGACTAGGCTCCTTTTAGATCTGTGCCTGATATTCTCCTTTGCTATTAAATTTTACTTCTAATTTACAGGAGTGTTAGTAAGTGAATTACTATTGATTTGTTGTTGTTAGAGTGGTAGGGACAGAGAGGGAACTTAATTTCAAGACACCTCTCTTAAATTAGTTCTTTTCCTGTTAAGCTGTTTTGCCAGTTGCATAATTTTAAAGATCGGTGTCTGACAGTCCCTTGCTGTTACAGTTACACTCACTGCTATTTTACGTCTCTCTCTGCTCCCAACAGCAACTGAGAAATGTTAGCTGCATTTTACAGAGTGTTGTTCTTTCATGGGGGTGGCACAAATTTATGGGGCCCTGCTGGGGTGAGGGTGGGAAAGGGAAAGAAGTTAGCAAGTCCTAATTCACAGTTTGAAATGGATAAGCTGTGTTTATTTTAAAATGAGGAATAAGGCAAGCCAGTCGAATTTATTAATAACAGTATTGTGGGATTGTCAGTTGTGGAGGCTGGCAAGCACAGACGTATCAAGTTGGCGTGGAATGTTTGCTGTTCTATTCTAATACACCATTATTTCCTTGTGTAGTCTAAATTTACCTGTTTCTGACCTTCCTGCCAGGCGTACAAGCTGACATCAGAGCCCCGAGGCTTAGCACTGATCCTCAGCAACGTCCGTTTCAGCAGCGAGAAGGACCTGGAATATCGCGCCGGAGGAGACGTGGACTGTGCTTCCCTGGAGATGCTCTTCAAGCACCTCGGCTATCGAGTCTCTGTTTTTCGGGATCAGACTGCTCAGGTGAGGGTGTGATCCCCAGACTTCACAGCTGCTGTGGATGAGGGTTTGTTTCATAATTGTCTAAAGAGGTTCCCTTCAGTGAGTGGCTAAGCTTTGAAGATGTGAATTATCATGTAAGAATGGAAAATAAGGCTAAATGGAATGATGTCTGCTGTCATACTGATCAACATGAGAAAGCTTTGAATGCTGAGCTCTTCCAGTGGAAAGTAGTATCACAAAGGAGTAAAAGAGGTACTACTCTAGTCTGACTCTAGTGCAAGGGGTAAGAATTTTGAGACCACCCCTGGTGTGCGTGTTAAAAACACAGATGAATAAAGTCTCCAGTTTAATCTAGATGGACTTTTAAGTTAAACTTCGCAAATACTTGATATAGTCTTTGCAAGTACAATATTTTCATGTCCTATGAAAGCATCCTATGATGAAGTCAATTACCATCCTATTTATCAGTCTTCCAATATCCATGCAGTTCAGATCCACTATTTCAGTCTTTACTTTGCTAAAAACCTGTCTATGCTTCACTTAGGAAGACTGGTTGTGTCCCATGACTAATTTAATCAAGCCACTTTCTGTAGAAATGCACTTGCTTTCTCCGGCATCATTTGATCTTAGTCCTTTTAAATCCCTATGAATCCAAGTGATATAGGACCTATTAAAAAGTGTTTTATTCAAGAATAGAGCATTTGCAACATTGATACAAGATTTTTGCAGCTGCCATATTGTCAGAATTCCTGAAGTTGTCCAGTTTAAATTTTTACTTGATCACTAGTGTCTGAATGCCTGAAGTCCCAGAGTATGTATGTGTTAAGTTGCTCCAATATCCCAGCCAGACTCCAGTGTCAGTGTAAAACCTATGCAAAATATCACTTGATTTCCTCTGTTGGCCTAGGTGATTCCTGCTTCACAGTGTTTTATTTAGGACTGAATATTGCATAAAAGAACAAGAATATATTGCCTTTTTTTTAAAAATAGAACTTAAAGTTCACTTTTTCACGTGAACTTGATGTGCGTAGGGGTTTTCTTTGTAACAGGAGGGCCATTTGTGTTTTTCCCAGAATATTGATTTACTTTCCATGTGGAAGTCTGGAAAGCATTGAACTTCTTTTTTTTCATGTTCTAGGAGATGCAGAATGCATTGGAGAGATTCTCCAAGCTGCGAGATCATCGAGATGTGGATTCCTGCATTATAGCTCTGCTTTCCCATGGTGTGGAGGGTGGGGTTTATGGCAGTGATGGCAAACTACTAGAGGTACGTAGCTCCTGATCTGTTGTTTTAGGTTAGATCTAGGAAAGTAACAGTGCTAAAAAAAAAAAAAAGGAAATTATGGAAGACTGAGGATTCACCCTTTTTTAATAGAATAAAATAAAGGGCTGGAGGGAAGAAAACGGCAGGGGGGTCTTTATGAGAAGTCTGGGAAAAATGACAAGTAGGGGAAATTACCTCTCTGTTTAAATACTAGTTCGAGTGCATGAACCCAAACAAGTAAGAATCTGGGGAGAGGGTGGAGAAGGGATGTGTTTGTCACACATTGAATTTGCAGATAAAGGGTAAGGTGCCAAGACTGGTGAGGTAATAAGCAAAATACAGGGAAGCAAGGTGAGACTGGATTTGGCTTTCAGAAGGCTACAGTGAATAAGTTTCCTCTCTTTCTTCTCTCAGTTGCAGGAGGCTTTCCGGCTCTTTGATAATGCAAACTGCCCAGATCTCCAGAATAAGCCCAAAATGTTCTTCATTCAGGCCTGCCGGGGAGGTGAGTGCCCAAACACCAGAAGCCATGTACTTGGCATGCCATTAAGGCTCATTTTGCACACATGATCACCCTCACATTCAACCTGCTGTCAACTCTCCTCTTTGCTTCTCTCAGGTGTAAGTGGGACCCATATTCACCTCCCTCTGCCCTGCTGCTGCCACTGCATCTGTTGCTCTGTAAGTGTCTTTAG
Source organism: Petroica traversi (assembly GCA_025920805.1). Classification (NCBI taxonomy): domain Eukaryota; kingdom Metazoa; phylum Chordata; class Aves; order Passeriformes; family Petroicidae; genus Petroica; species Petroica traversi. The sequence goes on along the minus strand of JAHLSL010000040.1, from coordinate 27,412,175 downwards.
CTCTGCATGAGGTGTGTGCATTGACTTGCAGACCCCAGAGCACCTTAGGGACATAAAGCTCTGTCATATCCCACTCATACCTTGAGGCTTCCTCATGCTCTGCCTGCAGTAGGGGGAGTGGGGCACGTGATGCACAAGTTGCAGCACAGCATGGAGCAGCACAATAGCCCTGGAGTCTTGCTGAGGTCCTGTCTTTCTCTAGATCCTCGATGTGTTGTGTCTCTTGTGGTTGTCTCTTGAGCTGTCAGAGTTGGTTCTAATTATTTTGGGGGGGTTTGTCTTTTTCCTTTAGCCTGCTTCAACCTCAAAATGACCTTTCCTTGCACACTTTCCTATGTACTGCTGTTGAATTTTTACATGCTGTTGTACTGAACTCTTTTCATGATTCTTAAAGACTTTTTCTTTGTGTAGCTTTTATTTTTTTTTTAATTCTGCTATTCCTCTTCCTTCCTTTTCTAACTTGACAAACACATCTTTAACTAATTACCTCTCAGACCTGCTAATGACCAAATCTTTCTCTCAAGTGTTTGGACTCTGTGAAATTGGAGGTATTCCAAAGTGAAGCTCTGTCTTACAGTTCCTTTTTTCCTCTTGTGATAGAGAAGTTTCTCTAATGTGTTTGCTTTCTCCCCTGCTTTTGCCTTGTTCCTCGCAGTTGTCTTCCTTCTTTCTCATTTTTAGCTAGCTTTACAGTTTTTCCTCTAGTCTCTACTCTTGTTTAATCCCAATGCAGGGAAAAGCCCCAAGTCTACGTGGAGTATTTTGGTGATCATAAGCATTTGATCCTTGTGAACATTTGGGAATATTGTAACATGCATGTTTACAATATGAATTGAATCTGATTGCTTTCCTTATGTGAATGAACATTTTGATATTCTTGAACAAATGTGAATCCACAGACTCAGTGTGGGAATGAGTGTAGTAAGCCAGAATTTTCGGCTGACCTCAGTAGGTAATTAGTTTTATTTGACTATGTTACCATAATGAGTCTGTTAAGACTAACAAATCAAGTTTGGCCTTTGTATTTCCAAAAAAGTTGCAGTTAAGGAAGAGTGGTAATGCTTGCTATGCACAATGCTTTAAAATTAGGATACTGCAATAGACATAGGATTGAGGTACTTGAAAAACTGAAAGGAAAAACTCAATTTTATAAAAAAACAGCAAAGAAGGCAAAACTGCCTTGTCTAACCTCTTTTAAACCTTGATTAATAGTTGGAGGGGAAAACCAATTACAAAGTAATTGAACTGTCAACAAAAATGTGTGTTCTTTAAACAGCATTCAAAAGACTGTATAAATAGTAGTGTCTGCTTTGAAATAGTAGTCAATCTACCTGTGCCATGCAAGTTAGCTGGAACTAGTTTAAACAAGATGAGTAATGCTTAAATTATTCTTCTTTCCTAACCTTATGTTGTAGGTCTGCTCTATTTTCTATTAATGACACATTTTTTAAATGTAGATAAAGAAATGTTGGTACTGTCTTAATTCCCAAAGAGCTTTTGGCAGGAGTCTACTAGAGAAGTGAAGTATCCACCTACAGTCATGGATCAAAAACCAGTGGCAACAGAAAACAGTGGGAAGAGTTTCAGTGTGGCATAAAATGAAACTTTGAAGTTGCTTAATATCTTTGTTTAATGCAGTAGATTCAAGAGAGTGAAAAACTATGCTAAGTAATGACAACTGGGTAGTTAACAGTTATTTAAATTACTTGGCAGAACAGTTATCTGGGAGCTTCAGTACAATTTAAACAGACTGGATGAATCTTTGGCAGTGAAAGTATGCAAAGGGTTAGTGCTTTACACATTTTAGTTGATTGGAGTAGTGTTTGAAGACAAATGTACGAGGAAGATGTGTAATTTTGAAGCTTTAATCAAAAAAGTTTTGACTTTATACATAATGGGGTGATGACAGTGTGAATAATAGAGTTTGATGATAAAATTGCCTGCGTCTTTTATGAAATAAAATTCACAGTGAACAGTACACTAGTTTTTTAAAAAGATATAGGACTGGAAGGATTTGGAAAAGTGTGATTAAAAGATGTGAAAAAGTGTGGTTAAAAATGAAAAAAAAAATTGCATTGCTATCTTGAAGAGATGAAAAAGGAAGTTAATGGAAGCCATCATGAAATTTTGAGCTATGGAGACTTTAATTCTAGGCTGTTTCAGACAATCCCACCCCCGCCACTGCTGTTTTCTTTTCAGAGAAAAAGAGCAATGTTGCTGACTTCTGAACTGACCACTTCCTGAGCATAATTATGAGATGCCATCTGTGCCACTGTCTGTTAAAGGGTTAGAAATCCAAATGTATTAATAAGGCATGAGCTAGCAACAAAAATTGAGAAACACCTTAAGAAGAAAGTCTCTGAAGTGGACACTTAAGCCTCTTAAGACTAGACTCTGATTGTGCTGTTGGGAAGTGAGGAGAATAATAAATTTTCATCTTAGAATAAAAGAAAACAAAAAGGCAAAATTATATGGAAAATCTGTAAAATGTAATTTTAATTTTCTTGCAGCACAGCTGGACTATCAAAGTTACCACCACTAAGCAATTAGTTGAGATTATAATGAAAACTCTGCATCATGTAGAAAACCTGTTGGGAATATCTACACTTGCATAATACATATTAATGAATCCTGGAAAGGGCATTAAATGCTCTCCAGGTTTTAAACTAACCTCCTTGGACTGGAGTTCTCTCTTGTGTTTGGGGTCAGGTAATTTTGCATTTTTCTGCTGCACAATTTATGCTTTTAATTGAAACAAACAGTATTGTAATCAGGTTTTAGAACTAGGTGAGGTACTTAGTCCAGGTTTTCTACATGTTCTGGATGTAGATCTTAGCAACCAAAATTACAGTTCTTGTTTTGAGTTCTGCATTAAATAGATAGTTAAGCGTTGCAAAGTGCACTAAGCATTTTTGGATATTTCTGAGGTAGGTACGAGTGGGAAATAAAAACTACATGACATCAAATCCATCCATGAATGGTGAACTACCAGAAACTTCCCTGCTGTCATGGTTATCCCATGATCTGCACAGGAAGAGGTGGGGAGCAGAAATCAGCATGCAGACCAAGTCAGGTTAGGTTAAGCAATTGAAGCAGTTGTTGATATCTGCATTATATTGTGCAGAAGATCTTTCAGATGAGTTTAAAACAGCTGAGAAAGCCTAAAGTTAACTCAAAAACTTTCTGCTTGACAGCAGTTGTGGCATTGCGGTCCAAAATTGAGGAAGTACAGGAAAGCTACATTCAGTAATTCAGGATAATTCCTTCTTCCCTTCTCTCTCTCTCCTTGTTGATTGCCACCACAGACGAGTTGGACCGGGGAGTGGATCAAAGAGATGGCAAAGGATGGTCAGATTCCCCAGGCTGTGAGGAAAGCGATGCCAACAAGGAAGAACGTCTGAAGCTGCGGCTGCCGACCTGCTCGGATATGATCTGTGGATATGCTTGTCTGAAAGGTACTGGGCCCTCATTGTTTGGGCAAAGGGAAGTTTGATGTTCTGTGCTCCCCAAAAGCCTTCATGTGGTCCCTCTCCTGCCAGGCACTGCGGCCATGCGGAACACCAAGCGTGGGTCCTGGTACGTCGAGGCTCTCACCTCGGTGTTTGCAGAGGACTCCCGGCACACTCACGTGGCTGACATGCTGGTGAAGGTAAAGCACAAGTGCATTTACTCACCTGCTCCTGCCTGGTGTTTGGAGGGCTTCCCATTGTTTCAGAATCCTAGGATTAATCTAGTACCATTAAAGTGCTTGCTCTTGCCGCCTTTGTAGCAAAGTTATAATTCTTTCCTTGTTCTTATTTACTTATTTATATACAGTTCCATAGCAGTTTAAGTAAAGTTGCTGTTTCTTTGACTCTTTTTGTTTCATTTGTGTTGGTCACATGGTGAACTTGTGAGTAGAGTTAATATTGCTTGCCATGAATTACTTTTCTTCTATAGAAATAGCTTTTTTTCAAGAGAGCTCATTCCCTGAACATGCACTCAACAGAGTTGCAAAAGTACCAGTACTCATTTAAGACTGAGAAAGTGGAGGAAGGAGTGAAAAAAGCAGTGTGACCACAGCAACTTGAGCTGCTGTGGAGCTGCACCCTAGTTCTTTATCCCTCTTATAATTAGGGCACTACTTAATGCATTAAACAGATAATCTGTGAGTACTGAAAGAAATGACATTTTTCTTCCTTCTGTCTTTTCAGTCCTTCCAGTTATTTAAATTTTTTTTTTAATCTCACATCTAGGTGAATAGACAAATCAAGCAACGAGAAGGTTACGCCCCAGGCACAGAATTTCACCGCTGCAAGGAAATGTCAGAATATTCCAGCACACTCTGTCGGGACCTTTACCTGTTCCCAGGATACCTACCAGGAAAATAACCTTGCCAGCTCTGTTTTTTAAGAGAGATACTGCCAAAGCTGGATTTTAACTGTGGATATCTATTTTCACTCTTATGACCTGTGACATCAGATATGCAAGCAAGGAATGCCAGTCTAATTCTTTGTCTTTTTCTAAAATAAACTGGCAGCTCTCCTTGTAATCTGACTCAGTTCAGAGTTTAAAATTCTAATGTCCCGATTGGCTCTGTATGTATAGAAAGTGATGGAAAGAGGATCAGCATTGGAACTGGGAAGAAGTGGGAGCATCCTTTGGAAGGAGACACAAGGACATTTGTAAACAAAGTGAAAAAGAATGTGAAAATGGAAATGGACTACTTGTACAGTTTTTAAGTTAAGCCTTTCTGAAAGGAAAATCAGTCAAAAGATGCTACTTACCTTATGCTTGTACTTCTAAAATTTTAAATACTTTCTGCATAGTTCTTCATACGGGACAGTCAACTCCTGGAAAAGGGCTCCTTGTGAAGGAGAATCCTCCCCCCTCTTAAACAGAAGATTGTTATTCTCAGTACTCAACACTTTCCATTTTGATCACTTAAAAGTCTATTTTTCTACATTCTTTTTATAGCCAAGTTATCAAGAGAGCTACAAGACATTCAAGATTATCAGCAAAACATACAGAGACCCAGACAAATATGCCTGCATGAAATGCACCAGGAATAGTTCTGAATCTGGAAATTCTAGATTAACTCCCCGTAAGTCCCAAAAGTGAGCAACTGCATGGAATATTCCTTTTGAGGAATTTGTTTGCCATAGTACTTACATGTCACAGTAGACATTCTGTCCACCAGCTTCTCAGGAGTCTATAAATTGCACTGTACAAGTGAAGCCCTGAAACTGTACAGCGTTGTACAAGGGAATCTTTTGTCTTTTTAATTAACAAAAATACTCAAGGCAGCTCTTCACAGTCTAAGCATGTTGCTTGCATTATTTATCACTGTAGGTTTTTTCCCTTTTAAATGAGAGGGAAGACTTTTACATTGTTAACCTGTTCTGTGAGTTTTCTTTCTTAAGCCATGGTCTTCTAAAAGTGTGATCTGTCACTTCTTTTGGAAATTTCTTCCACAGTCTCTTCATGCTGTAATTTGTATCTTGCTGTGTCCAACTGCAGTTACTCCCATTTGATGTGGTGTGGAAGATGGGCATTGTTCTCTTTTTGTGGTGGAGCCAAAGTCCTGAGATACTGGATTACATGTGGACTTCAGGTTGCTCACTTCAATATCAGTCTTCTCCATTTTGTAGCACTAAGTTGGCGTAGTTCCTGGCTTTTTTAAAATGCAAGTATGGCTTTTAAAATATATTTTTCAGGATATAATTATGAATAAGAAGCACAAAGGGATATGGAGGGAGGCTGGAAAATTGGGCACGTGCTCTTTTTATTATTCTGCCTAGAACATGGAGGCTGTTTCCTCCAGCTGACAATGGTGCAGCATTAACATGAATCTTACACTAATCCTACACACAATGTGATGAACAGAACAAAAATCATACTTGCCAATTGGTGCCTTACTCTGAAGATTAATATACCAGATTAGGGGCTCCTGTACCTCCCTGGAGTATGAACACTGTCTTTCTGAGTGCTCCCTCTACAAAATGGTGCAATATTTTACAGATAGGTTTATTGATGAAGTAGTCCATTCTGATGGATTAAATTTCTGTAAGATTGCATCAAGTTGCATTATCACTGCCACTTTTGTATATCTTTTTGTATATGTGTATTTTACTGCCTTGAGGTGTCAAAATAAAGAATTTTTGTTTAATTAATCTGTGCAGTGTCTTCCATTTGGGGAGTTAGACCTCTGCAGAAATGGAGGTTCTATATAACAAGAATTTTGTGTAATTTCTTGAGATAGCACTTGCCAGAGGGGGGTTTGAAATATCTGGCAGAAGCCTATTACTTACAGCTGCAACCACTATGAGCTGCTTGTAAATTTTGGTAACAACTGGGCCAAACAAAGACTGATACGTTAATAAAGGTGTATGAGGCAGAATCATCAAGTAGGAGGCTGATATTGTGCTTCAGCACATGAAATACTTACACTGGGAAAATTTTGGCCTTGGTGTTTTTGAAGGAAATGTCAAAACGAAGGTTTCCTGAGGGAAAAAAAAAAAAGTCTTGGGAGGCAGAAGAGTGTGAAGAGTAAGTGAAGATAGCAGCTGTCAGATTCTGGAATTGGAGGAAGGTCCAGGGAGTCAGAGAGCTGCATGGGAAGGAATGTCGGGGAATGCTTGGAGGCTTGATGCATAATGCCCAAGACTCCTAACTGGGAGCAGCTGTACAAAGCAGAACGTACAGAACTTTCTGTTCCATCCTCACAAGTCATGATCTTACTGCTGGCCAGGGAAGCCGAGATCAAAGTAATGCACCTGGGAGAAAGTCAATTAGTGTGAAATAAGGTAGAAGCTCTGTTACTGTTCGTTCTAAAAATAATCCCCAGCATTCAGATCCACTAGAGGTTGCCATTTACTGTTTCATCTATGACACCTCAAAGAGTTCTTTCCTCTCTTCCGTGATCTCTTTAGTGGAAGGGTACATTGGTTATTAAAAATACTGAATTCTGATACTGGAAATCTAGTATTGATATTACCAACATCCATCTGTGCAGAAAGTGATTCTAGTAGGCCAGAAGATGAAGTAAACAAGATGTTTGCATTTTCATAGGTAAGTTTTGAGCTACAAGCTGTTTAAGGAATTACTTTTAAGAGCTGGGATAGAAGGGCTGTGTTAATTGGTTCTTGTTTTGTCTGGAAACCAAAAGAACAAGAGGTTTTTTTTTTGAGATGGGGAGTGAAAACCCAATGTAGATAACGTATTTTAAAAATCTTGAGTTGCATGATATTCATATTTATTAACAGTTCAGTATATTAATACAATTTTAATTCCAAACTGATTTTATTTCCCTTTTTGTGATTCCAAATAGTTAGCCAAAGGATTTGATTTTTTTAAAATAGTCATTGGTCCTCTTATAAATTAGAATGGTATTGAAAGAGAGCATATGCTTCCAAAACATCAAAAGCTTTGGCTAAACATCTATAAAATACATTATAAAATTTATGCCAAGTTGAGACTCCTAACATGCATTCTACCTGTGTTGTATAATTTCTTCTTACCCTTCAGAGTATGAGAATTCTTCACTACATCCCAACACTAAATTATTAAGTTAGGGTAAGGAAATGCAATGGGATACTGTTATGCAATAGATTATGTCATCAGCATATGCATACAGAGTACAGTTTCTTTAAAAGGAAGGGAATGAAATGGAAATCTCCAGAGAAGTTACAATAAACTATTGTCACAGGATCAGCAGTCTTGGTGAGTCTGTTTCACTAGGAATAAGTGCTATGTCTTACTCAGTGCAATTTGGCCTGCTGTTGCTGATTTTGCCACTTCTCATAGAATTCTGTTGAAGTTTGATATTCTTTTGTTTCCATTCATCTGCAATTGTTACTTGTTTATGGGAACTGCTGTGTATAACCTGGTCTTCAGACTGTATTTTTGCACAAACTGTTTTGCCTGCATGCACAAATTCTTAAGATAACATCTGTGTAATTTACTATGTCTTTCAAAGAGCTTGGAGTCACACTCTGGTTTCTCTGACTTAGAAAAGTAGCTGGAGCTGCCGTGGTTTAGGCTGATTTTTTAAAAACAAAATATTTTCCTTTGGCACTCTTAAAAATTTTTATTTGCAGCTGCAAAATGAGAAGCAACACTAATGCCTACCATAGAAACCATGCTTTGACAAAGGCAAGAGTCACGTTGTACTGACAAAAAACTTGGATTTGGATTTCTTAGGTACAGGTGGTAAAGAAAAACACAAACATACTAGTGGTTGGTATTCAGTCACTTGTAACATGACTTCAAGGGTGAGAGGAAAAGGTCACACTGAGCATAGGCTTGGATTTTCTAAATGGATTAATGCAGAAATAAAACTTAGGGAATTTTTTAAACTGGCACTGCCTCTTTCAAGTCTGGCTCAGTTATTCCTTCTGCCCAGCCCAGAAACCCAGGGCTCCATGCCTTGGCAGCTGCACCCAGGACATGTGCTGGTTCCATCCTGCAGGCTGAAGCAGACACTCCTCCACTCCTCTTGCTAAGACCATAAACCTGGGGTGGCAACACCCCTGGTGTTTCCAGTTCCTAGTGCCAAGTCCCCTCAAACAGCTCTGAACTGTAGCACTCCAGGCACCCACTGAGTTGGTCCAGAGAGCTGTGGCTGCAGCTGCTGCTGCTGAGACCCCACTTGCTTCAGCTCCTGTCCCTAGAGCCCCAATTGCTGACCCAAATTCACTCATGCTGGTCTCACTAGTACTTACAGCACTCATGTACATGGGATCATGAGATTTCATGGAAAGAAAACATATAATATGCAGATAGGACAGACACCAGCCTTGGTTTTCATGAAAGCTGTCCTTTTCCATCTATTTCCCTCTTTATTGCTCCCCAGCCATCTTGCTTAACAAGTTTTGCGCAGACTCACAGACCTAGTTCAAATCCTTATGTTCCTTTTTCCCCTCTTTGTAGTATTTACAAACTCCAGGCTGGCCCTCTCCAGAGCAGTGAGTGCACTTTCTTAATGGCCTGGCAAATAGTGACTGTAGACATTTGGTCTTCTGCATGATCTCTGCTCCCCATGGTCTCTGAGTTCTGGGTAGGGGGTTTTTTCTGACTTCCATCTTCTATATTGAAAAGCTCCTTGACTGGATAACCTTAAAAAAGGCAACACTTTCACCTTTCATGTGCTCTTACGTAACTCATTTTTATTTAGTGGGAGAAACAGCTTAGGAAGTGATGATGCTGTTCTAAGTAACTGCTCTTCTAGATACAGAATTTTTCTTCTTCCCTCAATGAAATGCTTTACAGATAGCAGATGATTAAAAAAAAAAATAAAAAAGAGCAGTTGTCTGTGAAAAGAACTGTGGCCCATATTATCTGCTCCATTCCCCACAAAGTTCTGTGCTTGCTGCTGCCTCAGGGTATGGCAGACAGTAGCTGTGACTCAGCTGAGGATGTAGCTGTTACCACAGCTGCTCAGTGCTCTCTTTCTCAAGGCAGTAACCCACAGCAGCACCCTGATTTTGTCCTTTCTTCACTATTAGTTCCTCCTTGCTTTTCTTGTGGCAAAGGCTCAGGACACAGAAAAGGGCAGGAGGGCACGACCTCACTACCTTGCACCCCTACAGATGTTCCAGGATCCTCATCAGCCCCAAAACCCTTCCTGATAATGCTGTTGGACAGCTTTAATTTGTTTTAGGTATAAGAAACTCGGTTACAAATTAAAACCCAGGAGGTTCCATCTGAACATCAGGAAACCCTTTTTTCCCATGATGGTGCCTGAGAGCTGGAGGAAGTTGCCCAGAGGATGCAGAGTCTCCATGCTCAGAGATACTCAAAAGCCATCTGAAAATGGTCCAGAGCTTTAGGGCTTTAGCAGGCCCTGGTTGAGCAGGGAAATTGGGCCAGGTCACTTCCAGAGCTCCCTTCCAATAGCAGCCATTCTCTGATTGTGGATATAAAAGATAGTGAGTGCTAGTTATGCCAGGGGATGAAGGTATAAAGACTGAAAGGAAGGCTGTTTATTTGTGGTGAGGTAACCAGCAATAATGGGTATGCTTGAAGAAAAATTATGTTAAATGTGAGGACAGCATGACAGTAATTCATATGAGGAATAGTCATCCAAGGTCTGCTAGAGAACTTCCCGTCTCAGATGCTGACATTTCACAAAATTGTCCCTGAAACAGGTTGTGGGAATAATCCTCTTCAGGTTGCAGGATGGTTCTTTTGTCTCTAATTTTGGTAATTTGTCATTTCCATCCTTTTCTTCCTTAGTGTCTCTCTGTCATCAGTACCCATTCTTTCTGTGGGTCCCCACCCTTTCCAAATGGGGTGAAGAATGACAGTGCCTGAGAGAGGAGGAGGAAACGTTACCTCCTGTTAATTTACTGAGCTGTCCCCTTGCCAGGACAGCAGAGAGAGATTAAGGCAGGAAAGCAGACAGAACAGGAGGGGGCAGGGAGTCTCTGGTTACACTCTGCCTCTCTGTCTTTCCCTCACCAGTAACCTTCTCTCTCAGGGTGCTCTGAGGGATTTTAGCTGAAGCCTCGTGCCTGTTTCACTCCATGATTTTACTGGGAAGGGCAGAAACGAGGATACTGCCCTGAACAACCCCTACTCCACAGGGGTCTCTGGGGATATGACTGGGGATGCCTCTCCAACGAAAGCGTTCCGATACCAAGAAACTCTGGTGAGTACCATACCTGCAGCAGCACAGAGTGTTTCCTACATGAGAACTGGCTTCCCTCCTCTGCTCAAGGGGCTGAACGCTGTCTTTGCCTACAAATATCCTTCCCTGTTTGCCTTGGACAAACTCTGTGAGAGATCTGCCCGAGCACATGCTCCAATAGTGGCTTCCCTCAAGAGAGAATGTGGCCATGTTCTCCTTGAATTCCTAATCCCCACGAGTGAAAAATTTACATCACAAGATTGGTTGAAAAATGCTGGAGTGAGTCAGAGCTGAGTCTGCAGATCTGCACAGAAATGCAACTGTTGGTGGTGAATGGGTTTCTCTTTTCCAGACAACCACAGATAAGCACTGGAACAATCCCTGCCCTTTGTTGCAGCTCCCAGAAGATGTGGTTAGGATTCTGCCAGTGGCATTTACAGGTGCTGTGAGAACATGGAGCATGTTGCTCCATTACATCCTTTGGGAACATCCCAGTGGGGCCTTGCACTGCTTTGTTTTAGAGGTATTTGGATGCAGACTGTTGAGCCTCTTTCTGCTTTAGCAATTTTAAAGAGTTACTGTCAGCCAGCAGAACTAAGATTCATTGTATATCTATGAGTCCTCACACTTTACAGGACAAGTGGAGACAGCAGTTTGTCCCATGCCTAAAAAGCCTCTTGCTTTGGTCCCTGAAGTGAGAATTAGCAACATACAGTCCAGATAGCTAAGGAACAGCATGAATGAAATCCAAGCCATTAAAAATGAACAGTGGCCTCTTTGTACCTAACTATGCAAAGTTCTGGTAGCAGTGTTTAGAGAGGAATGACACCCTGTTGGGGCTGGGAAAAAATGAAATCTCATCTTCTTTGAGCTACCGCAAAGAAAGATGGAGACTTTTTTACATGTTGCTCTGTGGCATCTCTTGAGCACATCTGAGAAGGTTCTTGCACTGTTTTGTTTTATAGGTATTTGGATGCAGACTGTTGCCCAGACCATGTTTCTGTTTCTAGAGCACCTAGTTCAGTAAGGAGAAGGAATGGGTATCTTTGGGAGCAGTAAGCAGTAAGAGGTCAAGAACTGGAGAGTGGCTTTCTGTCAAAAATTTTCTGCTGCTGAACACTGCTTGTGTGTATGACAGAGTACATTACAGAGGAATGAAGGCTGTATGATCTTCAGTGTGATCATATAGCCTTTTATGGCTGAAATATTGATTTCAAATCCAGACTTACACAATGAATGTAAATTTCTTAGTGTTCCACATAGGCACATCACAAGCACTCACCCTCAACTAAAGAGTGGTTTATTAAGAATGCTACTTATCACATATCCAGTATTAATTAAGTTGCCAAAGGAGCCAGTCACTCTAGTGGAAGGATTTGGATGTATTTCATCTCTCTTGGCCTGACTTTCTTCATTCAAATATAAAAAAGAAGCATCCTCAGTGTCAGGAGTGAGTAGCATCAACAGTACAGCATCGAGACTGAGCCTAATATAGGACATAAAGGGATTGCCATGACCTATTTGCAATATAAACAAACAAGTAATGATTGCATGAGGTACTGAACTGTGAGGAAATACTACAACCCAAACAAAAGCAGTGGTAAAGAAGAGAGCATGAGACAGCACAAGATGCAGAAGTAGCGAGTATGCTACTTGGATAAAATGGCTGTATTTCTTCTGCAGCTGTAACGTGATTCTCTACAATTTTCAGTTTTAGATTCTTAGTGTAGAACTAGACTAGTCAGAGTAAATAGACTAATGAGAGTTTTCTTGAATGCTTGTGGGAAGACACAGCTAGCACCAGATTTCTTTCTTTTCAAAGAGCATGATTTGTATAACTCAAGCTAAGGCAAATCTTTGACAAAATTCTTGTCCATTACTAAAAAGCTATTTGTGAGAGAAAGAAATGCAATGTATTGCATTATATTAATTTATTCATAAATTTATCCCAAATATCTGCCACTGAGATCTCTTCTAGGCTTCTGGACAGGATTGTGTAATAAATTAAATCTGTTTGATTCTTTGAGTGTCTGCATAGGTAAACCCAAAGTGACAAGTTCTTTGCTGAATTCATGTCATCATCATCCCTGATAAGCTTTATGATAAGGAGGCAACCATGCTATGACCCATTTCATTAGAGATGACTCTGAAGTTAGGAATTCTTTGAGAATGACCATGTATACATGAGTCCTTATGGATCATAGGCAGAGTAGCAGATAGTTTCTGGAGCAGCCAGTTGCTGAATCTAATCCAGGCATTAGTGCTAAGAAGACACTGAATCACTAATCTCACTTGAAGATAAATTATTTCTCAAAACAAGCAAAATGAAGAACATTTATAAGGACTATGCAGCAAGTGGAAAAAGGACTGTAATTCTGGATGTTGTTGCCTCAAGTGTTATTGCCAGACACTCTCAGGACTTGAGTATCTCAGCAATTTACACCTTAAAATGCTATCTTTAGGAGCAGGCTCCTCTCAAGTATCAACATTACATCTGTTCGCTCCATGTACTCAGTCATGTTAGTTCCTTCTTGTTTAGTGAGTGAACAGGAGCAGAGAGCACTTCTGAACTAATGCTGCGTACATCTGTTTTCAGACAAAAAGCAACCACTGCTCTCTGGACATGCTGGTTGGTAGTAAAAGACAGAGAGTAGGTCATTGTCTGGCTCCCAAGACTGTAGGAATGACTGTTATTTTCCTCTGATTTAGAGGATCTATTGCAGTGCCAAAATCTGCAGAACAAGTCACTTATGAAACTCTTATACCTTGCTATGAGGAGAGATGGTAGATGAGGTGGCTGCTGGTCAGCCTTCAAGGTCACAAATCATGAGAGTGCTGATGAGTCAAACTGACCACTTCTTGTCCTTAAATCCCTTCTATGATTGAAGTATCTGTTTATATACTGTGGCCACTTTATTAATTTTTTGCTCCTGGCTCATTTTTTTTGTTTATTTGGGTTTTTCCATTTACAATAATCTTTTAGCTATCTGTTTCCCAGGTGTTCACTGCCTCTTTATCACTTACTCTTTACCATTCCCTTATTATCCTTACATACCTTCTCCTCAGTCTTGTATTCTGCTATGTCTCCTCAATTTGTTTCTCTGCTGTTCTTGCTCTCAGTATACATGAGCCCAAGTGTTAGGTTTCACAGCTGTGTTTTTCTCTGTGCCTTCCTCACATCACTGCCATTGGATTCTGTTCTAAAAATATCTCATCTGACTCTTTGCCTGTGCCGTCCCAAGGCAGAGAGGGGATTCTCCACAGCTCCCCTCTTCTCTTTTTATTTTTGAAAGTGTTGTCAATCATACAGAAAGGAATGTTAGAAGGCAGAAGAGACCTGGGAAACTGAGGTCATGAGGAAAATCACTTGTGCAGATTTGTATTGCCAGTTCCAAAGCTGGAGAGGACAAAAGATGCAGATGAACGCGGGGCCAAGATGTACGTGACAAGATGAAGGCTGCTGACAAAGACAATGAAGAAGAAAAAAAGAAATCCTTTCTGCAGTCCATCTCTACATGGGAGAGATTTTCAGGGCTGCCCTGCCTGTTTAAAAGATGGGGATAGGAATTTTTGCTATATCTTGCTGTGGTCTTAAGCTCTGCTGTGGGAACTAGCAGCTTCTTGAGGAAAATTTTCTCCTTTCCAGTTTGTATTGCTAGCAGGCCTGGTCTCCATTAATAATGCAAATTTGCCTGACAGTATTTTGGTTTTATCACCATCCAAGCAAAAAGCCCAAGAATCACAGAAGGATCTAGGATGGAAGGGAACCTGGCAGTATCCAGTCCAGCCTCCTGCTTGGTCCTGAATTTCCCTTGTTTCAAGTCATGGCTGTTGCCTCTTGCATCTTCCTCGTGCCTTTCTGAGGAGAGTCTGGCTCTGTCTTGTCTGTACCCTCCCTCAGGGTAGTGGCAGATAGCAAAAAGAGGCTCTCAGCCTTTTCTCTGGGGTGAATAAACCCTGCTTCTTCAGCCTCTCCAGTCAACCATCCAGGCAAGACTTCCTGAGGTGACACACACAGCTGCACAGCAGTGCTGTGTACTCCTGACCTAAATGCTTTTCCCATGGAGAATGTTTGGTTTAACAGTAGCACATGCAGCAGAAATGGTCCCAAAGACTTTGCCTTGCCTGGCTGCTGCCCACATTGTCCTTGTACTGCATTACCGGAGCAATTACAGCCCCACAGGAGCAGCTTGCCTGCAGACACTACACCCTGGATAGCACCATCCTGGCAGGGGGTGCAAGGGACTTCTCTTCTACTTGCAGAAAAGTATTTCTTTTCACCTATTTCCAGCATCATTCAGGGATTAGGCTCTCTTCTGAAGGTGTCCAGAATTACATGTTTTAAACTTTTCCATGAACTGTACAGACCTCCTGCCCAAAGAAATTAATTCCAAGGGCTGGCGGCATGCCAATCACTCTAAACACTGCCATTGATCTTGTGCTGTAAAAGGTAAAAAAATTTGTTCATGTGCAAATGGCACATGGGGATATCCCACATTTGTGTGAAACCTAATAGGGTAGCTGCATGTTATAAGCTTCTTTTTACATGGACAAAGAAAATAGATGGTTGTTTTGACATCTGGTGTGTGCTACTTTGGCAATATAGCAGATTAGATTATTTCAGGCAAGTTTGAGGGGGTGGGTATATGTGTGGAAAGACCACCTACTAGAATTCCTGACATTAAAAAATGACAGACCTGTTGCTAGTATAATTCTCAACAATGGCAGTAGAGGTGCAACTGGAATTCAGAGATTACTGCCCCAGCTGTACAGCAGGTGGCATACAAAGTATGGTAGATGAGAAATCATTCATCAATATAGAAATGTACAGCAAATAAAAATCTTCAAGATTAAGTCAAATACTGCTGTGAATCTCAAAAAAATCACAGCAAAGAACCTAGGCATGCAGAGGAGAAGTTGGCAGTAAACACAACATAAAAATAAGTTATTTTGTCAGTATGTTTACTTCAACAAAGTAGCAGGAATTTGCTGCTGTCAGTATTGATGGAACAGCTTCCATGTACCTGACTGAAACACTAGTCACTGTTGACTTTTTAATGCAGAGGCAGATCAGACATAACTTTAATAATGCTGGACACTACCTTATTGGAACCTGCTTATTTCAAGTGTTCATATTTACTATTAAGTGACATGGAACTTCTTGAGGGAACCAGATTTCATTGCTGTTTCTTTGCACAGGAAGGTATATAATGTTTTTGCATTTGTTAATCATACAATTCTCAGCACTGAGCATAGAGGGAGCAAACAAACACTTCAGTCTTTGGGCCTTGATAAGGACATAGGCAGGGTTAAATGATTTGCTCATGTTTTTAAAACTCAGACATTTATCTCTACAACAAATTCCTGCTGCTTGGTGAAGAAATTGATTCTTACTTGTTCTTAAGGGAACCAGGTGGCTGTTGGGATTGAGTGATCCGTTTCTACAACATATTTGTAGAAGGTCATGGATTAGAAATGTTTGCCTATCATCTATCAGCATTGAGAGTGGGTTCTAGAAGCATATAAAAATACAAAGCATCTTTGGCTGTTGCACAGTGCTATTGTGAGTGTGAGTAGCACCTACATTTTTTCAAAAGAAGCCAAATACCTGTAGCTCTAAAACCTCTGACAAATTAATGCAGTATGTTGTTGTCTGATTTGGTGCTGTGATAAAACATTTCTTTGTACCCTCGGGTTTGTTTCAGATGAAAGTTTTTCCAACTAGTCTTACCCAAGCATAGTCTAGCACATATGTTTAAACTACTATATTGACTATGGATGTCTATGTACTGATACTTGGAGTTGCCCAAATCTCTGCTGGAACTTTGAAGAGGATTTGCCTGAAGGCCAGTCACAGAAGCTGACAAACTAACTAACACACTGCTTTTAACAGCTAGAGAAAAATAACTATCCATTTTGAGTATATGGTCAGCGTAGGTAGGCTTTACAGGACTGACAACAGTCTTGCAAACAGATTTCAGAATTAGATGAAGTTTTCTTCAGACAATTGAAAGAGGTCCTGTTCACAGACCCTGGAAGCAACCTGCTGCAGCAGTAAGAGAAGGGTGCAAGTATCCAGGAGGTTTCTGGACAGCATTGTCGCCAAGTTCATAACAGGATAATCAGAGAGACAGTAAGAGGGAGGTGCTCTGATGGACCTGATGCTTGCAAAGGAGGAAGGACTGGTGTCCTGGTTTAGGGCAATATTTAGGAGGAAACCTTTGGGAGGTCTCCCCTAGGAAGAGCCGATTCCAATCGCCCCTCCCCCTACCGGTCCGGGAAGAATTTCCTTAGAGAAAAGTGGAAAAAACTATTTATTTAACACATAGAATATTTACAAGTATAGGGAAAAAATTGGATAATATGAAAACAATGAAACCTCTCCTTCCTCTGAAGAGATGGTAGATTCAGAGTCCGTCTGAGTCCGGTTCAGTTCTCCAGTGGGGGGACGATTGCCGGGCCCGGCTGTAGCAGTCGGCGAGGGTGGGGGAGGGGCCC
>JAHLSL010000040.1:27305158-27395058 GCA_025920805.1 Petroica traversi | reverse complement strand
TCCTGCTTCCTGCTGCCGCTCCGCCTCTTCCTCCACCTTCACTCCCACCGTCCTCCTTAGACCAACCCAAAGCTGCAGAACTTAATGTCCAGCACAAGCCAGGGGACGATTGGGGATACAAACAGGCCACATGGCTAACCCAGGACAACTGGTTAGGGGTGTGAACATCCAGGATAGTCTCTGGATCTGAGGAAGGAGAAAGGCTCAAAATAAGGTATCAATCCTCAAGTTCAGGAGAGAAGTCTTTGACTCTTCAGAGATCTTCTTGGAAGAATCTCTCAGGAAATGGCCCTGAAGGGAAGACAGACCTGGGTGTTGTACAGGAATCATCTCCTCTTGATGCCTTTTTCCTGGTGTTAGGAAAATGAAGCTAGACACAGTTAAGAGGGTTTGGGGTCTTTACCTCAGTATTTTAATCAGGATCCTGTTTGATGCATCCACTTTGCACAGGTGACGCGTGGCAAAATGCACACCCCCCGTCAATCACACACACCAGTTATAGACTTTACACATCAGCATATCTAACAAGGGGGCCAAATAATGGCGTTGGGGTGGGCTAACCTCTAGTTTACAGAATCTGTCCTGCTAGGAGACCTTGGCTTTCCTGAGATAGTAGGAATGTTTGGTCTCCCTGGCTCTGCAGTTCTGGGGTGTTCAGTCTCAGGGCCTGCAGAACATTTACAAAACACTAAGCACTAAACGAACTGAAGGGTTACAAGTATGCATGCTAATACTTGTGGATACCCAGAACTGTGTAAAAGGGATATAAAGAAAAGACGAAAATCATTCTGGCGTCACTCTAAGCTCAATCCTGAGGAGCAGGAAATCAAGCAAAGGCAGCAGGAGGCCTGCATGGATTTGGTAGGAGCCCCTGACTAAACTCAGACAGGTGACCTAAGAGGAAATCTAGAGACACCAGCCACGTGTGCAAGGATGAGGTCAAGAAAACTGAAGCTCATCTGGAGTTTAATCTGGTTAGGGACATGAAGGGCAACAAGAAACACCTGTAGAAGCCTATCAGCAGGAAAATTAAGGCATTGGAAAATGTGGGCCCTCCTCTAAAGAATCAAGGCAAAATTATTCTAAAGAAGATGATAAAGAGCAAGGAGCCTCAGTTGGAGGAGAATGAGGCCAGAGAACATTTAAACAAACTGGGTGTGCACAAATTAATGGAATCTGATGGGATGCACCCACCAGTGTGAGGGAGTTGGTCAATCTCATTGCAAGGCCACTCTCTCTTATCTTTCAAAGGTCATTGGAATTTGGAATGGTAACTGAGGACAGGAAGAACACAAATGTTAGTCCTGTCTTCAAAAGAAGCAAGAAGTCCAGAAAACTGCAGGCTGACCCACTTCAGCTCAATCCCCATGATGGTGACAGAGCAACTCATCTTGGGAACCATTTCCAGACACATGAAGGACAGAAAGATGACTGGGAGTGGCCAGCATGGAATTGTGACAGGAAAATCAAGCTTTACCAACATATAGTTCAGTGACCAGATGAGACGGCCTGGTGGATGAAGGCAGAGCATTGGATTATGTTTATCTTTACTTTAGCAATGCTTTTGTCTCCCACCATATTGTCATAGTAGGCTGATTAATTACAGGCTGGACGAGTGGACCTTTGTTGGGGAAGATGAAATAGGAAAGCCTTATAGATGTGATTACCTTGTAAAAGATGCTGAAAATATGGAAAGCATAATTAAAATTGAGATGAAGACAAGGTTTGAGTTAAAGAGTAACTAAGAAACAATGGTATAGCTGGCTGAAGGTAATCCTCCTTCTTGATAGAACAATACCCTCTGCCTAGGCAGGTCCAAAGGTCAGAACAAACCATGCCTTCCTGGTAGAAGATTCCCAAAAACAGGTTTTTAAGGTTTAAAATATAACTCTGTATGGTAATGTAATGATTCTTGTAGGTTGCATGCAAATATTGTAGAGTATGTAACTTGTTTCAGATTGGTTAAAGAGAATTAGAATATTCAACAGAGAAGATGATTTATTGTATTGTAAACGGCAAATCGCTCTCTCTTTTACTCTCTCTTTTTACCTCTTTCTCTCTCTTTCTCTGGCCTGCTTTGAGCTGCGTCTTGCAGCTCAGTAGGCCTCTCATACCCACGCTCTTTCACAATAAATCCCATACTCTAAACCCATCTTTAGAGATCTCTCGCTTCTAATTTACCCTCATAACTAAATCCCACAGAGTTGAATCCTACAGATCTTGGAGTGGATTGAAAACTGGCTGAACTGCAGGGCTCCAAAGGCTGTGATCAGCAGCACATAATTCCACTTAGCTGTGATGAGGCTAAACCTGGAATCCTGTCTCCAGATCTAAGCTCCCCTATTCAAAAAACCTATGGAGCTACTGGAGAGGCTTCTGCAAACGGCCACGAAGATGAGGAACAGAAAGGAGAATCTCACATCTAAGGAATGGCTGAAAGAGCTGGGATTGTTCAGCAAAGGCTCAGGAGAGATCTTATTATCTGATGGAAGACTGAAGATGGTGCAGCCATTCTTTTCTTAGTCGAGCTGTCACAGGACAAGATAGAATGGGCACAAATTGAAACACAGGACTTTCTGTCTGAACATAAAGAAAGAGGCTTTTGCATGACTGAGCATGTCACAGGTTTACCTGGAGTGGTTGTTGCATCCTTGGGGATGTCCAAAATCTGCCTGGACACAGCCTAAGGCAACTTTCTCCTGCTGACACTGCTTGAACATGGTATTGGACAAGACAGCAGGTGTCCCATCCAAAGCTCAAATATTCTATAATTCTGTAATTAACTAAAGTACTCTGAGGAACAGCAGTGCAAATTACCCATTAGTCTACAAGATTATTGTCTTCTAAATATGACACAGAATGTATTTTTAATTCCTTTTCTGTAATGAACTCTCTTATCTACCCTTGTTTTTAAATGACTCACACAAATCTCTAATTTACTTCTATTACAGAAAAGCAAATTAAAAGTGTTTGCCTGCATCTAAATTCCAAGGAGTTGTGACTTCAATAGAACAAGACCCTCCCTCCTGAGATACAGCCAAATTAACCTTCTCAGTTAATTTTCTTCATACTGCTCAATACTTTATTTGTGTCAAGACCTCATTGTCCTTTCCAGCCTGGGAGGTTCCAGTCCAACTGTTCCTCATACAGCAGCTATTCCATAATCTGACCTCCTCTGAAACTCTTCCAGTTCTACTATATTGTTTTGAGACTAGGGGAAACAGAAAGGCAAACATTATTCAGATGCACTTGCACATTGTATTTAATTATTATTTTCCTACTTCTTAGCCATAGTTCTAAATAAATGCTAAAGAGGTCATTATTATCATTCTCTGTAAGCCCAAGTTCTTATTCTTACATACCAAGAGCTTAAATAGTTGAACAGTTCTTATGTATGCAAAGCTAGAATGTCTCTTCCTCCTTAATCACTTCAGATTTATTGTGACTTTTCATCTGTAATTTTATTGCTCAATCATCCAGTTAAAGCCCTGTACAATTCTCCAGTCAGACTGTTTTTATTCCTCTGAATAACTTACTAACACCCTGTGAGCCCTTATCCAGACCAGAGAGGTGTTTGATATTAATTCTGTTGGGCATCAAGTTTGTTATCAGCCGTGGAGGACATGGTACTGAGGGCAGGCTGCTTTTAATTCCAGTTCCATGTAGAAATAGGGTGTGTTGGAAACCTCTTTTCCATTAGTTTGAAGACCATAATGCTCCAGGCTCAAAGGGCAAAAGAGCTGCATGTTCACCTAAGCTTTCCAGGAAAGATAATGGCAAAAGCAGGATTAAACACATGGCAGCTAGGTGACAGGGTAATGATAGAAGAAACATCAGTGTGGTGTAGGAACTTTATTCCAGAGCTACCTAGAAATTTACCATTGGGAGGATGAAGCAAAGTTCTCTTGCCTTCACATGTGTTTCAGTGCTGCATGTGAGCATGTGCATTGTGGCTGGCATGATCTATTGATGGCCATATTTCTTTAGTGCTGCTTCCCTGACCTGCAGTGAACTCACTCAGAGCACGACTGTGAGCAGTTAGCTGCATGAAGACACGAGTGTTTTCCATCAGTTTTCCTTTCACAGTGCTCAGATATATCAGAACTGGTTCAAGGAAGGGAATATGACCATCCTTTCTTTAAGCCACTCACAGTTTTGGAACAGCTGTGACAGTTCAGACCAACGTTGAACAATCTTGAATTTCTCTGTGTTCTCTCTTCTTTAACCCAGCTGTATTTCAAAAGCAGCATCAACTACTCTTTTGCCATGGCCCCAGGAAAGTTCTTTTTATTTTTTATTTTTTTCTTCTTATAACTGCCTCAGACCAAAAGATAAAAGACCAGACTTGACACCTTGTCTGGAAATGTAGAACAAGGGAGACTAAAAAGGTCAGGGTCTGATGCATCACTGGCTTTTGATTAGGCAGGTGCACAGTGTGACAGGCATCCTTTTCTGTGCAGAGCTTAGATACAGAGTCTTGTCCATCCTTACTAGTAGCACCTCAGTGCAAGCCCTCAGAAAGACTCAGAATATCTACAAGAATTGGTCCTTTCCCATGGGACTTCTCACTCCCCATTAGTTCTGGCCCTAAGCTGCTGTAGGTCACCTTTATTCTCTTTCATTCTTCCATCACTATGGGAAACCACTTGAATGGTACATAGCAAATATGTAGAGTAATAATAACGTAGTGGATTAATAGAATATCCTAAGACACTCTGGATAATCTTTCTAAATCCTTCCCCAAAGATTTTTCACTCTCAGAACCTCTATGAGTTCCCACTTCCAACCCAACTCTTTTTTGTAGGCTTTTCTCTTCTTTCCACTTTTCCAGATCAGTGTGTTTGGTACTGTAGTAAATGGATTATGTCTAAAGAGAATGAACAATTATCAGCTGATGACATTTTGCCACTGAATATGGAGGACTGACACAACTGATTCCATAATAGTCTATCAACTAAACTTGATATACCACGCTAAACAATTCAGTTTCTTAGCTGAAACCACTAATTTATGGTGACCAAAATGCACTTGGAGTCAATGCCCCCATGGAAGCAACAAGGGCCCAAACATCCACTAGAATGGATTAAATGGAAAACCATATAAAAACAAAGAAGCTTTTTAATCTGTTAAAAGATGTGACCAAAAAAGTGAAACATTTCTAGAAGACTTGAAGGTTACTGAAGGACACCATGTTAGTATCTAAAGAGAGCAGGTCCACACAAAAAGGCCTCAGTTCTTCTTTAGTTGCTTCAGATCCTTAAGATGAGTGCTCTCCTCTGCCAGGGTACAGGTCATATGTTTCTTATCTGTTTGGAAAGTGTACTAGGAATCCTTGTAAGGAGTGCTGACCTTCAGCCTTCTCAAAGACATATGCCTCTTATTTCCAATGCAGCTGTGTAAGAAAAATTCAAAGCTGTGTCCAGACACTCCTGTGGACAGGCTGAGGACTGCAGAAGAAGGCATCTTGATAAAAATGACATTTCAGACCTGGTATCAGGACTCAGATATTAAAGACATCAATGCACTCCTAAGCAGATCTGAATGCTCAGCAGCTGATTCAGTGCAATGATCATGTTCCCTGGCATACAGGACTACAGGTCAGGAGAGGACAGGACTGTAATGATCAGTGTGGGAAAACTCAGTACAAAATTGTATAGACAGACATGTCTGTTCAAGTGGTACTACCAAAAAGTACAGTTAGACTGGTGAAGATCTCCTGCAGGAAGACAATGGAGAACCCTCCTGCTCAAAGCAAGGAGAAGCCCCTGCCCCTATAGAGGCCTCATCTCCATCCCATAGGATTTGATGATGGCATTTGGAGCAGTTTTATTTGGAGGGAAAAAGAAGGGGGACTAGAACCTGATGGCTGGCAGTGGTGGTGCCACTGGTGCCAGCTGTGCTTTCTACCAGCAAGTTCTGTAGCCAGAACTGTGGTCTCTGTGGGGCAGGGAAGCACCACAGCAAACCCTTCTGCATCCCTTTCCTCCCTAGTGAAGATGAGGTTGAAAGCTGCCACGGAAAGGGGCAGCTGTGTCTTCTTCCCAGAGCAATGAGTCTTCAGCAAGTGGCATAGCTTGTCCCTCAGCATGATGGGTCTGAGGAGCCTGCAGACTTGTGTGAGCTCGTGGTCCTCACTGTGTACAAAAACAAGTGGTGTGGGGCATTTCTGTACTTCTCCTCCTAAGTAGAGGTCCCCAGCCCAGACAGTGCACCTGCAAGACAGCAACAACCCTTTTCCTGATGGAGATGGGATTTGAAACATTTCACAGAATCCATTTCTGCTTTTTTTTTTTTCTTTTTTTTGTTTACTGACTCATCCCTGTCCACATATGCTATAGGCATAATGTGGAATAGAATCTGGCTCTGAAATAGACAGGAAAAAGTTGTTATACACCCCAGACCAAGGTCAGTGCTTGAACAAGATACCACAAGTACTTTTAGGCATTATTGCTGATTCTGAGCACTTAATAATGCAAGGGCAGGATTATGAGCAATCCTCTGGAACAAACACAACACCCAAACCCCTGTAATTTCACATAAACAGTCTGAGTTTAGCAGCTCATAGAACTAATTTTGGTTCCCAACTAAAGTGAAGGTCAGAATAGTTTCCACCATATATTCTCTGCGCCTTCTTTTCCCTTGGCCTATTATCTCTACACCATTCCTGACCTTGGTCAATAGTTTCCAGTGTCGACCTACAGCCCCTTCCTGGACTTCTGTTCCAGGTTTAATATTTTTAGATAGCATGGACATTAAATGCCAGCCCTGGGACACAATGCCATTTATGAGGAACTTCCTGCAATTTCTTCTGCTGATTTATCTTGTCCTGGGCTTAATATACTAACCTACCTGTTTCTTTGACATCTGGATATCGTTTCCCCTCATGGCCTTGGGATACTTCTTGCACCTTTTTTCCCTTATGACAACCAAAACTGGCTCTTGCTAACAGGTGTGCAGCAGCTCTAGTTTAAAAAGTTTGACAGAGAAAAGGTTTTTTTGCATTCTTAATGCCAAAGAGTGGCCTAGTACTTCAATCTTAATGCACGTGCTTGAAGCAGTTCTTTTTCCCTTCCCCCAGCACTTTCCTACAAGCCAAAGCAAGGGGCTGATAGAAGAGGGAGGGAGTCCAGTGAATGTCCTGCTGACTCTCACTATCATCCCTGTATCAGCAGCCAGTGATAACAGCAAAGGTTATTGCTGCAGGGAAATTTCTTTGCCCTCATTTGTAATGGATTTATTATTCAGGCTGCCAAGAGAAATACTATCTTCCCTCTGTTTACCTTAGTCTTTATCTCATATTACCACCCAGGATTGTTTTATGGAAAATAGGCAAGACCCCTGCTGTGCTGGAGGGTTAGGTGTTTTTGCATGGGTATCTGCATTTAGATGGGGGAAGGAGAAGAAAAACAGGTAACTTGGTCAAAACTTTTCAGGATTTTCTAGTATAACTGTCCTAGTAAATAACGTACATTAAAAAAATCTTCAGTGGTAGTGATAACACATCTGTGCTACAACCCTTCTATTGACATCCTGTATCTTAGTTATCTGAGACAGGACAGGACAAACCAGCACTGCCAACAACTAGTACTTAGCAACCATGGCTCATGCAAGCAGTTCATAGCATTTGCTCTAATCATGGCAAGAGTCTGAAATGTAAGCAAGACCCAAGTGATACTGACAAAATGTGGTGGATTATATTTCTGATGCAATCAGAAAAAACAGTCCCTTTCCTCATTTCTAGGTGTTTTTCTGATGCCTTCTTTACTGGCATTTGCATGGCCTTCCATCAGCGTGGATGGAGAGCTGAGCTGGCTGAAAATTATTTTTTTCTTCTTGCATCAAACTTCTTGATCACTATTCCAGTATATAAAAAATTAGGACTGTCCTTTTCTACCAGGCTGCTCCTCAAGGGCCCTAAATTAGGTAATGTGATCACTCTCATAGAGATCTATAGATCAGAGGGCTTCAGAGAAATTACTTTTCAGGCATTTGAAAGCTGAACATATATCAGGAAAATAAAATAAATTTTCTTTCATACCTCTAATCCTAGTCATGGCCTCCTGGAGCTACTCTGTCCATACTCATGGTTCCCTCTTCTTGACCAGGTCAAGCATACCACAAACACACCCTTGAGACTTTCCCTGAAAATTTCCCTTCACAAACCAGTTCCTTCTAAGCTTTTCACCTATGACCACGCATCTTCCTATCTGGCCACATTTGACATAAAAATCATCACTCTCCACTTGAAATTAGCCAAATCTGATTCAAACTCAGGAGCCTGTGGCAGGCCAGCCCTGCACAGATCATAATTGCACTTTCTATCCACCCTCCTGGTGTCAGTCCGGGCTATTTGTCATGGCAGGATTGACAGATCTAATGGGCAATGAATGATTCATTTTACCTGTGCAACAAGTAATCTACAGGGAGAGGGGGAAGAAAGGCATGAGCTGCGGATTCTCTGTGCTGGAATAATAACAAATTCACTAGCTTAGATGGATCCTTAATAAGTTCTGATTATTAGAGATAAGTCTGTATTTCCTAGATGTTCCTTGGTCCTTTTTGCTAAAAATGTCTTCAAGCTGGCTACATCAGAGAATGTTTGTGATGCAAAATTATTTGTCTAGAAAATAAGAAATCTGCTGAATCCATTTCAATCAGTTAATTGAGTGTTTTCTAGTTCTCACTGACTTTAGCTGCTTTTGGATGCACAATCCATTTAGAGAAAGTTTTCTCCTTCTCAGCAGTCTAATATTACTTTCTCGTAATTACTTTTTTTTCTTCTTTTGGTACTTGTATACACACCGTGCCTATTTGATTTGTTCTTGCTTTATCCTAAGACAAGACATTCACTTTTCTACCCCACCAGTAATACACCTCTTAATTTGAAAAGCCATTCAGCAGATGAAAAGAAGAAATTATTTAATAGAAGCTACGGGGTGCTGTAGGGTAGAGAATCACCAAGGGAATTGAGGGCTGCAATTTAAGAAGAGGGGCAGCTGTAGGGGAGGAGGCATCCAAGCTGTGGAGATATGGAAACAATCTCCTAGGCAATAGAGTGTAAGCACAAAATTTTAGCAGCTCAGAAGGTCATCAACTTAATTGCAACCAAGGTCACAGTGGGTGAGGAAGAGTTGTGTATAGACGATGTATTTATTTCTGTGCTTCCTGACTTGCATGCTTGACGTTTTCTTTACTTAAAAGAATCAAATAATCTTATTTTTATTCTACTAAGGTCTGTTCAGTTTTCAGTTTTGAAGCCTGATGGTCCTCACCATGACAGTCAGACCCACTTTAAAGCTCTGAATGAGTCTGGATCCATTTATACAACCTAATTTTGCTGTCTTCTCTTCCATCTGATTTTCTGTGTCTTGCTCTTGTTGCTGGGTTTGTTTAAGTCCTCTCTGCTTGTTATTTTTGCTCTCAGTTTCAACCTGTGACCACATTGTGATGTAGGACAAGACCACCTCAAGTTAACAAGTAATTTACCTTAGGTAGCATCATTGACATGGATATGGTGCTCTGATCAGACTGTCACAGTTGGATTGTTTCTGGAACTGGGACATAATCCTGCCCCTTTAAAGCTCATTTGTTTTTTTCCAAGTCATAGCATATCATGTTGTCATATCCTATCATACTGCACTGCCATCATGCCTATCCTGATCTCTTCAAGTTTCCTTCCAAATTCATCTATTCCAACATCTGCTTCGATGGCTCCTTCATGTCCTTGTGTTCCTGTAAGTATTTATCTGATGTCAGTTGGGAGATTTTTCCCCCCCCCATTCTGCCTCTTTCTTCTTGAGTTATCAAAAGCTGATGATTCTCAAAATCTGCCCTGTTTCTGTCAATTCTGCTCTACTCAGTCTAGTATTAGTCAGTACATGTCCACTTGAATATCATCATATTATCGTGTTATTTCTCCATGATGAAAGCCCTTAAACTTTCTGCTCTTTTTCTTTTTACTTTTTGCTGTGAACTCCACACTTCTTTCAAGTGTCCTCTGAGAGTTCTCTGTGATTGTCTCTCCATATTCAGCCTGGCTTACTATGTGCCCCTGCACAGTTTAAATTCCTATCTTTTGCTACTGTTCAAGCCTCAGTCCATGATCTCTTTCTTTCTTTTACTATAAAAGCTGTCTTTTCTTCCAGTCTCCCTCCCTCTTCCTAACCCTTTTCACAGCATTCTTTCTCTCCCAAAGCTCTAATTGCCTCCTGTAGCTCTTTGAAGCCTCCATGGGCATCTTGTCTAATAATATGTCCTAGTCAAGAGCTTTGTTCTCATCTAGAAGCATTGCCTTATCTAACATCTACTGAAGTCTTTTTTCTGCCTTTTCACTCTATTTCTCTCCATCTAAAGGTATTGCTTGAAGCAAAATAGGCTTGCTGTATCCTCTTCCTGTCCAGATTCTCACCCCCTCATGCCCTTCCGTGCTTTGTCTCTTATTGCCTCTGTGTTTCTCTCTTAGAAACTGTGTGACTGTTAGGTAGTCATACTTTTGTCACCTTTCTCCTCTTCCCCATTAAAAACTCCCTTTTTCACCTTTACAGGCTTCTTTTGTCCCAAAGACTATCTTTTACAGTATCTTCTTTACAGACTTACGGACCTCTTGGGCTGGGCTTTCTTAAGTACAGAATACTATTTTTGCTTTGTTCTTAAATGACTGTTTGTCTATCCTGCATGCAGGGTTCTAAGTATTAATAACTCTGCCTCAGCGAATTCCACTCCTGTCAGTCTGGGGTGGCAGAGGGCTCTGCATCACCATCTGCTGTAATGTCTGTGTGTGCAGTGTTGGTGGCAGCTGAAAAATAGATGTTGTGTTTCACTCCAGAGGAGGCTGCAGCCTGCTGGTGGGCCAAAAGGCTCATGTACAGTGAGGTCATGAAGTGGTCTAGATCTTTCAGGATGAATCTGCTGCAGAACAAACCAAAAAAAGCTCTAGCATAAGCAGAAGTCTCGGAAGTTAGTTATGATGTCTAATAACTGTGTGGGCAGGGTACAGGGAACATTAAGATTGCCATTGTTGATTAATAGCACTTGGATTATTTCAGGTTATAAGTCTCCTGGGACCAGAACATGGGAGCAATGCACGTCTTCGGTCATCCTTACCCACCCCACCCTCAGCCTCTCAGAGCTTTCACTATAAAGGCAGCAGGATGGAAAGGATAGGAATTATGTTTCTGCATCCTGAAAAGCATTCAGGAGAAATAAATAAATGCAGAGAAAGGGAGATCTGAGAGAAAACTGGGAAGAGGAGGGAGAAAAACAGGCGCCTGACTGGACAAGAGACCCATTTTGGGTGACAGTTCTTCCAACTTCTATTCTTTCCTTTATTGTCACTTAATATCCTAATTTGAAATACAGCTGTATTTTCACCTGTCACAAACATATCCTTCTTGAAACACACTTTGAAATACCACTGGGGCCTGCAGTACACAAAGGGAAAAAATGGTATATGAGCAGGTTGTGTATCTTTCCTCTTGCATGCCATGGAGGAGTCTAGAAACTTTGAAACTTTTGTGAGCCTTTTCAAGAGGCTTAGGTGCACTTGAGGAGTCAAGCCACGTGTACAGGTCATCTACATTTTTGCAAGATGGTTATGATGTCTTCGTCTTATTTTTACATCTCCCTTCAACTCTGTGCTAATCTCTTGAGTCTGTTGGTAACCTCTGAAGCAGTAGCAGTACTCCACTGATGAGTCCTGGTGGATATGCAGAGCAAGGCCTGGGAAATAGAAATCAAGACAGAGAGGCAATAAAGAAAATGCAGAAAGAAGAGCTGTGGCAGGAAATTAGAGGAATAGTGATAGGGGAGATTTGACAGCAGTTGCTGGGCAGGAGCAGTGCAGAAAGGCAGATTTTTTTTCAGGATGTTCTCTGTATTCTGTGTTCATGAGACGCATCAGACCTGAAAACATGATAAAAAAAAAGATGAGTAAACATGGAAAAAGATGATGAGTAAAGCCAGAAGTTTGCTTTTCATTAGGTCAGCTGTGCCAGCTGGAAAAAGTGGACAAGCTGTCAGGTCTACAAGCTCTTCTTAGAGTGTGAAATAGAAGCAGAAGATCTCGGATCAAATTCAAGTTGAGAGTAGCTGCTTTGAATTTAACTAGAGTGGTGTCAGTGAGGCTGGAGGCTGTGATAGAGATTATTGGTACCTTGCGAAATAGCAAGCATTGTTAATCATTTCCAGAGAGCTGAAAAAGCACATTTGCCTCCTAGGGAAAAGAGGGAGACGGTTGATTTATAAGCAGAGTAGCATGGTAAGATTAGTGTTCAGAACACAGGAAATATTGTGACATAAATCCAGTATCTCTACAGATTGCATATATTTTGTCATGCACTGAAATGATGAATTTGAATTCTCAGTTTTTTCCTTGTTAGACAATATCTGGGTACAGAGACTAGAGGCAGAGATACTGTTTGATGAGAAGTGGGAATTAGTTGAATACTGGGTCCTTAGCTGCAGATGAACTAGGTCAGGTCCTTCCTAGTGCCCAGGTACCACCACACACACAGTGATTGCTCAAGATCAGCTGCATAATTATCACTCTACCGTCCCATGCACTGATTGAGGTGTATTACACTGTGGGAAGCACGAGTGAGGGCTCAGGGGGTTTGTAGGGTGTCTTTCTAATGAGGATAGTAAAGGTTTCTTGTTCAATAGCATCCAGAGTAGCTTGGTAAATGTTAGCCTTGGGATCCTTCATGCTTTTATGGATGAGGTGAGTGAGACTGGGGCCAGTTTGGAAGCTGAGAGAGACAGTTCTTCGAAAAAGCCTTTCAGGATAGAATCATCCTATTTTAGACTATTATTATATCATTATTTCCCGTGGAAATTCCACAACAATATCATGCAAGACAGACAGTAGAGTTTGATTAGCTGGCAGTAGAGGGTTCATTTCTTTACTGCAGCCATTTCTAATGTGCCATTCTTGTGCCTCTTGAAAAACAAGAGCTAGAAGAATGCACTTTTGGATAAAGGTTCCCATTAGTTTTCTTCAGTGGCTGTGATGAGTGTTTTCCTCCAGTACATATAATAGGGACTGAAGATCTGTATTAGAGCTTTGATGTTTGCTGGGCCATACTCCGTTCAGTTTTTAGGCCTCCTATACATGATGTACCTTGTATATTAGACAGTTGGTTTTTTTTTTTATACACTATATAGTATGTGCTATGCATCATTTTTTATATGTCATAATGACAATGGTCTTCCAAAGGCATCTCAGTAGGTTGGGAGCAATTAATAGCTTTTTTATGGTAACCTGTGAGGGAATCCAAGTGTTTTCCTCTGATTCCCTAGACACTGTCACTTAGAAACCCTTCTTTAAGATGATTCATTACAGGTTTTGTCCTACCTATGGGGCACAGTGTTCCTCCAAAAAAAAGGTACTTGTTGACAATAAAGTGAGTGCTGGTGGGAATGGAACAGCAGAGCCTGTAAAATTTGGGGCAGCACTGATATTGCTTTCATGAATATTCAGTGCCTGCCTGGCCTGATACCAGTTGTGGGTTGACTAACCTTATCCATAGGTTGTACAGACTAACGCATAGATATCCATATCTTTGCAGGAACATGGAGAATGTGGATGAAATTAAGTGTGTCTCCCTCTTGGAGACTTTCTTTCTACCTTACTCTTGAGGACCATGCAGATTTAAAAAATGCAATAAAAGAAATGTTTTACAGGACTCTGCAAAATGAAGTAATGAGACCACTGTTCTGGACCCCAAAAAAGGGTGTTTTGACCTTCTCTCTACCCCATCCTGCCTGAAAATCTCTTAATCAGTATGAGTCGCTCAATATGTGAGGTCCTTTTTTCTTATATAGTTTCTGGGATCTTGAACTCTCTGCTCCTCCTTAATTAATAGTTCTCAGAAGACATATGGTTACAGGCAGCACACTGACAGTACTGGGAGGTGTCTCTACAGCCAAGTTGCTGTAACATGCTTCTCATTCCATTGCTGGCTGGTAGCTCACTGGTGTTGGCTGAGCTCATTGCTTCTCTCCCTGGCTGAGAAATGAGTGGCAGAGTGGAGAGGAGAAGCTGTTGAATTCTCTAGTCTGTGCAAAAGTGAGCATCAAGAAGAATTAAATTTCTGCATACACCTATAATCGAGTACCCACAGAGCAGTTTGGTGATGTGCTTTAAAGTTCAAAGTATTCCCCATAAGAACACATGGGAAGGCTGAGATTAGACTGTAATGTTCAGCAGTTCACAAGGATGCCTGACTTCTCCACCAGGGCTTGCTGATGTGAGCTGTGGTCTTAGAAAAATTGTCCTGGGACACTGAACACCCATCTCATTCCATCTCACCATAGTTGCTGGCATCTTTATGGTTGTTGCTCAGTCTTTAGGACACCTGGGGAGAAAATGAGGAAGCCCACCGACCTTTGTTCTCATTGCAAAGAGGACATGCGTGGGATGGGGAGCGGTGAATGAAGAGATATCCTGGATAATAATTTCTGCTTCCCCCTGTCTCTGTGCTTGTAGCTCAGTCTGTCATACACCTCCTTCTCCCTGCCCCTTCCCTCTCCTTCAGGAGTTCCCCTCTTGCTCACACCTGATATTCAATCCCAGCAGAGTTATTGCGTTTTGCTGAGATCAGACACGGCACTGGGGAATCATGTGGCAGAGGAAGGTTGCTATAAATATAGTTGAACCCTTTGGGCAGGAAGGGAAGAAAGTGAGAGAGGCACAAGGAGGAGGAGGAGGAGGGGCAGAGCGGAGAAGAGCGCAGGATCAGGACGAGTTGGAGTGGCCTGAGGAGAGAGAGAAAGGAAGGCACAGCAGAGAATGTGGAGGCCGTGCTCTGTGCCAGAACACGAGGTGGTTCTAGGTAAGGCCCAGAGCAGCAGCTCAGTTACAGCTGAGCGTGAGGAAGAGCGAAGGAATGGAGAGCTCCGAGAGCAAGACGCGGGAGTCCAGCTCGATGCCAGCTCTGTGGGGTGGCACACCGCAGTACGACTATGTCAGCTTTGAGAAATGCACCCATTTGGGGATCCCTGTGGAGGCAGGACACGAGGCTGGGCCGACAGGGGACGGCCTGCGCTCCCCGGAGAACTCCCTCAGCTACCCACAGGTAGGGCTGGACAACGGGGCCTTGGTTAATGCCTTTTTCCTGGTGTTATGAAAATGAAGCTAGACACGGTTAAGAGGGTTGGGGGTCATTACCTCAGTATTTTAATCAGGATCCCGTTTGATGCATCCACTTCACCCAGGTGACAGCATGGCAAAGGCACACCCGCCGTCAATCATACACACCAGTTATAGACTTTACACATCAGCATATCTAACAAGGGGGCCCAATAATGGGGCTGGGTGGGCTAACCTCTATTTTACAGAATCTGTCCTGCTAGGAGACCTTAGTTTCCTGACATAGTAGGATGTTTGGTCTCCCTGGCTCTGCAGTTCTGGGGTGTTCAGTCTCAGGGCCTGCAGAACATTTACAAAACACTAAGCACTAAACGAACTGAAGGGTTACAAGTATGCATGCTAATACTTGTGGATACCCAGAACTGTGTAAAAGGTATATAAAAGGAAAAATCACTCCGGCATCAGGTGGCTGCACAGCTCTCCCTGGGATCATGCAGGCTCTGGGGCTCTCAGAAGGGCACATCCCTGCCCATCCCCAGTCCCACCAGCTCTCCCCTTCACCTGCTGACTCCCAGGTCAGGCTTTGACATTTATGGCTGTTGTTACACCCAGGATCCTACCAGTAATTCAAGTCAGATGTTATCATGTCCCATGCCATGGATGCACTAGTCTTGGAATAGGCAAGCTGGGAATGGGCAAAATTAAGCAGGGTATTAATGCCTTTGTAACAGCAAAGTGAAGCTGCAGCTGCCTTCAGCTGCATTGTGATATTAAGCAGAGCACAAGAGTGAGTAAAACCAAAGAGAACAGTGATGTATGTAGATGGGTAGATGGGAGGTAGATGGGTATCAATCTGCACAGCTGTGCTGTGTGGATGGACTAAAGCTCTCTTGTGACTTTTCTTTGGCCATAAAGCATTTCGTGGTCATAGACCCACACATGCATATTGGTGTTTTTGGTAACTCTTAGTGGTGCTATAAGTGAGGGATTTTCTAACCCTTAAACTTGACCTGACTCTTGCTCTGGTTCATACAAGCACTGGTTCAGAAAAATGTCTAGGACATAGATTATGGATTTTTGTTCCATTATGCTCTATATATCCCTTACATCTTCTTTTGGGACAGCCCCCTGCAAAGGGGAGGCTTTATAGCAGAGTCCTGGTGTCTTATTTCCTACCACTCTGTTCTGATCAAGCTGACCTAAGAGAGCTTTGGTGTAATGAAGGATCCAGTCAAATTATGAGGAAGAGAGCACGTGAATGTGAAATTCATTAAGTGGCTGTTTCTCCTTAAACAAATACAAATCATCTTACATGGATGGTGTATGATTGGGGAATGAAGGAGAATGCATTAATTACCTCCTAAAGACTTCTGTGATTTAGTGATAGGAAAAAAGGCACATTTGCTACCAAGAAAATCTCTTCCAGCAGACAAGCATCCCAATGAGGATAGTTATGTGTCACATTGCAAAAGATCAGAGAATCAGTTCCATGTGGATCTTTAGGGATTTCTCTTCTGAAACTGCCTAAAACGTGTGAGAGTTTGCATGTCTCCTACACTAAAGTCTTCCAAAACCACCCCGCTGGCTGGTTTGGAAGCAGTATCCCAGATGGACAGAAGTCTGACTGGAGCAGTTTAGGCTTTATCTACAGCAATGCAAGGCAGTGCTTTGGCTACAGTAGCCATGCTAAGAGGGTGAGCATGAGGGTGGGATGGGGTGGGGAGGTGTTTGTGCCCACCTGGGGCTGAGCTCCACTGGAGTCTCACCTGCCCCATGGGGTGCAAATAGGGCTGGAGAGCTGAGGTGGGTGAGGAAAATGCACCTTTGTGTGTGTGCCATGAACCAACAGTGAGCTGGGCTGTGGGGAGGTGAGAGGTGCAAACCCTTTCTCCCGTAAAGCACCTCCATGTACAGAAATATCCCAGTTCACACAGATATGTGCGGGATATGCCAGTCCCACACACCTAAACCCACTCTCCAGTAGGCATAGAAGACACAGTGAGGAAGCATCACCATCTCTGTGCTCTTGCTCCCCGACACCAGAGTGTGTCTGTGTTGAGTTCCAGAGGCATGATGGTCAGTGCACATAGATAGATGACCTCACATGCAAACAAGGCCATCAAACCCATTCCCAATCACATCTTCAGGCAGAAACATCCTCAAGCAAGCATGCATTTGTGAAGGCAGTTTACAATCTAAAAACCAGACAGCTGTATTTATAGTTTTACTGAAAAGTATGTCCTAGGATTTTATACTAACAGTCATGTACACGTGTGCATGTACATTTATCATGGAACTTTGCATGCAGACATATTCTGGCTAAGCCAGGCTTGCTGTGCATGTGTATATTTTGCTAGTCATTCATGCATACCCAGATAAATTATAAATATGCACATGTACTTTTTACCAACATGCCCACTGGTATTCACATGAAAAAATCTGTTGCACGTTTTCATCCATTTCCATGTGGAGTAATCATTAGGATTTCTTTCCGCACTGTCATGTGAAAAAACATTTAACAGAGATTTTGATTCTGCAGTGCTCTTTTCTTTGGTAGCTGTCACCTTCTGTTGTACATGTGATTTGGTTTGGTTTACACAGGTCCCAGAAGAGTGAAATCTTGGTCTTTGGCCCAGGACCTTCAGATAACTGATAGTCAGAAAACCTATAGTGGTTAATACATAACATTTTAGTAGAATAATAAGAATAATATACATATATTTTGGACAACTAGTATAACAGATGACAGATACAGGGCAGATGATGTAATATACCTTGATAAAAATATACATCATCATACACTGTAGGATTTTGTATTGTTTTCTTTCTGCATGAGAAAGCAGCTACAGCTGGTGAAGTATTCAAAAGCTGTGCTATTTGTGACTATAAGAAGGGTGTTCCTGGCAGGGAGCTCACTCAGCAATACACAGATGGGTGTAGTGGGAGGGATGTGCAATAAGAAAACAGGCAATGCAGTAATGCAAGAATAAATGCTCACAGAGAGAGGTAGGTGGGAGGGCCTCTGGAGCTCTCCAGCCCAAGCCCCTGCTCACAGCAGGGCTGACTCCAAAGGCAGGTGACACTGTCCAGAACTTTTCCAGGCATGTTCTGAACATCTGCAAGGTTGAAGATTCCCCAGCCCCACTGAGCACCTGCTCCTATGCTGAACTACCCTCATGAGGATGGGGACATGTTTTCCTTTGCATGGGCTTTCTTTTCTTGAAAGTTGTGCTCTTTCCCTTTGTGTATCACTGTGCCCCTCCATGATATCTTACTCTGATGTTTCCCTCTCTCCCTTCACATAGTGGAAATGCTGTTGGATTTCCCCTTTACTCCATTTTCTTCAGAAACAACTATTATTTTGTTGCTGTCCCCTGACCCTTACATGTGCCTCATTGGCTCTATAGCTAAGCAGTTGACTGAGACTTTTAACTGACATTTAAATTTACTTATGCACTGTGTTTTGGAAGGTTTCACCCTTGAGGTTTTCTCATGGCTTCCCCTTGGTGATCCATCAGAAAAAAATCACCTAGGGAAGATAAGTTCAGGAATAGCAAGATGGCTGTAAGGCAGGAGTGGGATGAATAAGAAAAGGCAGCCTTAATGGATGGAAGCAGCAGATCATAAACAGGATGCACTGGTAGAGCTGGGGAAAGGGATTTCAGGGCTGGAGTATTCTGTGGGAAAGGTACTGTTCAGTCAGAATGCATGGGAAATAGCTTAGGCTTTGGACTGTGGGAGGAGGGCAGTTTCATACAGATGCAGACCCCCAGAAAATAACTCCCAGAAAAGTCTTGAGATTGTGGTGTATTTTCCCCCTGACATTCTGTGCAGCTTTTCCTCTGTTACTCAAACAATGAAAGTTCTCCAATTTTTTAGGAAGACAAAAGATCATTCGCATTGATGAATGCTTCATCTCTGAAAATAAGCTTTACTTGGTTGTGCTTTCTCCCTGGATGGTTTGATTTGGCTTTTTTTGGAGGGAGCAGGGTCAGGAACTGGGGTGTATATTCCTCCCATCTATCCTCAGTTTTATTGATACCTTCATCTGTTTTTGCACCATTTTGATGGTCTCTCTCAGCATTTAGCCAAGGTAGCCATGACAGTACCTTTTTTGGTTCAACCCTTAGGAGGTGAGAACTTCTAAAATTGTCTTCATTTTTTCTGGTGCTCAGAAACCCTTGTGGTCCTTGTGTTAGAGAGGGAGCAACAGAAGAAGGAACAGACAGAGTCCTACTGTGTTATATTTTTAGTTTTACTCTTCTAGTGGAGTGGATATTTCTTGCCTAACCCAATTTTGCTCTAAGGTCATCCTCTAATTTCTGGATTCTTTCTCTGTCGCACAATCTCCTACCATTTTAGATACTTCCAGAGTCCTGGAGAAGCAAAGCACATGTGTGAAGCATTCTTTAAATGCATTGAGGCTACCAGTTTTTCCAGGACAGCAACTTCTTTTTTATGTCTATGGACTAACTCCTTTTTCCCCATATCCTGAGTGCACCATTTTCCAGCCAGGCAGAAGCAGTGAACTAGGATACCACTTGAGAACTTTCAACATTCACACTGTTATACTGTCACGCTGTTCTATCTGGCAGATGGAAGATTCTAATTTGAATCTCATACTTGACATGGGTTTGAGTTTATGGTTGGGTTTAAGTTGTATTTGACATCCCTCATGACCATTTAACAGCAATGAAACACTGGCTGAAGTGATGAGAAGATGCATTTGCCTAAAATCTGCTAGTACTTGGCATTTCTGTCTGAAAAACACAGTAAAAGAAAAAATGAGCAGTTTGCTAGGTAAGACTGCATTTTGCAGGTGGCAGCTCACCCTGTAGGTGAAAATCTTCAGCCTGATGTTTCACTGTCCTCTCTGTTTTAAGGAGTTCAGAGCATGGCCATTATTCACTGCAAAGAGCCTGCACTGCTTAGTTTACCTAGAATGTGTTGGTAATACTGTGTTTAATAATTGAATTAAATTTGTGTAGCTTCCAAAACAGTGATGAATGGAAGAATGCTTTCAGCTGTTCAGATAGGATCAATCTGTTTAAGGGGCAGCAGGTGAGCCATCTTTAGAACAGGATGATTTTTTTAAAGCATAGATATATGTTCTGTGAAAAAAAAAAAATCACTAGGCTTTCCAAAAGGAGTTATGGCACATGATTCAAGTGTCTCTTGAGGAATATGTACAAATAAACAAACAAAATACTTAGGACCTTCAGTCATATTTGTTATGTTGAAATATTAATTGGTTGAGCATAGAAATAGGTGCTCAAAGAAGCTGGGTAATTTCTACTCCTGGAGATGTTTAGGAGTTGCCTGGACAAGGTCTTGGTCAGCCTAATCTGGTTTACCTGGCTTTGGAGTTTGCAGGCTGTGGGCAGAGACTTAGACTAGAAACCTCCAAAGGTGCCTTCCAGTGTAAATCTTTCTGTGAGTCTCTGTATCTATTTTATCTCAAGGGAACGGGAGCATCTCTTTTGTTACCTTGAAAGGGGGAGGCAGGAGATGTCAACTAGAAATGTCTTCTAAGTGTGTGGTAGTGCTTTATCTCTGTCACATGTCCTGTCATTCTCCAGCTAAAGTGTCTGATTTTGCTGATCAAAACATGGCTCATTCTCCTCCTGCCACTCAGAAAATCTCAGAGAAGGAGATGTTGTGCTGGGGAGGGAGCAAAGAGTCACCTTGTCGCAGGTGGGAAGGGCATCAAGTGGTAGCCTGATCTGAAGTAAAGCCAAAACTGGTTCTCTGAAGGACGTGCAAGGAGGAGAGGCTTATTCTCTGCTTCTCAAATGCACACCTTACCCACCTACACTCTGAAAGAGTGAGGTGAGATAGCTGCCTTTCAGAGAATCTAGTAAACAAACATGGGGGCACAGTCGGGGCTCTTCAAACTCCCTTAAGAAGTTGACAAGACAGCACAACTGCCCAGCTTACTGCAGGCCAGTGTAAGAAATGTCCTTGGTAAGCACGTGTAGCTAGTTGTGAATTGCATATAACCAACTGCATTTTAAGTTTAGTACCTGAAGAAAGAGACTAGATTAAGCAATTAGGAATTTCAGAGGAATTCGAGATACATGTGGACTTAAAATGTTGGTTTGGGTAAATAATGGTTGGAGGTGTGCAGCAGCCTGTGATATTTCTGAGATGATGCTGCTTCTTTTCCTCCACGAGCACCATGAGTGGCTGTGTGCCCTGTTAAGCATTCCTTGGCAGCAGAAGGAACAGATGCAGGTCATTCCTGCAGCCTGTGTGAGAGTGTAATGCTTCTCAAAACCTTCAGAGATGTTTCATGGTGCTGCTGAAATCTGTGAGACAGCCCTGAGGATGGTGGCCTCATGTGAACTACTTTGACCTTCTTTTGTACCTCCAGAAAGCTGTCTCTTAATGCTATCTCTTAATGTTCAATCTCTCAGCCATTTTTTCCCCCAATACATTAGAAAATAATGAATATACTGTGATCATATCTTATACTCCCAGAAAGGAGGTTTTGGAGAAAAGGTTTGGAAAAGGTTTTGGAGAAATTGGAAAGAGAGAACTAGGAAGGAAAAAAAGAAAGAAAGAAATGAGCTGTGTCTGTCTGAGAGTTTCTGTGTCTCAGTCTCCCTGCCTGGGTACATTTGGGTCTGTACCTCAGACTGTTGGTAGATCTGCCTTGCCATCCTTAATGCTATTTGTGAAGGAGCATTTGCCTTACCTGTTCCCTGTGACCCCTTTATTTTCTGCTCCTGTAGCTTTATGGCCGATACATGGACCAGATAACGGATAACATTTCAGACAAGGAAGCAGCAAAACTCCTGAAGAAACAGGCCCAAAGGAACCATGGAAGACCCCTGAAACGTGACAGTCAAGTCCAGATCAAGGAAGAGCACTACTCCAAATGTCAAGGTAGGGCCAATTCATGTTCCATTACCCTATGATCAGATATTGGATAAGCTAGCAAGAGAGATGTGATTTAAGCAATTGTGACTGGGGAGAAGCAGAGAGGGAAGGAAAAGGAATTGAATCTCACTGAGTTGAAAAACCTTTTCTATATGAGTTTTCATCCTGGGAGAAAAGATCTGTTTGGAGTAAAAAAACCCTATCCCAAGTAAATAATTTTTTCCACCACAGAGCTCTGTAATGGGAAGAAAAG
This sequence comes from Petroica traversi, assembly GCA_025920805.1. Taxonomy (NCBI): domain Eukaryota; kingdom Metazoa; phylum Chordata; class Aves; order Passeriformes; family Petroicidae; genus Petroica; species Petroica traversi. The sequence continues at coordinate 27,372,835 of JAHLSL010000040.1, read as the reverse complement.
GACCTCCTTGTGTCAGACTTTTGCTGTTAGTGTACAAGATGTTAAAGTCCAACCTGTATGTCCTGCCCTCCCTCTCTCACACAGCTCTGTAACGTCTTATGTAGCTTAAAAGACATTTTTAAAAGGGGAGAGAGGGAGGGGTACCAGTCCTTCAACATGAAGCCCACGACCCCTCCAAATAAATCTTTACTCTAGCAAGTTCTCAGCACAGGAGAGGCAGACACAGCTTCATCTGTGTTCACTCTGTTTTTCTGGTTCACTCTTCCCTCCACAGACTGTGCTAAACGCATCCAGAAATACGTTACCAAGAAGCTTGGAGAGGACTGGATTTTCTTGGTTCTGTTGGGTCTGGTCATGGCGTTGGTGAGCTGGGGAGTGGATTATGCCAGTGCAAAGACCGTACAGGGTGGGTCCCATTCAGGTGTTGCAAAAGCAGCCAGCAAATGATACAGAATGTTTTACAAAGCCCAGTGACCAGTGTTGCTCCTCCTTTAAAATCTGTGTCCCATCCTCAACCCTTGCTGCTTGGGAAGTTTAAAGTTCTGGTGGCATAATAGAGAAAAGGTTATCTAGGGAGAGCTGAAGGAATGGCAGGGGAAAATTTAGAGGTAAGTGGGAAGAAACAAGGGATGTGTGTATGATGAGTCAAAACCAATTATTTTGAATCCCTTTTCTTTCTGCTCTCTTGAATATGCAGGAGCACAGGAAAATGGTTCTGTGGCCTTTCCTGTTATACTTCTTCCCTTTCTCCCCAAGAATATTAAGAACATGGGGGATGGGAAGGGGATCTTAGATGCCCTCCTGACACTGTTTCTGTTTTTTACCTCATTTTTGTTCTTTCCAATTTTTGTTTATGCAGTACCCTGAAGTTTTCTGCTACCTGGGCACAAAGTGCTCTCTCCTTCTGCCCTTTTCACCAAGATCTCCTATTAGCAGTCTTATATCCTTGCACTGCATTTTTCCTGTGATCTGTCTCCCTTTTCCAGCTATAGAACTTACAAAATCTTTCAGACCCCATCTCAGTGTGCACACACAACCCCCCACTGCCACATCCTGTTTACTGCACTGTTCCTCTGTCCTTATCCTCAGTGTCCCAATCCTGACTGGCACATACATATACCAACCTTTTCCTCTTGGCTGCTGCAATTCCTCAAAGCTCCCAACATTCCCAACAGTTCTCCTCCTTCTAGAGCTTCCCCATCTACCAGGTGACTGGCATAATCTACTCTGAGGGATCCTGTCCCTTATACTCCCTGCAGCTGAGTGCTGTGGGGATTTTTTTCCTTTTCCTCTGCCAAGTCTCAGCCTGTACTGAGGCTGTGTGGGGAGCCAGCTCAGGCAGAGAAGACGCAGTTGCAGAGGAGCTGCAGTTCAGTTTGGATTCTCAGCAGCTCATGCTGCTACCATCTGAGCAATGGCAGCACTGCTGTTTTAATAGCTGCTGGCACAGCTTCCATTCTGCTGCTCTAGAAGGCAAATCATAATAGAGCTTTTAAACTAGTTTTTTATGGAGGAATGATTGGTGGACACTTCATTGTCCTTCAGAATCCACACGAGACCCTCAGACTGCCAAATGAAAACACACTGCCAAGTGATTTGTCCTCACAGCTGCATGTAAGACACCTCTTTTTGCCACACTTGTGCACAGGCATTAATAGTGTCTTCTATCCATTCCTGAAGAATGCCTGCTTTTTGGGGGACTTCATACTCAAAAAAAGGCTTGCCTTAGAAAAGGAGCAGTAAATCTCTGAAGGAGATTTAGCATGGGCACATTGAGCAAGTGTGTAACTTTCTGACACCTGCCGGCCTATCTGGGGCAGGTGTGGTTTACTGACAAGTTCTCTGTTTGTGTGTCTGCAGCCTACAAGTGGACATACAGAGCTCTGCATCCGAATGTCCCCCTGCAGTACGTGGTGTGGGTTGCCTTCCCACTTGGCCTCATCCTGTTTGCAGCCAGCTTCTGCCACTTCGTGTCTCCACAGGCTGTTGGTGAGGGCAGAAGGCATGGCAAGATCTGTTTCTGCCTGTCTCGTTTTTTCCTGTTCCATTTGCCTGTGGGTTTTGTTCAACCCAGGCTCTGCTGTTGTTTTCAGGGTCTGGGATCCCAGAGCTCAAGACCATCATGAGGGGAGTGGTCCTCAAGGAGTATCTCACTCTCAAAGCTTTCGTGGCCAAAGTTGTGGCCCTCACAGCTGGGCTTGGAAGTGGCATGCCTGTGGGGAAAGAGGTAAATATTGTTGATTCTGAGTGCAGTAGTGGCCAGGGTCTAGAAGGTGGGAGTTGCCTGTGGAGGAAGAATCTATAAATGTTTCCTTACTTTTACCACCACTCCTCTTCTCAAAGCTCTGCCCTTTCCAACAACACCTATCTTTCACTGGCCATTTTCCTTCCACTTTCAAAGACATTATATAGGAAACATCAAAGAACTCAGGTAGTCTTTGAGAGGGAAAAAAATTAAATGGCGATCAGAGAACTAAGGAAGATTGGAGGATCTAGAGGACAAATCTAATGAGAGGTGGCTGAGGGAAGAGGGATTGTTTACTCTGGAGAAAAGGAGGCTCAAGGGAGAGCTTCTCACTCTCAACAACTTCCTGACAGGAGGTTGTAGCCAGGTGGAAATCAGTAAATTCTCCCAGATAACCATTGACAAGACCAGAGGAAATGCCTTCAAGTTGCACCAGGCAAGGTTTAGATTGGATATTAAGAAAAATTTCTTCAATGAGATGGTAGTTAGGCATTGAAACAGGCAAGTGGTGGAATCAATATCCCTGGAAGAGTTCATAAGATAAGTGGTTATGGCACTTGGGGACGTGGTTTAGTGGTGTACACAGTGATACTGCATTAAAGGTTTGACTCAATGAACTCAGAGGTCTTTTCCAGCCTTAATGGTTCTGTTACTGGCTGAGATGGCCAAAGAGAAGTTACAAGGCCTGCAGTAGCTAAATGGTTGTCAGTAACCAGAGGGCAACCCTGTCTGATTTTCTCCTCCTCTTTTCTTTCAGGGTCCTTTTGTGCATATTGCCAGTATCTGTGCTGTGGTACTCAGCAAGTTCATGTCGATCTTCTGTGGGGTGTATGAGGTAAGGCACATATCTCTGCACACAGCTCTTCCACAGGCTGAGCTTCTGAGACACACAGGATAGTGTGGGTAGGCCATGGAACACAGAGGAAACACACAGTCTGAAGTTCACTGTACTGCTGTAGAGCAGTAAATTACAAACTGAACAAAAGTAATGCAAGGCCAGACATACAGTCCAAATAACTGTGCAGGACCACCAATGTTACCCAGGAATTACACAGAGGCTGGTTAGGAGAATGTGTTTGACAAGTGTTCAATCTCGTGATTGATACCATTGCACTGTGATCATTGACTGTATAAAAAAGTAGCTGCAGACAAAGATTAATTTGTCTTTAAGCCAAATTTATACAGCATTGCTAATTATAGACAGTGACGCCGTCTCTATGCTTTTGCTGTTGCAGAAGAGCCTCTGCAGGCTGATCACCATATTGACTGTTGTATAAAAAAATATATTAACTGCACATATAAATAAATGTAGAAACTCCTTTATGTGCAGGCTCTTAGCAGAAAGTGACTGTGTAATACAGCTGGAGGTGCTGTTTTACTTGAGTAGATCCTGTCTGTGCACAAGGACCAGATGTCACTGCCGGAGACCAGCTGACAGCACAAAAGACTGCACTAAAATGTGTCAAGCCTGCTATTTGTAATAGCGATGGCTGACTGCTGCTGGCTGCTGCTTATTTTCATTGTTCTGGGTCCTAACCCCCCTGGCTTTGCTCCCTCTAACCCCAGCATGCCCGTCTCTGGCTGCACTCCCTGTTCCAGAATGTGCATAGGCAGCTCGACCTCCTGGTGCCGGCTTGCGCAGTTGGAGTCGGATGTTGCTGCAAGGCTCCTCTCGGAGGCAAGTGTCTTCCTATATGTGACATTTAATGTACAGTTCCCCTTGCTGTGAGACTTCCTGCTCTCATGAAGGGTTCTCCACACTCTCCACTTCTGCAATACAAGTTTTTCTTTGCACGTGTTTTCTTTTCCTTGGCAGCAAAAGGAAGGAAAGTTTGCAGGGAAAGTGACCCCTATTTAAAGTGCTGATTTCTAACCATGCAGCTTGTTCAGTCCCAGCCAGACATTGTTCCACCTGGAGAGAATAAAGTGCTGTCCAGAAAGCCAATAAGCATCAATTAGAGAATAAAAGTTTAAAAAAACCCTTTGCAAGAGACACAGGCACAACTTGCAACAAGGGAAATTTTGACTGTGTTCAAAGAAATTATGTTCTTCTCTCCCAAGGTGGCCCAGCACTGGCATAGGTGTTCAGAGTGCCTAGGGAATTTCCACCCTTGGAAAAGTACAGGATTCACCTGGACAAGAACCTGATCTAGCCTTGGAATTAACAGTTCCCTGAGCAGGGAGACAACTTCAGTGATCCCTTCACAACTTTCCAAGATCCCACTTGAAGGAGAAATTTGGAAATTTATGTCTCCCCCATGCATTTGCTCTAGTCTTCTGGTATACAGAATTTCTTTTAAAATAGTCACATGATAACTTCTTCCTAAAGCAGTGGAAATACATTCATAAATAATTTATCTTTCATTTCCCTCTCTCCCCATGCACTACCCTGAACCTCTTTGCATGGTTATTGTGCCCAGAAGTGCAAGGAATTTTTAAATGTCATGGTTTTTTCTAAGTTGGCTTTAGTTCTTCCACGCACTACTTTCCTGTTAGTCTCAAATGGATGAGTTACCTGACAAATGCAGAATTATCTTGCATCAACAGTGTCCTGGTTTAGGGCAAATATTTAGGAGGAAACCTCTGGGGGGTCTCCTCTAGGAAGAGCCGATTCCAATCGCCCCTCCCCCTACAGGTCCGGGAAGAATTTCCTTAGAGAAAAGTGGAAAAAACTATTTATTTAACAAATAGAATATTTACAAGTATAGGAAAAATTTGGATAATATGAAAACAATGAAACCTCTCCTTCCTCTGAAGAGATGGTAGATTCAGAGTCCGTCTGAGTCCGGTTCAGTTCTCCAGTGGGGGGGCCGATTGCCGGGCCCGGCTGTAGAAGTCAGCGAGGGTGGGGGGGGGGGGGGGGGCCCCCCCGGAGGTTCCCTGGTGTCCTGGGCCCACGCAATGCCAGCCAGTCCCAGGAAGAGGAAAAAAAGAAAAAATACCCAGCAAAAGAAACAAAGTCTCTCCCTGCAAAAAGCCGGGAAAAATCCGAGGAAAAAAAACCCTCCGCTGCGAGCTCGTCCAGCACCCACACACCAGAGAGAGTAAAAAAAAAAGAAAAGAGATAACGCTGTCTGCTGGAATGCAGCCTCTCCGCTCTCTCGGCCTTGGTTCGTAGTATCCTGCAGACAAACGGCGAGTGTTTTTTTTTCCTCCACCTTCACTCTCACTGTCTTCCTTGGACCAACTTAAAGCTGCAGAACTTAATGTCCAGCATAAGCAAGAGGACGATTGGGGATACAAACAGGTCATATGGCCAACCCAGGACAACAGTAATACTGATATTTACTCGGCTATTAAAAAAAAAAACCAAAAAACAAAAAAACCCAAGGAAGGAACATAGTTTGTCAGCTACATATTAGAGGTTCTTCAGTTGATAACTTGAGAAAAGATGCCAGAAAGAAAATCAGGCTGAACAAGAGAGAGGCTGAGAACTGTGCATATGTGGGCAGTCCATCAAGATGTAGACAGCCTGAGCTGAAGCCTGAGGCTTCAAGACAAAATTTATCAGTCTGCCAAAAGCCTTGAGAAAAAGTTTCAGAACGAAGGATCAGACACAGTCAGGTGGAACCACTGGTCGTATACAGGGGAATGGTATCTGTCTTAATGGTAAAAAAATATAGCAAATAAACCCCAATCCCAAAAAACTCTCTGGAAGTCTATGCTTCTTGTTTCTTTCTCTGCACCTGGAATTAACACAGTCTCAGAGACTGCAAGATGCATCATACACAGTTCACTGGGAGATGCTAGAGAAGAAAACAGAAGGCTAAACAGGGAGTGATCTAACTGCTGCCTTTGGTAGCTACAGGAGATGTCAGACAAAACAGCCAAAATCTTCTCAGAGAAGAGTGAAAGGACAAAAAGACAACAGTCACAACTTGCAACAAGGGAAATTCTGTCTATGCATGAAAAGAATTTCTCCCCTTGTCCCAAAGATGGTTCAGGGTGGCAGAGACGTCAAGAGATGCTGGGAAATCTCTGCCCTTGTAGCCTGATCCTCAGCATCCTCATCCAGGCACCCTTGATCTGACTTTGGAGTTATATCAGTTCTGAACAGAGCGATAAAGAAGCATTCAGAAACACAGGACTAAAACTTGCTGTGAGTCTATGATAACATTGTAGTAGGGGAACAAACAGAAAGTTATCATTGTTTCTGAAGCCCTAGTTCCTCTTTTGGATTTATGCCAAATTGCCAAATTTGATTTCTATTACCTGGGAGTCATGTAATCTTCAGCTGACCTTGGTCCAGGATATAGCTCTCAGTTTCCTGACATATTTCTCTGGTGTGTAACTTCTTGGTGTTGTTCCAGGTAAATACGACCCTGTGTATTAAGGAGGATGGATTTGAAAAGACGGTTTAGCCTTTGAGAAGCAAATGGTTCCCAGTCTCTTAGAAAGACTGTCCCTTTTATACCTTCCAATCACTATTAGTATGATGACCATTTTCACCACAATAGCACTACGCTTTAGTCGGTGATCTGTCACCCAACCACCTTCCCAGCATGGAGGGAAGGACCTTCAGCATCGGTCCACCCTCCGGTCTGGACATGGGTGTGCCTTGTGCATGCTGACTCACAGGGTAGGTTTTTCGAGGCATTCTGTGGCAAATGTGCATCCTGAGATTCCCTGCCAAAGTAAAAGAGAGAGAGTGAAACCTACTCATGTTCCTTCACCCTCTGGAGGATTTTTCCATGAGACATTTCTTCCACAGTGACAGAAATGTGTGTGTTTCAGAGGAAAATGAGGTGCTGCCTTCTTCACGTCTTGAATGCGTGACTCCAGGTGTATGCCTGTCCTGTGCCAGGTCTTGCCTTTTCAATATTTTGAAGCCATCCAGAAGGGAGGAGTAAGAAAAACATAGCTGTAACCCTGAGACTGGCGACAGAGCTGGGTGACATCATGAGGTCGTACCTGCCGATTTTGTTACTCACTCTCTGCTTTCTTTCTTCTTTCTTCTGTTTGTCTGTCTCTCTTTGTCTCTTTCACCAGTAGCAGCCCTATTATTACACGGATGTCCTGACTGTGGGGTGTGCCGTGGGTGTTGGCTGCTGCTTTGGGACACCACTTGGAGGCAAGTGGCTGTTCTGTTTCCTTTTCCTCAGGTACCTAAATCCTCTCTGGCCTAGTCGTCTTCTCCTCTCCCCCTCTCCTGCACAACATTTTTGATGTGACGTTTGCTTTGGACAGAGACACTTACCTCTAGCATTTTCAGCCTCCCCAGCATCTCTGATAGTCTTTTTTCTACACTTTTGTCCACTTTCTGGAAGCAAGAGGTGAGGGCTCTCTAGAGCAGTGGTCTCCAAACTGGGGTGTGCGTACCCCAGGGAGTGCATACAAGGTGATCTGTTGGGTGTGGGAAGGAAATACCAGAATTTCTAATTTTGTTTAATATAAAAAAGTAATTAGATTAAACTTCACTAATATTAAGTATTTGTATTGGCAGTGGTGCCCTAATATGTCAGATGGCCACTTGTCACATACAGTGCATGAGGTCTAGAGTTGTTCCCATTGTGGAAGAAGCAACTGGCCCTCAATAATTCCTTCTCTTTCAGCATATTGCAATGAATTGCAATCAATATATGCCCACATTGGATTAAGTGGATTTGTGGATTATATTATCTAGTGTTAACTAAACTAATCCTCACAAATTGGAAAAGTGGCTTTCAAAGGTTCCTGCAAAGAGGCTATGGACTGAAGATAATACTAATAATGGGACCACAGAGAAATGACAATGAAGTGGCAGAGCTGGCACTTTTAGTACAGGCCCTTATTCAGTCCCGTTGTGAGGTACAAACCATGGCCAGCTAAACAGATCTGAGAGGAAGTTGGACAAAAAAAGATTAAAATTATCAATGGCTATTTTAAATATGGATTTACATCTGCTATTGTTACCAATGAACCTTATCCTATGTGTATGTGTGTATGACACTTTGAGAAGTTAACTAATGACAGTATGAAGCCGTCAGAATCAGCAAGATATTTAAAATCTAGAACATGAAGACAAACTTCTACAATTTTTAAAGTGATATTTCCAGCCATGTGACATTCAATCCACTACTTTATGATATTTCACTGACTCTAATGACAAACATGTAGAAGCTTCTTTTGAGGTTTCTTGCTTCACAGCAAAAGAGAAAATGCCAGATAGTACAGGGGAAACACTTGTTCTTCCTGCCATAAAACGTAAAAATGGCTGTGATAACACACAGAAAGCCATAGAGCAGCAAACTAAAACGTGTTCCTTCATCAGTAAACACTGCTGGAAGACACATGGCAGACACTGCTTAAGGTTTGAAGAAACATGTGTCTGAACAAATTATACAGTAGGATAGGCTTCCTGTGCAGCTGGGTTAAAGTACAGATGCTTCTGAAATGCCTCAGATGGTGGTATTTCCCAGATTCTGTTTCGCTAGTGAAATGCAGAACTTCTTTCTGTGAGACACTGAAAGGAAGATTAACCACAGAAGCTGTATTCTCAACAGTAAATTACTTCTTTGGCAAAAAGTGTTTTATGGAAGAGCGGTGCAAGTGTAAAAAGTGGTGAAGCAGAGTAAAAGAATTGGGGGGTAAGGTTACCTAGGCACCACTACACCTGGAATTTGTGTGCTGCAGTGTTCACAGACAAGTTATTGCAGCAAAGAAATGGGAGCCAGACATGCACAAAGTGCTACAGGATGGCATTGATGTGGTTTATTTCATAAAAACCCTGAAAGAGTGGAATCTTTACTATGCTTCATAATGAGATGGGAAGTGACCATGAAAATCCTATAGGCATTTGCTGGTTATCTCATAGCCACTGAAGTTAAAGTCCATTTGCACGTTTTTCTTTTACAAAAAGACAAATGCTGTCAGTAGATTGCTACCAAGCAGTTATTTTTGAAAAAGTAAACAAACTTGATGTACTTCAAGGTGAAAATAATGTTCTAGCAGTGGGTGAGAAACTGCTTTTCAAAAGAAACTTGTGGAGGTTTTGTGAATCTGTTGCCAAATACAATGTAAGTGCCTTAGCTACAAAACCTCTCTCATTATACATATACTGAAGAAGCTTGAAAAAGAAATTTCTACTTGTTTAAAAATCATCAAGATTATGATTTTCAGTGGGTTTTGAACACATTTGTTAAAAGTATAAAAATTCAACATCTTCTGATTATTTTGCGAGAAAAACTGATTGACATCAGGGAGGTAGAAAATTTACTATCCAAATTTTAACAAAAATCTTTGCATAGGTAGTGGGTGGGATTGAAAAAATAGTATCATGATTTAGCCAGCACATCCAATGATACATTTCTTGCATTTGGATCTACAACTCTTTGTAAGATTTTTTTTTTTCAGTATGACAGCCATTAAGACCAAGTATCAAAATAAATTGAACATAGAAGAAGATCTTTGAATCCCTGCATCACAAAGTGTTATATTTTAAAAAATAAAGAATATTAGTATTTTAGTGAGAACAATTTTTTGTTCCATTAATAAATAAAACAAAATATTTTAAAATTATTTTTATTTCATCTTTATCTCGTCATTGTTTAATTTCTATTTTTGTGGATGTTTTATATTGTATGCAATATTTTAGTACAGTAGTACACACATATTATTTTTAAATAAATACACATAAAGTGGGGAGGGTACATGCTCAAAAACCCTTTATGGGTAGGGGCGCATGACCAAAGAAGTGTGGAGACCACTGCTCTAGAAAGCCATTTAGAATCCTCTTTCATGCCTCCAGCATTACACTTGTTATTTTAACTTTGCTCCCTTTCCAACTCTTTCCAGGGGTTCTTTTCAGCATCGAGGTCACCTCCACTTACTTTGCTGTGCGCAATTACTGGAGAGGCTTCTTTGCAGCCACCTTCAGTGCCTTCGTGTTCCGAGTCCTTGCTGTCTGGAACAAGGATGCAGGTAAGCTAAGAGCCATTCCTTGCTCTCCTTGTACAAAAGTGGCTCTGTTAATGCATTACTTTCCATCTTCCCCAAAACCACAGTGTTCTAATGGTATTTGAAACTTCTGCCACAATGCGTGACTTCCAGCAGCACAGAAGGAATGAGAAAGGGAAATATCTTTTCAGTTGGCTTGCCCAACCTATTCCTAGGAGTGCTGGGATGTATCTAACTGATAAATGACAGAATATGAGTTCTCAGCAAGCAAAAGGGCCCATGAGGTGGGATTTTTTCGCCTATACTCAGAATAGTGTCCAGGCTGCAAACACAGAGATATCCCATCACAGAGGATGCAGTCCTTGCTGGAAAAAGCATTGTAAGCTTTGGTCATCTCTTGAATAAAAAACTTTAAACAGATAGTTGAGAAAATTGAGATGATTAAATTATTAGGAGGCTACAGGTTTGGTAGGATCTGACTGAAGGTCCTGAAAAAATAAAGTGTCTCAAGTAACTGAAAAGCATGAGAGTGACATTTATTGCAGACAGAAATAGCAAAAGTCAGGCTTTTTCAGGAAAGCATCTCAGTCACTGTGGGAATAGTGTTTTGGTGCAGAAGGCTGCCATTTCTATGCCACTTGTTCCTTAGAGTACCTTTATCTTTTATTCTTACAATTCCAACAAATTTACTGTGCTCCATGTGGGCAGTTTATCTATTTAAAACTGTTGTAACTTGTCTCTCTTGACTTCAGAGGGCTGAATTTTTGGGGGATTTGAATATTCTCTTGAACACAGAAAATGACTACACTTTCTACCTGAATGTGGAAAGTGACTCCATCTTTCTTTGTGTAGCACTGCCTAAAAGTGAGGGTCTGTCATTAGGTCTGTCAGAAAAAAAACCAAAACTATATCTTTCCATTCTTTCCAGAGAAAAATATAAGAAACTCAAAGACAGATAACAGGAGATAATTTCCTGTCCTTCACTTTATCTTTTCTGACTCCCTTACTGGTCTCTCAAATCACTAGAAATTAGTTTAATTTCAAATCACTAGAAATTAGCGTAATCCTGAAACATCTTGACTCCTGTCCCTTCTTCAAAATCACCCAGACAGCTTTAATACCCATATTAATGGCTCCTTAAGTTCTTCTTCATTGACTGTCTTGGTTAAAAAGTTCCATGATTCAACTGGCTATGAAAAATTGTTCCTTTTCACAGTTCTGTATTTTCTTTGTGTTGTCAGTCTCCTTGTCATTGTATTAAGGAACTAGGAACTTCTATCTAGCTAAGTAATTCATTATTTTATGATATTTTATCATGTCTGCTCTAACTTGTCTTTCATGTCTTTTCTTGCTCATTTATTTCCCTTGGAAATGGACACACCCAGTCTTTTCAGTCTTTGTTCATGCAAGGTTTCTCTATTATGCCTGTAAGCTGCCAGGAAGAAGCAAGTAGGGACGTGATCACATCAGAGTGGCAGATGCAAATAAGATGTGTAGCATCTCACCAAAATTCTTTTATTCCTTAGACACACAGAATCTTTGCTGGCTTCTTGATCCTCATGGCTTTGTTGGCTGGCTTTACACCATTATCTGTACTTTCCAAATAACATCTGGTTATTTGCCAATCACTCTGGTTGGCTGCTGCAGCCTGAGCCCTTCTTTGCCAGTCTTGGAAGGTTGGAGTTCTGCAATTTGCAGGATTTCTGGTTTACCATGTCCCAAACTTTCATCTTACTTGCCATAAGATTTCATGCCTTGCCTTCCTCCTGCTCCTTCTACACATGACTTGGTGTTATCTTAAAGTTCAAATCTATTCTTAAGTAGACTTGCACATTAACAAGACTTTCCCCTTCCTTTTTACATCTAACCTTGTAAGAATTGAACAGATACACTAAACTAGCACAGTTTGTAGCCAATGGAGAGAAAAAGGCTTCGACATTAAGATTCAGGATGGCTTACTCACACAGGAAATAGGATGAAGATAGGTGGGATGAAGATTTATGTGGAAATCGCTTTCTGTCCTGTGGGAGTAGAGACGTAACCAAGAAAGACCCAGACTAAATGCTCAGACAGTTTTTCTTTCCTCTGGTCATCTTTGCCATCCTGTAGCAAAACTCTTTGAAAATTAGTTCACCATAATTTTTAATGCTCTGCCATTTAGTGGCTTGGACTATCTGTTTCCTCAAACTGAATTGAGATGATCCCTTTCTTGGGCTGATCTAACAAAAAAGAGGTCATCATCTTTCATCCCTGACTGTTCTTCTAACCCTCCCTGGTACCATCTCTGTGTTTGTTGTTCCCCTCAATTCAACTCACTTCCCTAGCAGAGGAGTAATCCAGGGAAAGAGCAGATAGTTTTTCTGGCAGGTTTTAATGAGGCAGAGGAACTCAGAGGAGGATGTCATGTGTCAGAATGGGTCCGAAGGGAGAGGAGAACAATAGTACAGTCAGGAGGGAAGGAACAGGGGGGAAGAGACAGGGAGCGAGATCTTCCCAATTTGTACAGCAAAATGCAGTTTTAGGCTTAGCTATCTTAGGTAATGTAACCCACTGAGACCTCATTAAATCATTACTCTAAACCTAGTTCTGTCTGACCAAATAACAAGTAGTTAATGCCTCCTGTTATTATCATATGCTGGATTTTCACTGCTTCTTTTATTTCCTCATTGAACAAATAATTCCTTCATCCAGGGCAAGTTGGGATTTACATCCATCCTCATTCAGCTGCACTTCCACTCTGTATTAAATTGCCAGTTTTTCCTTCACCTTTTGGTATACAGATGTTTAGTGTTTCCACACAATAACATATCTCCAGATAAAAGCAGGACAGTTTCAGCATCTCATTGTAGCAGGGCAGCACTGCCAGGCGGGGTGAGCTGGAGAAGATGGCTTAGCTGATCTTTTCTATCTCTGATTTCTAAGCCTTTCATTGTTTTGGTATGAGCGGTAACTTCAGTGAGGATCTGAGTTTTGTTTCTGGAAGTCAATCACCACTGTGAGAAGTGTCACATTTTCAGATGTACAGGCACCACCTGCCTCAGCAAAGAGACCTATTCCTTATTCCAGTAAGGATACTAGGAAGAGCTTTTTTTCCATAGTGAATGGATAGTAGAATACAAGAAAGAAAATAAAACCCTTTAAAAAATCAGGGATTGTAGCTAAAGCAATGCATACATTCTCTGAAAGCAAAGCCAGACCATCTAGAGAGCCAGGGGTGCAAGTGCTCAAAAATAGAAACTACTAAATCAGAGAAATCTGCCAATCTGTAATAATGTATTTAGTGTCAGGAAACCACACAGGAGCATGTATAAACTAGTTTCCTTGTCCCTACCCCTGGGTTTTATTGCATTTAACGTCTCACCTCATTGTTTTATTTCCTCCTCTACCTTTTTTCTCTCACAGTTACCATCACAGCCCTGTTTAGAACAAACTTCCGTATGGATTTCCCCTTTGATCTACAAGAGCTGCCAGCATTTGCCATAATAGGGTAAGTTCCCAGGAAACTAGCTGCTTGCTCTACAAAGGTTATAATATGACCTCTGTTACAAATTCTTCTGCCAAAAAGTTACATATATCACATTTAGTCACTTTGGTTGTCACAAATAAGGCTTCTATTTGTTGGAATTCTTCCATCAGAAATGGTTCATGCCTATAACAATGGTTAAGGAAAGAAATATGGGTATTTTTAAGGTGTTTATTATTCCCTGCCCATATATTTTTTTTCCAGAAACTAAGCTTGGAGGTAAAAGAAAAAAAAAAAAAAAGTAAGAAAAAAAGTAAGACTAACTTGGTCAAAATTCTGGGAATAGATTTACTGGATGGTCCTTTAACTGTTTTGACAGTATCCCCAAATGAATTGATCCAACAAGAATGGCCTTTTCACACTACAAAGATTGGAACAAAAGGTTTAACCTGAAGTTTCTTTTTCACGAGGTCAGAATGATTATCATTTTTGAGAGAGGTTAGTATACCCGACATGGTGACAAGGGTAACCAACCATAATTGGATTCAGTGAGAACAAAGGTTAATTGGAGGAAATGATAGAATGAACTTAGGAAGAATGAAAACTGGGAAATACTAGAGAAAAGATGAGTTTGGAATTACTGTGAGGAAACGTCTTTGGTTAGAGCTTGAGGGATTCTCCAGGGAAATCACTGCAGAGCAGTAATGAAAGGAATGTAGGAACAAACACTTGCATATTCTGATGCAAGACCCTTATCTAAGACCAGAAATACACTTGAGGCTTTCCAGCTTCTTTTAGTATAGCTGCCCTCTTATAAATTTACTTGAACATGAACCCAAGTGGGAATTTTTGAAGACATCAGACATATTGAAAAACCTGTGAATACACAGGAGCTTTTCCTAGTAAGATGTACTCACTTTGGTCTTCCTCTTAAACAGACTTGCCTAATGAACTTGGGGAAATCTATTGATTTAGACTGGCAAGGAAAAATGTAATCCTTGTGATTTACAGGTGGTTATTAGAATGCAAAGCTTCTTGTCACCATGTTTTGGACAGGGTTGACAGAGTTGGCTTTTTTCAGCACATAGGCTAGGAAAGGAATATATGACAACTGCAAAATGCTTTCAAATGCCTGGGTGTCCAACGTGGTATTTAAAGTGAAAAAACAATCCTAAAGGCTTGGATAGTCTTGAATAAAGTCCTGACACCAACTTGGAATGCTCCAAATTCTCTTAATATTAAGTCTCAAAGTTGAACTCTTTTCCTACCTGACAGAGTTCTTCACATTCATGTAGGACAAGCACTATCAACGGGTAGATCTTGTCTCTCTGTGTCAGCAAATGTTAATTTGCATAATCTATACAGGACAAGCACTTCCAGTTTTTTGATAACTTGATATACATGAATGGAGATATCTATATTTTAATATAAAATATAGAGCAATTCAGTTCACTGTGCTTATATTGCCTAAGGGACTGGTCTATTTTAAACACTGTTCTAATCAGTGCCGGCTTAAAATATTTAAGAGTAATTCATTGGACATGTTTGTCCGTGAAAAGCTTTCTATTTAGTTTAAACGCATTTCTGGGCAATTTTTAAACGATAAAGCAGGATAATTTTCAACACACGATGTTTTAAGTATACTAAATTAATCATTGAATGAAATTTGGCAAAAGCATGCATAACATTTAACAAAGCAGAAGTCCATTAATTTTAGAAATTAATAGAATGGAAATATTAACTGTTTATCCTCAGTATTATGTGGGTTAATTACTTGCCACATAAATTAAGGTTTCCATTTACCAATTCTAAAGGCAGGTTTTTTTCATTCTTCTTTTTTTTAAATTTTATTTCATCTTTGAGTATTAGGCCTATTTATCCAAGTCTCATTAAGCTACAGAGCCTAAGGATCAGGGCAATTCTTAGACAACTACACTTTTTTTCTTACTTTATTAAGATCAGGAACATAAGCCTTAGTGAATAGGATCATAGAGATGATGTACTTTGCTTTAGGCACAAGAGTTCCTATTACTATTAGTAATTGTTGCAGGCGTATAATTTATCTGAATGAGACTTAAAACTCCCTTCATTTTTACTGTTTTCTGTTCCAACCTGATGTTTAAGTACTGACAATACTGGTCTTTGCTCTTCACGAGCCCCCACTGAGAACTGTCAGTCTCTTTTTGAAGATTATTTTATAGATTCTCTCCTCTCAGCAAGAGAAAAATGGTAAAATGGTAGTGTGCATGAGAAAGAGGTTCAAGATAATTTCTCCCCTTTCATCAGAGACTTGACATCTTTAAATGAGCTGCTGTAGGAGTAACCCTCTAGGTGACATTAAAAAGATTTCATGAACAGCTGAAGATTAAACCACTTAAACTCACTTTCTTGGTTCATGGTTTGTGTATTATCTGTAGTTCAGCACAATTTTATTTCTTTTTCTCCCTTTTAGCATATGTTCTGGATTCCTTGGAGCCTTTTTTGTTTATCTCAATCGCCAAGTAGTCCTGGGTGTCCGACGTCATAAAGCTCTGAGCCAGTTTCTCACCAAATAGTGAGTGCTTGTGAAGATATTTTTTCTGAGGACCTAATTCTTACACCCTACTGGTATTGGATAGTATCAAATGCTTTCTGGGACATAGCAGAATAATTTCAAGCATAAGATAGTAAAAATACAAGAAATTGGTCCTATATGAGAGTAAGATCTCTGCAACCAACAAGAGAATTTTTCCTGCACTGGATTATCTTTTTGATCAGCCTCAATATTTTCAAATAGCTTCTTGATTTAAAAGGGACACTCTGCAATATTTATTAAGAGGATAAGGCAAATTATTCATTGAACAGAAAATGTTTTTAAATAGAAAGTCTATGATCATGCTTCTTAAAATCATGCTGTTTCTGGTTTGTTTGGGTTTTTTAGGGTCTGTGAAAAATTCAGCATAATTTGTGTTTCATGAAAATTAAATACAGCTTAAATCTAACTATGTCTTTAAAATATATATATTTGCTTTTTAATCAAAGTGTTGGCAAAAATGTAAGGAATGTGCTGCGTACTTACGAACCGAAAGCTGAAACTTTGGGTAGTAACCAAATGGTGTGAAATACAGCTTGGAAGAGAAATGCAAAATAAAATAAAAGTCTTGACAATAAAGTTTTTACAGTCAGCTTGAAGATACTGGTTTTCCCTTCCTAATAAAATCCTAACCCTCAAAGTTTATAACTTGAAAAAGAAATGATGGCTAGCTGTAAATGTCTTCAGTCTCTTTACAGAAAAAGATCTGATGCTATGAGAATTTTAGAAGTTGAGTGGCATGGAAGACCTTTCTTATCAAGTTGAAGACTTGAGCAGAAGAAAAGCTCTAAATAACAGAAGTTCAAACTAACTTACTTTCTTATGTGGAAGAAAAACTGTCTTTATTCATCATGTAGCCTTATCCAGAAGCAGCAGCAGGGCTATCAAATCAAGTTAATACAGAAGTGAAGCAAAGCCTGAAAAATGGGAATTTACTTTTCACTGATTTGTCAGAATTTTTTAGGTCCTTAGACTGAAAAAAACTGAAGGTTATATTTTTGTCTTCCTAAATCTCAGCCAACACTTTCTGTAGGAAACAGTAACTTGCCAGGGGACACATGACAGGATTAGTCCTGCATGTGGAAGCAGTTTAGGTTCATGTTGTCTTAGTGCTTGTGAAGTGTCACAGTTTACCCAGAAACCCATCCCTGGACTGGACACAGCAGAAGGAAAATACAGATGGCTTCAGCCTCTGTCCAGATGTGCCTCACTGGCCTGGCACTGCTGGACCCACTGGCTACCAAGACACCTTCCCCAAAATTGTGAGTCAGCAATTGAATGGAAAGAGAAGCAGTTTTCCCCATAAGAATTAATGCAGAAGGGGATGCCTGTCAAAATGTATGAAAAAACCCTATATTTAAATCCACCAGGATGGGATACACTGCATGAGTGGTGAAGAAGCATGACTGCCATAATCAGGACAAATGGGGAAAATAGTGGCTTTTGACAATAGGTAAACACATCATTGCAAACACACATTCCTCCCACATATTTGAGTTTGTACATGTTGTACATCCCTCTCTTCCTCCATCCCTCCCATTACATTAATTCCGATGGGAAAAAAAGATTTGCTGACAGGTGAACTCTACAAATTATGATGATCAGTGGAGCAGGGCATAAACCGCCAGTAACAGCCCTCCAAAGCAACGGATACAAAAACAGAGAGGCTTCACAGAGATAACCCTCCTAGTCCTGAAGAGATGGTGCTGCAAGAGCAGAATGTGAGGTTGTGTTGTAATAACTTTTTCTTTCTTTACAGCCGGCTGATATACCCAGCGGTTATAACTTTCTGTATAGCATCCGTGACATTTCCCTATGGATTTGGGCAATTCATGGCAGGAGAGGTGAGACTGGAACGTGTATTACCAACCCTGTGCAGGTCTGTGGAACAGTATCTCCTTGCCCTCTGTCCCAATAACTTTGGGTCATGGAAAAGGGAAGGACGATATGGGAGGAGTTTGGACTGCGGAGGCATTATTTGATCTCTGCTACCTCCTTCATAGAAAACTTGAAAAAGGTCCACTCTTTAAGCAAATAATAAGGAAGATGTTACCCCATGTGTAAAAGTAGTGATCTTTTCATCTGTTTGAGTAAAGTTCTGTCTCTCTTCCTGAAGATTAAGTGAATTAAGTCTCACAGTCACGAATTACCACAGTAAAAGTCTCCTCCACTCCCTTATAACTGAGATAGAATATTTACTCCATCTAATCTCATGACTCATAACTGGTTTTTCGCTGTTTAGTTGATGCCACGGGAAGCCATCAGCACTCTCTTTGATAACTACACCTGGATCAAACACTCTGGGGACACCCAGATCCTAGGGAAATCTGCTGCCTGGATCCATCCTAAAGTCAGTGTCTTCGTCACCATCCTGCTCTTCTTCCTCGTGAAGGTAGGAAGCCAAGCTCACCATAACCCTTCTCCACTCAGACTGAATGTTCTTGCCCTTTCATGAGGCAGTTTGTAAAGTGCCAGTGAGGAGCTGCTGGGTATTGAACTAGAGCTGCAAAGGATTCCTACATCTTTTGATGTGATGCTTGTCCACCTTGAATTACCAAAATTATTAGGGAATAGTTTCCTTAATTTAGTGGCCTCCTTTTCTGCTCCCTAGGTTGTCCTCCTCATGCATCCTGCTGAATGACCTTTGGTATTCCCTGGATAGTAGCTGGTAGGAAGGACTAAATCAGGAAAGATTTCTCAAGTTCCACAAAAATAAATGCTCGAATAGAAAGCTCTCAGATAATTTATGTTTGATCCAAATGAAGTCTGATATAGTCTATCTGATATTCCTGACTTCAGACAGGAGACAAATAGGAATATGCAAGCAAAATCTATAGTTGTGTGAGGCTCAAGGACTTGGAGCAGTCCATCAAAACTTGATGTAGAAAGGCAGCTGGAAAGAGTTTTGCTCACTTCTCAGAAAGCAACAGCAGATTAAAAGTTCTGAGCTGACATGGTCTGTGGAAGTTGCAACTGTTCAGCCTCTGAAAGAATCAGCTGTGTAGCTGACCCAGAGAAAAAAAAAGGACAGAGGGGGAAAAAAAAAGACATTTGAAATAAGAAAACATATTTCAAGTAGCAAGTAAGAGGTTTTCATAAGGTGAAAAAAATATACATACAGAAGGATAAAAATACCATAGAATAGATGCTAATTCTTTTATTATTTATTTATTGCAATGGAGCAGAAGAGCTGGGGCCACCTTGCAATGTCAATTGAAAATTTCGATAGATCAAGAATGGCTATTGACACAAGTGTTTCCACCTAAAGTAAAACACTATCAAATTTCTGACAGGTAGTTAAGGATCGTCCTTCTGTGATAATTTTTTTTACAGTGTGCCAAGCAGAAAAGAACTTGTTTACTTTAAGTAAAGAGGGGTGGACTCCATGGTGTGTCTGTCCTGAGTCCATCTGTTTGCCTTTGGAAGAGCTGTATCCTCAGCCACTAGATTCCTTGGCACTGTCCTACTAACTAAGGGCTTTCTCTACTGGCTAGATAACTGCTCTTGATTTTCTTCTGGATATATTCAGCATTGGGATGGACCACATAAACAAGAAACTGCTGTTTTGACTCTGAGCTAAGGCTTGGCCTGATTCTCCACTGCAGTAGAGTTCTCAGCTGTATTTGGCCAGGTTTGGTACAGCAAAGACTGAGCTTGGTTAGCAGTACTACACCTCTGCAGCTTTCTGGTCTCTGTAGCCAGGCTGGGAGCAGAGTGGGGCAGCAGGAAATGCTACTGCTGCTCAGTAACAACTGCACCCTCTGCTTCTGTTCTAGTTCTGCATGGCTGTTATTGCCACCACGATGCCAATCCCCTGTGGAGGCTTCATGCCTGTTTTCGTATTAGGTGAGTCTCAATTTTGTGTTGCAGCATATTCAGCTGTCAGGTGGAAAGAATACTGCCTACACTGCCTACACACCTAGCAGGGTTCATCTGGTGTATGAGGAGTCATCACTTGATGTCTATGGCAACCTGCTTAGCAGTCCATAAAGCAGCATCTGGATCTATGCTTCCAACATTTCCCCAACTCCCCATAACCAAGTGCTGAGTAGGAAAACCCCACCATTTTACATAAGGAAAGCCACACTTGGGGAGGCAGGATGAGCCATGGCCTTCTAACGTCTATGCCCTTTCACTTACAGAGAAGCTCTCATCCTCCTTTCAGCCCTGAAAGCCAGCCAGAAGAGATAACCCCAAAACTAGTACCTGCAATGTAATCTACCACTTCCTCCTTTCTTCTGACTGAAACGTGTAACATAAAAAGTTTATTGGTTTCTAACTGGTTTTAATTCCAATAACAAAAAAAAAAAAAAAGAAAAGAAAAAGAATATGATGATAATGTTAAGAAAGAGAGGCTGTGTTAGACTGAACTATACAAGCTCATGAAGTTCAGCATTAAGTAGCCACAACTCTCAAAGAACCTCTGAGTTCTGGCAGGCAGCAAGTGAGCATGAGGCAGTAGCATGCTCTTGCAGTGCTGAAGGCCAACACCATCAAGGCTGTATTAGGAAAAGACCTAGCCAGCAATGCAAAGAAATTGTTTGTGTCTATGCATTCAACATTTTGGATACAATTCTGGAACACTGTGCCATTTTGTGTCCACCAATCCAAGAGATCTTTGGAGAGTTGTAAAACCTGTCTGAACAACATACGGGGTGACTCCATCTCACTTTGAAATTAGCCCCTTTCTGAGCAGGCGAGAGAACAAGACCTCCAGAAGTCCCTTCCCACCTAAACTTTTCTGTAGGCTATGATTCTAATGTTTGGACATTCACAGAATGAGAGCCTGAAGGGCCTCATTTGTGATCTGGATCAACACTGTCCACAGTCTGAAAATATGCCCTCCAGCCCAGGAATCACAGGTACTGCTGTGCCTAGTGTGCTCAAGTGAATGAATGAGGGGTCAACTGTATTTACCTGTCTTACTATCCTCTTTCCTCTTGTAGTCTAACTTCTGTATTTTGTAACTGAGAGCTACTCTTTAGTCTCCAGTGTCATTTTAATGTAAGTTTTGGCTTCATTTCTGTTAGAAGATAGCCAAGGGATTGCCCAGCACAGCTGCACAGCACAGGCTGGATGTTCCTTAAATGTTAATTCCATAACTGTCAGCGATATTTTCCAGGTGCTGCATTTGGACGTCTCATTGGGGAAATCATGGCATCGCTTTTTCCCAACGGCATCCTCTTTGATGATATTCTTTATCAAATCTTACCTGGAGGCTATGCTGTCATTGGTGAGCCTCCATGCCTTCCTTTTTTCTCACCTGGTCCCACTGTTGTAATTTTCCTGGTTGACATGGCATGCTGCTTCTATATGACAGTCTTCTTCTTTTCCTATTCCCTCTCCTACTTGGGAAAGGTGCAGCAGCTTTGACAGGAGCAGTGAGCCACACTGTCTCCACTGCTGTCATCTGCTTTGAGCTGACGGGTCAGATCTCCCACATCCTGCCCATGATGGTGGCTGTCATCCTTGCCAACATGGTGGCCCAGAGCTTGCAGCCCAGCCTCTATGACAGCATCATCCAGGTGAAGAAGCTGCCCTACCTGCCAGACCTGGGCTGGAATCACATAAGGTATAGTAGCAAAATAGGGTGGAAGCAGGGAGTGGCAAAGAAAGCAGGAAAGGGCTAAGACCACAGAGGAATAGAAGGTTATGAAAAGGGTCCAGTACTACAAAGGAGTGAAGAAGGCAGAATAGGCCTGCAAGAAAAAACAAGTGTTGGAGTAGAATTAGGTTTCTACGAAAATGGAGAAAAGTCCTCTTCTTTTCTTCACTGAAAGCACGAGTTTGAATAACCTGCAACGTTGCTGAATTTGTATTAAAATTGCCAAATTGCTTCAGCTTAAAATTTTTAAAATCAGGAGCTTCATTTATCTAAATTTAGTGGGGTTTAGATATTTTTTTCCCCAGCAAATGTTTGAAATACTTTATTTGGATATTTTTCTTGAAGCAAAATTCCTATATTCCTATATATGTCTTCCTCTTTCTAGTATACATCATACACGTAGGTATGTATATAAAAACCATCCATACATATATGTATTTTTTGGTGAGGTGTAATGGAGTGAAATATAACTGTTATGGAAATCCAGTTAACCTGTGTTTATCCTCTTGGAAAATCCTCTGGCTACTTTTGATGTCTGGAGATGAGAAGATCATTTGCAGCTGTATTTTGAACACTTTTCAAAGAAGGGGTCATTTATGTATTTCTTTAGGGAATTTATCTGCTTGACACTTTTAATATCGTAACTCTTATCATCCATAAATTCACAGCAAATACAATATCTTTGTTGAGGATATTATGGTCCAAGATGTGAAATTTGTTTCCTCCAACTGTAAATACCGAGACTTACAAGAAGTACTCCAAAGCACTTCAGTGAAATCTTTGCCTTTGGTGGACTCACCAGGTAAGCAATGTGGAGAAACTGGTCCTTCCTGAAGACTGTCTCTGCTTGGAGAAACTAGCTTTCAAATTACATGGTGTGAAACAGGCAGTATGTCCTACCACATAAAAAAACCTAAATCCTAAAAATGTCCTGCTGTGGATGATGGATGGCAGAAGGTTGTTTCAGCTGGCCAGACAGGTAAGCTGGGTGGTGAAGCAGATGCAGCACTAAGGGAGGTGTGTGGGAAGTCTGTAAACTGAACTGTGCCAACAGGGCTCTCCTGGGATCCTGCATGAGCCAAGAACATGCATGGAGTGGCACAGCTTGGGACAGTGAGCTCTCTTCCCACAGCCCCACAGCCTAGGAGCCACCACAGGGCTTATCAATGCCTCTTGTACAGCTATAGACAGTACAAGGTAGAGGCTGGAAGGAGGAAGGGGCAATTGTAGAAGGGGACTTTCAAAACCTGGAGGTGGCTTCATGGCTTGTCTGCTGTGTGTTGTGCAGAGAGCATGATCCTCCTGGGGTCTGTGGAGCGATCGGAACTGCAGGCTCTCCTCCAGACACACATCAGCCCAGAGCGGCGACGGCTCCTCAACAGAGAAAGGCAGCAGAAGCTGAACGAGGCACCCTACGATGGACCCTGGGCAAACCTGCCAAAGCTGAAGCACGAATCTTTTGCTTATGTCGATGAGGATGAAGATACAGATGAGAAGGGAGAGGTGAGGGAGAGAAGTGGACAGGCTGCAACACAGAGACTGCTTAAGAAGCAGTTAGGCATTTGAGGAGGCTGAGAAATAAATGGCATTAAGGTGGACTTTATTTTCTCTCCATAACAGCAGCCTCGGCCCCCAAGCCCAACTCCCAGTTACCCAGAGGAGCCGAATGGCCCAACAAGTCCTCTTAAACAAATGCCTGAAACTTTGGAATCCCAGCCACACTCAGGTATGGTAACTTCTGTCGTGGATCAACCATGGGGAAGCTTGGGGAAGCTTCCCTGCTAACTCTGTCTACCTGCCTGCATGAAGTGCTGGTTTCCCAGAGACTGAGAGAAGAGCTTTCTCTGCTGTTCCTGAATGAAAGACACTTTGTCAGTGCACCTCAAAATCAGTGTAAGGTACCTGGAAATACCTTCTGTTATGATCCCTCAGGGAACATGGCAAAAGTATGCCCACTAAGGATGGTCCCTCTCTGTCTCCTCACTCCATTCTTTCCAATTACAACTCCTTGGACGTTTTCTGTAGAGTCTGCATGGAAGGGGCCCATCTCTTGGCTCCTTCACCACATGAATGAATCTCCCTGGGGAAAGCAGCCTGAGAGCTAAACATCTGCACTAAGTTTTTGAGTCGCTTAGGCTGTTGCTCAGCCATCTCCAAAACTGAAAAACTCCTCCCTTGGACACGCATCCCTTTGGTTCAGCTGCATTAATGTGACGGACAAACACTGATATATTGTGTTCTTTTGTGTCACACCCCAGCCTCTATTAGCTTTGCTTTCAGGACTGTACTCATAGCTCATTTCTGATTCATTTTTCATGTATATTTGATGCAGGATGGTGGGTTGTTTTTATCCTTTATGTGTCCTGAAATATGCAGAGTGAGTAAGCACAGAGATGTAGCCTGGACTTGAGAATGAGTACAGAGGACAGGGCTTTAGTTTGTGCTTTTAGGCACCCAAACATTACATGTAATATAGCATGTAGCACATTCTGGTTCATTAACACCCCTCATGTACAACTAAACCACAAAGGCATAGAAAAATCCACCAAGGCAAAGAAAATTCCAGAGCAGTGGAGGGGTGGGCACAGCCATCCACCTATCTTACCAAAGCAGAAAAAGAACCATGTATGAAAACAAGGACAGTGTGTGAAACATTTTATGTGAAGTTAGAACTGAATGACCCAGGAATGACAAGAGGAAGTGGAACAGGAGGGAATTCAAGAGACAATCCTTTTTTTTTTTTTTTTTTTAAGTGTGGCTCACAGCTACCATTGTTTCTGATCAAACTTCCTCCACAGCACCAGGCCTAGTTTCCTCTTTGCTAACTCTCTTTTCTATTCCCATCATTCCACTGCTGGTAGAACCCATGGACTCCTCTCCCCTTGGCACCTGTCACATCCAGTGTGTTGATACATTTTGTTGCATAGGAATATTCATTCTGGAATGTCCCAGACACCACTTTACAAACTGAATGCTAGACTGTGACTGGCTCAGCTCTATCATGTCCCTCATAGTATTTCCCAGCCTGCTGTGGGAAAGAGGATGGGATAGGTGTGGGGCTTTGTATTTTTGTCTCTCACTTGCTCTTCTCTCTTATCCATATGTTTGTTCTCATCCTTCAGGCAGTTTGAGGAGTCTGAGGCAACTGATCCAGCAGATCTTGTGCCATTGCAGCCGTCCTCATGAGACAGAGAGCACCATCCAGGTTAGGGCAACAGAGAGCATGGTAGATGGAAGGGAATGCAATGGAAATAGAAACTACTCCTGGAGACATTCAGCATTTGGCTAAAGCATGGACACAATTATGGTCCTGAACTCTGACAGCATCAGTGGGGAACTCCCTCCAAAGAGAAAGGGTGTGATTACTGTAAAGGAGTGTGCATCTTCCTAAATAGTCAACTGTGCTCAGGTGTCAGGCTTTTATCATGATTGAGTCTGGGCATCTTTTCTCAGTGAAAAAAACTAATGATATTTTGGCTAACCTCAATAAAGTGCAGTTCTATTCCATTTGGCAAACAGTTTTGGACAGATGGAGAAAAACGGAAAAAAAACACTTTTGGCTCTTGCCATATTAAATGTCCTTGGTTACCTGACACATCTGCACAGGGTTTGGGGATAACAGACAGAGGTTATGGGAGACCCATCCACTCCAGGGCAGTGGTTGGACCCCATGTGGGATTTCCTGAGAACATCTAAATCAGTATTGGATGGCCATGTTTAGGCACCTGAATTGTTCCATGGTGAATTATCATTGGCAAGGGAAGCACAGCAAGGGCAGAGTACACCATATAATGGATGAGTATAAAGAAAATCTAAGCACTTGGTGATACACTATTTGGAACAAAAAGGGGACAACATGGGGTGAGGAGGCTGTGCAGATTTTCCCTTTCTGTACTCTGTGGAACTGTGGGTTCTTTGGCTGTCCTGAACAGTGTTTTCTCCTACAGGAGCCAGTGGAAGTCACCGAGACAATGACACCACAAGAGGTAAGACCAGGTGGAAAAGGGAGTGAGGTCAAGTGAGTGCTTCTTTTACCCATTTTGTATCACTTGAAATACTCCACAAACCTCAGTGATTGTTGCACAAAACCATAGCCAAAGCCATTTTCTTCCTGGAGTGGCACAGTGGGCAAGTCTCACCCATAAGAGAAGAGATTGTTTGGCTAGATGTGCTGATAAGACTCTGACTAATCTGATCTAGCTTTGAAGTCAGCTCTGCTGCTGCAGGGTTTTCGACTAGAGACCTCCACAGGTGCCCCTTCATCTAAATCTTTCTGTGTTGTTCCTTCATTTCTTACACAAAGGATCAATTACCTTGCAACGACAAGGGGAAGATGCACTCAGAAAGGAAACCTAAAGATGTTCACTCCCTCTTTAAGAATGGAGAAGCAAAACCCCATCTTAGAAAAATCTCTGAACTGCCCTGTTTCCACAGGGACTTGACATCTGGCAAGAAAGACATGGGAAACCTGAGGGGTGAGATGTAATGGATGAAATGAATGATGTACATAGGAAGGAAGAAGCACTAACAGGAGGAAGGGGCTAGTGTGGGTACACAAACCTGCACAATGCTGCAGGTAACTGCAGAAGAAGAGTGATTCCTCTTCTTTCCTGTGTCAGATAGATGCTTGGGAACAGGAGGAGCTGAACAAGAACGTGTGCTTCGACAGCTGCCGCGTAGATCCCTCCCCTTTCCAACTGGTGGAGAGAACTTCCCTGCACAAAGTGAGTGCAGATGTCTCCCTGAGGCAGACATTGGTTTTGTCCACTCTATCATTCCAAGTCCAGTCTATGACTTATTTCTGCTCTTTGTGTCCATCTACAACTACTATCACCAGCCACTTTCACATCCAGCGAGCTTGTTCCTATAATCGTCCGTGTGTCCCTCCAATTTCCTGCAAAATGAAAGGTTTTGTGATAAGAAGTCTGAGTCCATTTATTTAAAAAGCTTTCGGACAAAAAAACCCTGCTACATTAACAGTAGCATTGTGTGCCTTGCTGCTGGAGCATTACACTGAGATTTACAGTCTGCCCTGTCAGTGTGCAGCACTGGAATGAGCACTCCTGGATTTCTCAGGGTGTTTCTGTCAGGGTGCAGAGGCTGCCTGTGTCATGGGCTCTTCACTGAACTGAAGCACAAGGAAAGAGGAAGCTCGATCATACAGCACTTAGAGTCAGCATAGGATGACTGGGAATCAAAACAATTATTGTATGTGAGGAGGAAGACAGGACTGGGCTTTCACTCAGCGGAAAAGGAAAGCAGTCTACTAAAGCAAAAGTGCATGCTTTTACCAATACTCATTTAATGTGAATGGTCAGCATAGGCCTTGCACTAAATTAATTACTGTTAAGATGTCAGCCTTGAGCAGCAAAACAAGAACAGGTTAGCATATAGTTTAGATGAGTTTTCTGAAGCTGTGGCTGAAGTCATCTGTAAACCACTAGCATTTATCTTTGAGAATATAGGCTTACATGAAATTATTCCTGAATGCTGATTGTGGGAAAAGTTTCGTACCTGTCATACAAAAGAGCAAGTGAGAAACTCCAAAATAACGGACAAGTCAACTTAACTTGGATGCACAAAAAAACCCCAGGAATAAATAATCAAACTATATGAATTATGCACAGTTAGAGCATACTAAAAGTGAGGCTACTGACAATGAAAAGAGTATCACAGTTTATCATGACCAAACTATTTTTAACTAGTCTGGTTTACTTTTACATTAGAGTAAAATGTCTTGTTCTTGAGGAATCAGATTTTTCCTAGTTTACACTTGAACATGACTCAATATCTCATATTGATGCCAAAAACAAAGGTCAAACACTAGCTGTGGCAGAATGGTTTCATGTAAGGCCAAAGGTAAAGTCCAGCTAGAGCTCAGCTTCAAGAACCAGGAGGCTGGAAATACACCAGAGATGAGCACTGAGAATGTGGAAAGTTTTAGAAAGCCAGATCTGTGAATAAAAGTAAAATAACAGGGTATATTTAGGCCGAAGAAAAGAAGACTGGTATCAGTGTGATATCTGTCCTTTCAAGGAGACTTTATAAGAGAAAGGGAATAACTTGTTCTCAGTGTTCTCACTGCACTGGATAAGCAGCAACAAGCTTAAGCTTTCACAGAAAATATTCTGGGACAAGAAAAAAGAAATCCTCTATTGTTAAGGAAAGCACTGGAATAAATAACCTAAGCAGTTTTTGACTTTACGTATCACTATATGCTAGTTCAATTTCCAGCACCAAAATGAAACAGGATCTGCATAGGTCTCCAAATGCACAACACAGGGTGTTTTATGCGAATCTCCACCAGATGCAGGATGAGAATGACCTTGAGAATGTGCTCTTCATCATCAGCACACTCCCAACTACAGCTGCACAGCAGAAGGAGCAAAGGGCAGATACAAAAGGGAAAAAAGGCAAGATGTAATTTCTCACTGGGATAACTGCACAATTTTGTGTCTTTGTGATTTCCATTTCTAAATCCTGTGTCCCAGCTCTAGCACCAAGTACAGTGTTACCAGTTTCCAAAGTCCCTGAGACAGTCTTTTGTGGTTTTGCTTCTAGACACACACATTGTTCTCCCTTCTGGGCCTCAGCCATGCCTACGTAACCAGCATGGGAAAGCTGAGAGGAGTGTTGGCTTTGCAAGAGGTGAGTACAGATCCTTTGCCATCCTGTTAAATAACTGCAAGTGTCCTGTGGATCACTGCAGTAACTCACAGGTGCTGCAAGTTCCAGCTGGGAATATATATGACTGCAAGTGCTACATTTTCAATCCAGTGTTGTATTCTGAGTCAGCTCTTTGGAAGCCATGGAGAGGAATGGATGACTGCATTTCAGAGGAGGCTGCAGGTGTTTACAGGGATGTTAGAAGGTTCATCTTTTACATGACTGTAGGGCTCTTAACTGAGTGGCTATTACTGTTTCTGAAAGAGGTGTGGATTTGTTATTTACCATGGAATTTTTCATTACGTCACGGGTGTAAAAGATTATCTCCCCAGAGGTAGAGCTGTGATTCTGTTTGTGATCCCTTTACCTTGGGGAGTAGATGAACGTCTGCTGGGTAGGGCTGGGCCAGCCTCCCTTTTAAGTTTTTCTTTCTGAAACTGTTCTCTTTTTTCCAGCTGCAGAAGGCAATAGAGGGTTCCACTCGCTCTGGGGTTCGTCTCCGACCACCCCTGGCCAGTTTCCGTGACATCAACCGGCCCTCCACCACCACCAAGGCTCGGCAGGGCCCTCAGGCGTGGAGCAGGGAGGACAACGGCACGGTGGCAGCACAGCAAGCAGCAAACCTGGGCACTGAGAGCCCTCTGCCTCCCTGCTCCCACTCCCCCCAGCCCTCACACTCACAGGACGGGGGGGGAAGTCCCCAGCTCCGCTTATGCCACGGATACCGACTTGGAAGAGATGGAGCTGGCAGGACCAGTGGCTGAAAACATCTCAGACATCCTCAAGGACATAAACCTGCGCACCACCGACCTGGTCGAAGATGAAGACGAGGATGACGATGTTCCCTTATAGCTGGTGTGAGGGTAGTAGTCCATCACACTATTCAGTGAGCCAGTCTTCTTGTGTTTGCTCCTCAGAGAGAAGCTTTTGGATGTTCTTTGCAATCCCCACAGAGGAATGATTCAGCTGGAGAAGGGACATCAGACTGAGCCTTTCTTCTGCTGCTTTCTCTCTGTGCAGACTGGCAGGCTGCTGGACTATTTGGGCATGTGCAGGTGCTGGATGTGGACTGGAAGGTGCCCGAGTGCAGGCCTACAATGCTCAGGGTTCTGCCACAGCAGAGCACACTGTAACAGGCCATGGATACTCCTGGACACAGACAGGAAACTCTGGATCAGTCTGACACGTGGAAAGTGGAGAAGAATCAATTCTCACTCACCACTGGTGCTGTCCTTCCAGTGCCACCAGACCTGCACGTAGCAGTGAACACAGCCAGACCTCCAGCCTAGAAGCAAATGCTGCTTCTGACTGCCACCCTGTCCGTGTTGCTGCAGCTCCTTTTCACTGGCTCTTATCTTGCATCCCCCCCCAAACATTCCCACGTAGAACGTTTTTATTCTTTCTCAATTTTTACTCTGGGATTTTCCTGGATGGGGATGCAGTTAGGAGCTTCTCCTCTGTCCTATAGCTGAGCTATGCCCTAAAAACAGATGGAAGGAAAATATCGGGTATATCTCTTATATCTTGAACTCAGCCAAGGCTTTAGAAAACACTGGAAGGGAGAAAAGCTTCTTTGTCTTCCCATCATCTCTGGAATTTTAAAACAGAATGGGAAAATTTTAAGTGAGGGCATCCTCAGTGCTGGGGGAAGAGGAGTAAAACAGCTTATATGTACCTATATTTCAAACAACTGTGTTCGTCTCTCTGAATCACTGTTCACGATTTTCCACAGTTAATAGTCTTAAAATATAAGAACTCATGAAAAAAAAGTAATTATGGAGTGTTAGCAGGCTGCCAAGAAATACAGCAGAGGGAAGACATATTTTCTACACTTTGAAAACAGGTTTCTTTCTGAAAACTCCTGCTCTCTTTCCTGGTAATTCTACCCTGCCTACTTTCCCCATATTTCTGCATACCTCAGATCTGAGAATTCCAGCTCTCACTTTTGCCAGCTTGTCTCTGTTGTGACTAACAGCAGAGACCTCAACCCTTGTCTGCAGCACCCCTCTCTATTCCAGTTCTAAATCTGGAGCAGATCTGCATCTTGCAAAAAGATGTCTTGTCAGTTTGTGTCATGCATGCAAAACCTTGGCATCCAAAGAAAAGATGCTGCTTTGTTTAACTCACTGCTCTTGTGAGGTTTTCTCAGTAAACAGGCAAAACCAAATTCTGTGTATTCTGCAGCTTCTTCTAACAGTCTACATCTATTTTTATCATATTTTTGGTGTCTCGTGGCACTTCGATGCAGTCCCAAGCAGCCTATTAGATGAGTTTCCATTTATCAGCAACAAAGAAGAAATCCGAGCTCTGAAAATACATTCTTGGGGGTATTCTCATTCTCTTTCCTGGTATTAGTAAACCGTTAGCTAACTTAGAGTGACCAGTTTCACTTTAACACATAGTCTTCCATAAGCTGTCTCAGGAGCAAGTCAAAAATATCATTTCCTCTAACCCAGTCACCAAAGGAAAATTCCCTCCTGGCTTTAATTCCAAGGATTGACCTTGCACCAATTCCTCTCTGATGATGCTTATGGGTGGGAGAGTCTGTGACAAGCTTACAGTAGAAGGAAATCCTCCCCACTAGTTCCTTGAAGAGAGAGAAATTTATTTTTGCTGTCTCGAATTCAGAGCCCACCAGATCTGTTCTGTTTTTGGCACATGATCCCTCTTTATAAGCTAACTGGGGACAGCCTTAATGATCTTCTGTCCTCCTGGAGCCTCCTTGTCCTTGTGAGGAGACAGTGGTGATCTGAGGGCAGGTCTCCTGCACACAACAGCTGCTTGCCTCCACCAGAGGGGCTCGTTCCTGTCTGCCAGGCATCAGCACTGCCTCCCTGCTACCTTTGCGTCACCTTCCTCTGCCTGCAGGGAAGAGGCAAAAAACCTGCTTGCTTTTTTTTTTCTCAGGGATCAGTGATAGTCCCTTATATAAGCAGAGGAGAAAGTACATCCCTTTTACAAAAGCATAAATATTCTGTGAGTGACAACACTGGGACCAAATCTGGTCTGAGGGTCCAAGAACACCCAAGAAGGATGAGTTTCTCCAGGTCATCCCCAGCCTTACTGTGCAGACTTATATTACACAGCTGAACCACATGATTCCACTGAGACAGATGAGGCAAGGAGAAACTTTGAGGCTGGAGTCAGTACACCTCCCCCTCCTCTCTCCTGAACACAGATATATGCTCAGCTCCAGTCCCACACTTCTCCTACAGTGTGTTGCAGAAGAACTGGGATGTGACTGGCTGAGAAAGCAGATGGGAGTCTAAATCAAAGCCAGCGAGTGTGTGAGTCACGACAGACAGATTGTGAGCTGGGGGAGACGAAGCTGGAATGAAAACGATGCACACGGAGAGGCTTGGGGAGCTCGGAGAAACACTGGCTAACCTGGAAAGCTTCTTGAGGCTCATCCCTTGAGACTGCAAGAGAGCACAGGTGTGCCCACACATGCACACATAGACGTCTCTCCATTCCTATTGCCTTTAGCTGTGCCTGGGTTACTGTGAGGAGTTGGATTGCTCTCTGGGGGGGGAGCTGAAAGGTGGGTGTAACTGCTGCTCTTTGTAGACACTACTCAAGATCTATTCCAGGTATTGCCTCCACTCATGGAACAGACACAGTATTCTTCTGCATCATTTTCTCACCTGTATTCATACATGAAAATGCATAGGGAGCCAGGATGGGACAAAAAACACTCTGAAAAGATGGTTTGCAAAGGTTGAAGTTGTTTCCACTTCCATCTTATCAAGAAAATCTTCACTGAGCTGATGCCAAGTACATTAATAGGTGCTAAATGTTCAGTAAAATAATACTTAACCTCCCTTTGTCAAGGAAACTTTAAGCTTGTGCCCTCTTAGGCTGTCCCACTACATCCCCTCAAAGTTTAAGCTTGAAACCTTTGTCCAGCAAATAAAGTCAGTCACTCTAAAACCTGCATCTCCCATCCTACCAAATTAGCACAGAGTTGATTACCTACAGGGAAAGAACATTTTTTCCCAGCCCAAAATATCCCCAGAATTGTATCAGCTGTGAGGCCTTCCCATTCAACAGAAATCCAAGTCTAGCAAAGAACTGAACTCTTCCTTTCACATGGCATTTAAGGGTGAAAGCAGAGTCTTGTTTTTAAACATATCAATATAAAGAACTGAAAAAATAGGGAAGACTTAAGGTTGGTAAGACAACAAGTAGATCTTTAGGTAGTTATGACAAGGCTGAGACTTGATCATGAGCCAAATAAAAGAGAAAACACATGGAGATAGACTACTGAATAAGAAAAATTTACCTTATCAAAGTAACATTTTTGGTTGCCACATTATTTGAGACTGAAAAAAATTCTACTTTTCTAAGCCTACAGACAAAAACAATTAGTACAGGCAGAAATAGAGAGACAAGGTCTGTAAAAATAACATCCCCCTTCTCCCCAATTATGCAAACACTGTATAGAAGTGTTTTTGTGACCAAAGAGTACAAGACCAGCAATAAGCAGCTGTGCGAGTAGAGATCACTCTTTGCCAAACTAATCCAAACCCAGGAAGGGTATAATTAAAAACACACTATTAAAAATATGGTCACAGCAAGCACTAAGTTGTTCATGGCCACATAAACAGATATCCGGGCACAGCTCTCATAAAAATTTAATCAACACTGGAGACCAATAATTAAAATTTACACATAAAAGCCATGCCTTGAGCATTAGGGTTAGGGTCTTAAGACATGTGATGTAAAACTTTTTAATGCTGTGTTTGTGGGAGACAAGCTTAAACTGGTCCTGACTGTGAGCCACAGGCTGTTGCTGCGTGTCCCCTCCTGCCACTGGACAGACAACCCTGTGCACGTGCACTCAGATACACACACAAACACCACTTCTGCCAAATCATGGCTGTTCAGTAGCAGAAAACTCTGCAACTCAGTTTTCTGTGCCTTGAGCCACATCTCCCCTTCCCTCAGTTTGCTGGATGTCACCAAGTCTCAGGGCAGCTTCATGGTAAGACAAACAACTAAAGACACTGTTGTGGACACTGCTGGGATTAGTGTGATGGCTAAATGAGGTAGAATCTCACCCAAACCTATTACTAGTTCAAGCACTGGCCTTTCAAATGAGCATTTGCCCCCGTCCCATTTTTTTTTCAGTGTGCTGCTAGTGCAAACATCTTGTGCTGGGTAGTAAAAGCAGTTACTGAAACCAATCTAGCCAGCTTGAAAAATTGCACCAGATATGGAGGACAACGTCCAGCTGAGGTAAAGTCCAGTAGCCAAATTATAAAGGAAACAGAATGTAGAGAAATGGAAATGTGAATTGCCTACTTTATATGAACAACAATCTAAGTACTGCTAGTATCTAACTATTTACTGAATGGCTACTCAGTTTGTAGAACAGAAACTACAGGGCATACTGAAATATATTCAGAATTAGAGTCACATAAACTCAAGTTAGAAGCTTTTCAGATTTTTCCACACAGAAACAAATGCAAAAGACAGTAATGGAAGGTTTATGAGAAATACATTTGAAAAAAAAAATAAATTCTGCTTTCCTCTCCCCCCTCAAACTTCTATAGCGCACTTAAGCAAATGGACCATGAAAAGAAATGGGAGTTGAGATGGCGGGATTATGACCAAACATGTCACAGAATCTTATGCTTGACTCAAATTTGCAATTTCTCTGGCACAGAAGATAGGATCTGTCTGAGGAACCATGCAGAAAATACCCTTGCAGCTGACAAAGTGCAGATCCAGTGAGGTGTGCAGCAAGAATGCTCTTATTGCCCTTTTTAGTTACTGTTTTCATTAATCACTTAGAGGTAAAATATGAGAAACTGTAAAACAGTAACATGAGAGAAACATATGGCAGGTTTGCCATCTAGTCTAAACAAAGAAATAAGCAGAAAGTGGAGATGAGAGCCTCAGGCAGGTAACATAGAATGAGATTCATGCTTGGGCTAAGCAGCTAAATACAGAGGAGATGAACTTAACTGAGGGGTAAGTCTAGGCTAGTATGATGACATGAGAGTTAATTTATGGGAGGCACTCAGCAGCTGGATACCACCTTTGCAGCATAATGTGAAATTAAGAAAAAATGACATTTTTCCTATGCAGACGTATGAATTCCAGGCCCAGAAACATTTTGTTTTCCCAGGGACCCAAGTCTTAAACATACATGGAATAACTGATTTCATTTGACACACTGAATTTCAAAAAGAAAGTAGTGACAGTTTACAAGCCATTTGGGAAAAACCCCACAACAAAAACCCAAAAAAAACAAAACAAACCCAACAAAAAGCAAACAATGCCCCCCCTCCTCAAAGAAAAAACAAACCCACAAAAAACCACAAAAACAAAAAACCACACACAAAACCAAGAGGGGAGGGACTTAGAAGGATTGACAAAAATAAAAGTAACAGAAACCTCAAAAAGGAGTTAAGTTAGTGTGTCTTATTCAAGTCACAATTAATTATATGAACATAGTTCTGCAGACATACATACCGAGTGGTGGGTGGCAATCAGCAAAAGCAGGTAAACTGGAAAGAAGCAAATTAACTTCAAATAGAACACAGAAAGCAAAGGTCAATCAAATAGCCCTAGTTGTAAAATATGCCTTAAGCAGGGCAAGAGACATTGCTTAGCTCCTGGAAGAATGAGAGTTTGAAAGGTAACAAGTATCTTGACAAGGAAATAATACCTTTTATGGCTAGAATTTAAAAGTCTTACATAGCAAACAAATAGCTACTGGATCTGGCCTAATGTCCTACATCAGAAGCAGATGACACAACAATGTTGGAAGTGCAGAGATGTTTCTTTCCCTCTGGGTTGACCAATTCCCCAATCTGCTATGAGGACAGCAGGCTGAGAAGCATTTAAAACTGAAATGTGAACCCAGAGTCATGCTACCCAATGTCAGTGCCTTTTACAACCTAAGCATCTAATGCCCTTCCGTGTGCTGTCCTAATGGGCTGATGTGAAATCTCTGCCCAACTCTGTGCCAGATGTGTCTGCATCTCACCAGTACTGGGACAAAACTTGTATGAAACACCTGGAAAATGCTTCTTTAGTAGAACAGGAAAACTCACTCTGTGCTAAACTAGAGGATTCTGCTGATGGGATGCCTTCTATCCTCAAATCTGGCCTGGGATTCATGTCCTGGTAGTCACAGACACACATCAGATTTTAGCCCTGTATAGTCAAGCATGTGATGTTCTT
This sequence comes from Petroica traversi, assembly GCA_025920805.1. Taxonomy (NCBI): domain Eukaryota; kingdom Metazoa; phylum Chordata; class Aves; order Passeriformes; family Petroicidae; genus Petroica; species Petroica traversi. The sequence continues at coordinate 27,337,215 of JAHLSL010000040.1, read as the reverse complement.
ATCTTCTTACTGAGAAATCAGGTATTTCCTACTCTGGAGTGCTTCTCCAAGCCACCATGGATACTTTCAAATGTGCTCCATCACACTATCTCCCTGAAACCCACCCCCTCTTCCTAGGATCCTCCTTCCTCAGACGCAACTCCCCTGGAACCAGCCCCACAGAAATAAAACACTTCCACCAGCCAAGAGGGCAAGACCACATTCTGTTTAATAACAACTCCATAAAGGACTGTACATGCTATTTTGAGCTACCTCCCCTCCTTTACTGTAGTTGCTGCCACGTACAGGCATGGAGGTGTGTCATGCCATATAGTTCTCTAAGTCTATATGTAATGTGTGCACATGTATGCAGGTGGTTGCACATGTATGTATTTATATATAGCTTTGTAGAAGTGCTATCTCGTAAGTCACATTATCAAAACATGCGAAGTATATCCAACAAAAAAATTTCAGGCAAACATGTTTTGGAGCTGGAAGACCAAAGGCAAATCAGACTCATTTTAGTCATTAAGGGCTAGTGCAGGACGACGTAAGGATGAAAGCTTCCAGTAGTGGGTCCCTTTCCATTTTTGTTTTACTTCCATCCAGAACTTTCTCCCCAAACACCAGCGCACCTCTATGAACACTGCTTGGAAGAACACATAAAATCACCACGCAGCCTCCCCGTTACAGAAAACACCAACAGGCTTGGGGGAAGCCCTTGAAAATTGCTTTGCAGCACCTCCGTTGTCCCACAACCTTATGCTAAAGTGGTTTCAGATACTGAGATACAACGTTTGATGGCTCAAGCCTTCAGTTACTTTTACACATGCTTCAGGAATCCATTCCGCATGCCACCCCTGAGACTCCCATCCACCACCCCTGTACCTCCCAAATCCTGCCTGTACCCACCCATGTCTGAAAAGAGCTGAAACAAGAGAAATCCTGTTCCCTGTAAAATTAGAGACCCAACTTTATAGTGCAGGGATTCCCAGAGACCTCCAGTCATGCACAACATCCACAAATCAGAGAAGAAAAATTAAAGCCAAACAAGAATATATACCTGCAAAAGAGCTTTTGGCTTGCTACGTAGCTCAAGCATGCAGTATCTGAAAAGAAGGGAAGTCCACCTACACTTGCCTCATGGGAAGATGGCAGAGCTCTGGAAGATGGTTTCTAACCTTTTGGCCTCCAATCCAATCATGACAAGATTTCCATGCCCAAAGAAAATGAATCCAGAAGGCCAATGAATCTGGACTACATGCCTTTATCTTATTAGAAGCAAATCTTGATGCACAATCTTGTTTCCATAATGAAGGAAAGCCATTTTAGATGTTTTTGTCTTGCAAGCATGGACATTGGATCCCTTATGGGAAAGCAAAAACAAGACTAGGTTTCAGAGGGCATTTAAAATGTCCCCAGCTGAAGGAGATGAGGAAGATCCTAGCAGGAGCGTTCTTTCCACAGAACACTGCAACACCTCTCTTCCCAGAAGACAGCAGCTACACTGTCAGTCAGTAAGTCCTGCCCATGGCAGAGGGGTTGGACTTAACCATCTTTAAGATTTCTTCCAACCATTCTGTGATTCTGCGGTATCTGTCCACAGATACCACAGATTCTGTGGGTTCTGTGCACTGAGAACATTCTTGAACAAGTCTTTACAGTTTTAACAAACATGCTCTTTCTCAGAATCACAGCATGACTAAATTTTTCCTCTTCCAACAATGTGTATCTGCACTGGAAAAACGCATCACATATTTATTTTCTTTTGTGCAGACCAACACTGACAATCATAGAGCTTCTCTTCATTTCCAAGGAAAAAACAACACTCTGATCTGCCTGTGCTGGGGAAGAATGTCAGTGCAAGGATGCAAAATAGATCCTGATGTTCCAAGTGCAGATCTTCCAGGTCCATTTGTTAACATAATAACCCTCATGCCTTACCCCAGTCAATCCATGGAGCTGGCTGTGCTGCTGAGGGAGCACAGTGCCCCCAGGCTGCATGATATATTCTGAGACAGAGAGACACTGACCTGGCACAGAAGTCCAGCTCTTCTGCTTCTGCACAGGTTCACTACTACTTAGCCTGGGAAAAGCCTATGGTACAAAAGAGGCACCTGACATTGACTTTACAGCTTGCAATCGTATTTGAGACTGTGCTTTAATGACTGTAGGCAGTCCTACACATTTAGTTCTAGTAGGCACTATTTTACTCACATTTTCCCTGTTTATTTTTCCTTTCCCTGAGCCATGGCATAGAAATCTTTCCCTGTCAGATAGCTACAGGGGAGGAAAATCAAAGATGAAAGTATTACTTATTTACATTTTTCTAGCTGTAAGCTGCTGATAATCTCTGTATTGGAATTAATTTTTTTCTTTCCCTTCTTTTCTTTTTTTCTTTTAGAAAAAGTCAAACTGTTAGTTAAAAAGATATGCCAGAGTTGTCTGAACAAGGAACACTGGAAAATCCACCTGGGAGAAATTAGAAGGAAGAGCTTAGACTTTGCCAATGTTGCTCTGCTTTTTATAGCACTTAGAGGCAGGTTATCCGAGTTTGCTTCTCCTTCTAGGCAATTATCAATACAACAGTTAAGGCAAACTAAGCTGAATTTAGGTATTTGGGGTTTCCAGTGAGATCAGAACTCACATTAACTTCATTTGGACAAGGAGCAAGTTCTCATTTGGTGTATTTCTCAGATGATTTCCCTGAAGAACTAAGCACACTGTGAACTGTTTAAGACAATGAAAAAGAAATGAGCAGGTACCAAAATTCAGGGAGTTCTCTTTCCTATCACTGTCTTAAGCAAAAAAAAAAAAAAAAGCATGGCTTGGACTAAGGAGTACCATAAGCTGCAACAATCCTGGACCTACAGCTTGTATAGCAATTTTATACCTCAGTCCACTCTGCTGGGGGTCTGCCATGAGGCTTCTTACCTGTCTTGTGTAAACAAAAGACATCAAGCTTTTCCTGACCTTTTTCCAAGCCTTTCCTCTCCATGTCTTTCCCTCTCTGGCACACACAAGCCTGTACTGTTGCACACTGTCTTGCCTCACCACCACACCTCCTACCTCTTTCAAACAAAGAGATGAGTTTCCTTCTGCATTTCTCTTCTCTGAGGCTACAGCTAACATTTTTCATTGCTGCTCTACACAGTACAGCACGCACAGACCCTGCCAAGGTGTGAAGTACTCCTCTGGATCTCACATTAGACTGGAATGGGCCTGAAAACAGGGATAAACATCACTTCCAACAGCTGTGCTTCACTCTTGAACAAGTCTCCCCTCTTGCAATTACAGGATGAGACTTATCAGTATCTTTAGCTGCCATGGAGTGTAATCACTGAGTGCCTATATAATTTGTGCATGTTCATTTTATTAATTTCATGCATATATCAAATTACTCAGTCCTCCTGCCCAATTTCCAGCTGTTACCTTAAAGGGGCCTGTGGAAGGGAACAGTGAGGAAAACAATAGGACAAAAAATAACAGTGACCAAATTGAGTAAGAGCATACTAACAATTCCAGGGAAAACACTAAGGAAGAAAATGGGGAATAATGTCCTTCCTAGTACCCCAATGGGGCTTATTCTTTTCAGACAGACATATCACAGTCAGCTTAAGCCAATTTAAGTTGTATCTGCAACCAGTCTTCCACATGACCATCTACACATTTCACCAGCCCCCAGTAATGCCTGCCTCACCAGAGAAGCGATATGAAGAGCTCATCCCACTGAAACCTTTATTTAGGTAGGGGACTGGGTTAGTTTTCAATGGGGTCAGTTCCTGAGCAGCCAAATGAGTGTTAGTGCTGGTGCTTTTTAGGCAGTAGAAGTACAGAGCTGGTGGAAGAGAGGAGGCAGGACAGCTCCTTTGAGCAGCTGAGACTCATCACTAAGATGCCATTTCAAAGTGCCCTTTCCCAGTTTCTCTAACCTGATACAAAGGAAGGCCAGCTGCCAAGACCAGCACTCTCTCTCCCTCTGCTCACAGCTCTTCACTTTTATAGCAGGGTAAATGTCCCCAGGTTGGAGTGGGCCAGCTGAGCATCAGCACCTGCCCAAGGGTTGTGGGAGGTGACCACAGTCAGAGTAGAGCTCCTCCTCCTTCAAAGCAGCTCACCACTGATCGGCTTGGAAGCATGGCTAAACTCTGTTCTCTGCTGCAAGCCTGTCCTGAAAGGTGATGTTACAGTTTTTTCTAAGGAGCAAAGCAAATGGATGACTTGTCAGCAGCTTTCCAAAAGAGGATGATGATTCAGAGGCACAGAAACTGAAAGAAGCAGATTAACTTCTCTGTCCCAGAGTCTGAGGTAACGGAATTGAAGAGAAGGCTTGTAAAGAAACTTCAGATTTATATAAAAGAAAAACTTATGAAATAGTATAACTAATCAGGTATTAGCTATCATGGGAAAGGAACAAGAGGGCATTTTCTTGTGGTGGAAGATTTTAAATTAGGGTCACTTCTGTTTAAGCCTTCTCTCATTTTAGCACAGTAATTTCAACAAGTTCCTACTGAAGACAAAGGCTTGGGGGAAAGATAGGAATCTTCTGCCTCCACTACTTCAAGAATACTCAAAATTTCTAGTGCAGCTTTGTTTTATAAAGGGTTTGTGGAAACAAACAGCAGAGGTCAGTTTCTTAGTAACTGGAGATCAGGGAAACTGAGCCTACCTTTCCTTCTTATTTGCAGCTTCACAAACACTGTTTGGGCTCTGACTATTTGGCTGGACTCTCTCCAGCTCATCCCTCCTCACCAGGATTGCAGGCCAAATTTTGCTCACAGAGCACCTGTGCCTCCCATATGCTTGAATAGGTGTATCTATATAATAACAGCTTTTCTTGGAAACATACAGGAGGTTCCAGGTCTCTCTCTCTGACATTGGATACACACAGGCAGCAGGCCTGTTACATAAGAAAAGGGCAGATTATACAACAATTTTCCACTTTCAAAGAGATTCAAACTGCCTTTCCAGTTCAGCTCAGGCTGCTCACTCAGGTGGCAAGTGTGGACAGACTCTCTCTGGTCAAACTCCTAGCAAATAGCTCTTTTGGATTGTGGAGAGGTATGAAATTTTATTATTCACCGAATGTTAAGACATTTATGAAAAAAAAAATTTACAGAATTTAGTAAGCTGGAAAGTTTTTACAGAGAGTGGTGTTCAAACCAGTCTGCATTCACAAAGAATGAGGTTATCTACAGGTTTCTAGACAGCAGGGTATGGAACTGTACAGCAGAGCATACTTCTCTGTCCCAGTTCTACAGAGGCTAGAAGAATCTACAGATTTTCTCTTCCTATTAGACTCCACAGAATTTTCTATAAGGTCAATTCTTTTCACACTTTTCCCTATGTAGATAACTCCCTGTCACTGCCTTCCACAGAGATAAGGTATATTTTTTAGACATCAAGCAGACATCTTAGTAAATGCAGCACATATTAAAGAAAAAGAAGCCCTGGACAAGTTGACCCACTTGTCCCAGTCCTGTAAACAATGCAGAGGGATCATTAGAAGCTACTCTGAAAGTTACCGTAAACATCCAGATTGGTCCTGGAGAGGCACATGGGAACAAAATGGTTTGGAGAAAGAAACAACAAGCCACCCAAATCTCCCACAAAGGTATACACCCAAACATTTCTGTTTCCCTGATGACCTCTTTTAAGAGAAACAAAAATAGCATTAAACTTCCTCATTTACTCCTCTGCTGAGGTGCTCTTGGCACTTGCCCCATCTCCCTTTTCTGGCTGGTGTGATTTCCCAGGCCCTGCTCTGTGGCTAGACCCAAACCAGTTCAGGACAATGAGCTAACACTGGCCCTGCAAGAACTGAAGATCATTTTTATTAAGCCCTACTGCTCTGGGGAGGTTAGTACCTGAATGTGTAAACATCTTTGAAGAGATATTGAAAGGTCATCATTCAGGAGAACAGCTACCTCCTTAGAGAGACAGAAGCAAGACCAAGCAAATGTGTAAAAAAAGATGGGTCACAAAAACTTTTCTCTCTTACCTACACCAAATTACGAGTTTTACTTAAACATCCCTTTCTTTTAGAGGTGCAGTAGAGAGGGAAAACAGATCTGCTTGAAGTGGACTTGGCTGGAAAGATCTGGGTACTGAAAAAGGAGTCCCTCTTTTTGCAGCTGCCTGTGTCAGTGGGAAAAAGCTGAGTGGGGTAAAGTTCTTCCTGAGAGTCCCATTCCTACTTTTCACAATTCCTGGACATCATTTGCTTTGCTTCACAGGAGCTCTCTAAACTCTGAGGCTTGATATTCCTTCAGTCACATTTTATTCTCCTTAGACATTCCTCCCTGAAAATATGCAGGAACTAACCCTGAAGCAGGAAAGGAGCATGTATCACTCGCCTGTCATCCAAAAAAACACACCAAGCCTGAAGAGGAGGCAAAGAAGAGACAAATGTATCATGAATTAAACAGAGCAAATATGAGTCAGAGTAAGTGAGAAAGAGTTGCTCCTGGAACAGTATGGCAGTGTCCAGGCAAATTCCTTTCTCTAGCTCATCAGATCCAGCATCTATGTACACCCATACTTTGCTGATGTTTCCTTGCAAGAGGACTTGCAATTAAAACTCAGCACTTGGGTAATCTCTGCTGGTTCTGTTCAGTCCTCCAGCAAAATCAATAACCTTACACAATTTTTGCTTTTGTCCCTGTTTATTTTCTGCTGAGAGCCGAAAGGAAACCATTTCCTTTCAAAACCTCTCCCTCCCAAAAGGAGGTCTGTAAAAAAATGTCGAGGACTTGCAAGAGACCAAATTCCCCCTAATCAGAGAATCATAGTTTTTTTAACAAAAAATATATAACCCGTACAAATACGGAAAACTCCTGAAATCAGCTTTCTCCACACCTAAAAAAGAGATGGGAGGGGAAAACAAACAGACCGAGTACTGAGCATTATTTACACTGCTTGGGAGTAGGAAAACAGAAGAAGAAAACATAGGCAGGAAGAAGACAAATAGGAGGAGAAAATTTCCTCTCACCCCTTTTCCTCCAGCTATATTTGGCACTGCAGGAGTAGCAGAAATGGGAAAGGTGCAGTATTTCTGTTAAGTCATGACTGAGTACAGGCCTTTCCCATTACTAACTGCTTTGTTATGAACACTTATCCAGCATATAAAAAGGTAAAAAAAAAAAAAAAAAAGCGCAAAAGCTGAAAACTCAAATGTAAACTAGGTATCTGTGATCTTATAGTGTACACACTGTTCCTGGATCTGCTGCCCACTCTCTGAGTCTCCCCATACTGCTGGCAAGGAAAAGACAGAAGGACACAGCAGCAGCACCAAGATAGACATATTCTCAAGCCCCCTGCAAGAGTCAGCTTTTTATGACTGCCTCTGTAGCTGAAAATGTCCTTTCCACCGGCTTCCAGTGCCCACTGCCAGAAGGACACACCACTCTTGCCAGCTCCTGGGAAGGCAGAAATGTCAAAGAGAGAAACAAATAAATGAAAGAGACCAAAGCGTGAATATCTGAGAGCAGGGTTAGATTGGTACCTGCATCAACTGTTCTGTGCCACAGTAGAGCCCTGCCCATAGAGCCACACTGGCAGCACAGCCCATGGGGCTCAGTTCATATCCATCAAGCCTACAGCTTTGTATCAAGGTGCTACTGATGATCTGGTTACACAGCACATCTTTTGTCTGTGTCCAACACGGCCCAATCCTCTGCATCAGCCACAATCGCAACACTAGTGCAATCTAGATTTGCAAAGCCACATCTTCATTTTAAACCAGCTTCTATTCATATATTCTATCAAAGGCCATGTCCACAGAGCAACATCCATTCTACCAAGATGAATTCTAGCCACAAAGCTGCTCCCTACACCAAGCCTGTCTCATCAGCCACATTCCCAGTACCAGAAGAGTTTGTATCCACAGCCAAGACTTTGTATTAAAACGATTTAGGAATTATTTACCAACCCAGATCTCTCCAAGCACATCACATGTTGCCCAGAGCAATGAAAATCCAAAATATGTGTCCATGGGGGAGGGCAAGAAAAGGTTTTTATGTGTCAATCACTTTAAGATTTTCCTTTAAAAAAATAATTAAATGTCAAGAATGGAAGGTGTGTCTGCTTGGAAATATGGGGAGCTGGAGAGAAGAATCCCTGTAATTGCATTCCTTGCCACCCCTCTCTTTGTTCAGCAATGATGACAACTTCACAGAAAGCATCAGTTGTTTGTTTCTCCCTCTTCCTCATCAAAGGACTGCACCCCAGAGGAGGTGACATCTGAGACTTTGCGGCTCAGTGCAGCATGTTCCATCTCCTCTCGAGGAGACAAAGATTCCAGGTCCCGGCACACTGCATCATCCTCCTCTGGAGAGGGCTTCTTGTTTAGGAGAGGAGCCTTCTCCAGCCGTGGGTTCCCTTCATCCTCAATGTGGTCCTCCATGCACGTGCTGGACTCAGCTCCACCCCCACTCTGAACAGTCTGCAGGGGCCACACATGGACCAGCCCCGTGCTCTGGATGAAGTTCTGCTCCTGCCGCTGTTGCTGCAGCTGCTGCTGCTGGAGGAAGCTGCTCTGAAGCAAAATGCTTTCCTGAAGGTTTGTCTGGGACTCATCAAAATTCTGGCCTAGGAAGGAGCCGGTGGCTGGGGAGGCGATGAGGGACTGGTCGCTGGCCTCCCAGGCGTCAGAGGAACCCAAGCAATACATGCCCTGCGAGACGTAGGAATGAGGCCAGCTATCATACTGCGTCTGGGCCATATGTTCTGCAAGCAAAGGAGGCAAACACCACACAGTTAGACACTCTCCCGAGGCCAAGCTGGCTCATCCTGTGCGCCCATGCAGGGCACTGCGCTGCACAGGGTGGATGAATCCTTCAGAGAGAAGGAGGGCAAACACAGTTCTGAGCAGTAGGCAGGTGACCTCGGTTATACCCACAACTGTCTGCAAGAGCTGGTAGCTTTCCACAGTTGTGTCTAAAAAGGCAAAAGGAACTGGGCTTTGGAGCCTCCCTGGTAAGATTAGATTCCTTGGACAGCTCCTTAATCAGACCTGACTGGGGCTACAGAATAAAACAGGGTAGAGCAAAAGAGAGCAACGTGACAACAAGAGCAGGAAAGGAGCGTCTTAAGATTAGCAGGAAGCACTGGAGCTCACCTTGGCTCTCCATCAGCTCCTGATAGTTCTCAGAGTAGTTGCCTGCTGGGTTGTCCTGATTTGAGTTTACACTCACATCCTCACCGTCCATGGAGGACCAGGCCATGAGAGTCGCTTCAGAAATAGCAAATTGCTCCATCACTCCTGTGCCAAAGGAGACAGGGAAGGGAAGCAGAGATGTATTGAAGTCTCCACTTCTCACCATCATCCTTTACCCCATCTTTTGGTCCCATCACAGCAACACCCATCACCCACAGCCGGCCCTCACCCTCTCCACTTTGTGCTCCACTGGCCAACAAAGTGTTTCTGCTGTGGCCACCTGAACCACCCACAGCCTCTCCTGAGCGTTCTTTCCAAGCTCCCGCACCTCGGTCTCTCAGGGATTCCTCTCTGGGGCATCCCACCCAGTCCAAGCCCTGTGCCAAAGGAAGGCATGGCTACCTGCGAGGAAGCGGGCCTCCTTCTCGCCATCACTGAGGTCGGAGTAGGCGTCGGCATCCTTGCGCGCAGCCTCGTGCGTGTGCTGCTGCTGCTGGCTGTGGGCCTTGCCCCAGCCCTGCCACTCGATCATGTGCGCCACGCGGCCCTGCCCCATGGCCGTCGGCTTCGTCACGTGGTCCTTCATGCTGCGGGATATCCCTAAGGGGCCAGACATTGCAAAACAAGGGAGGGCTATTATACCGCCCCAGCGCGCTCCACGTCGCTTGTTACCCCTCTTGGAAGTGGGGCTTCTCCCCCTCCTTTCCTGACAGGATGCGTGACTAGGGATGGGTGTTTCCCACCTTCCACTGCATCACTCTCCAGGGCAGTTTCTCCATCTTTCCTTGCCAAACTCTCAGAGCCCCCAATATGAAAGACCATTTCCTTCCTTGCCTAGAATCCATTTAGGATAGATCTGGGCATGAAGGATGATGCCTGGAAGTGAACAAACTAAGAAACAGAAAATGGGGTTAAACCCAAGACTGAGGGGAAGCAATTGAAGATGTCTGAGCAGGGGTGGATGGTGAGAAGCCAACAGGAGTAAGCCAAATCTGTTCTTTAAAAGGGCAACAACTGAGAGATTTCTGAATTTAGAACCACGGTGGTGGAGACTCCTCTAAAGCCATGAAAAGGCGAGAGACACAAAGGAGCAGTTGTGAGAGAGACAGAGAGATATGGGAAGAGGCACAAAGGCCTGTGGAGAGAAGCTGCCAAGGATAAAGGTAAATTTTGAGGACCTCACCAGAGAAAGATGATTTAGCCAAAGCCCCAATTCCATAAGCATTGGAGTTGCGTTTCAGCTTGGGGAGGATGGAGGTCGTATCTTCCATGGAGAGCTGAAAAGAGAGAGAATATGAAGAAATGATATACAGGAAGGAGAAAAGGAAGTGAATTGAAATGAGAAAACAGTAGTAGATGGAAGAGGAGGAGCAGAAGCAAGCAGTAAGAACAAAAGAAGGAAAGGAAAAATTAGAGGCTATTCAACCAGGACTAGATATTGCACATCACTGGGACTGACTGAGGCAAGGCCAGAGGGAGAGGCAGAAAGTTGCTGTGAGAAGCCTCCCATTGGCAGCTGCCAGAGCTCCACATACATGCTGCACCATTCCCAACTCTTCGTTAGAGATGCAAGACATGGCTAATGGACAATTTAGGGATCTTGCAGTGGGGAGTTCTCAGTGCAATAGGCAAGCCACAGTAATGTAACGTATATGCATCATACTACCAATTTTTTAATGTCATTTTGATTTCTTTTTTTTCTTCTTAATATGGTCTTAATAAAATGAACATGACTACATCAGTGATGGATCCTGTTTCAAGCACCTACATATGTAAAGAAATGTGGTCTACAGCTCTGCTTAATTTTCTTGACTGTCTTCTCTACGTTTATCCTCAGTCCCTGAATAACAAGGACAGGGCACTATTGGGACAGGCAACTGTCAAAAACATCATCACAAAAATAATCTCTCAAGATTAATTCATCAGGCTTCTTCAGAGATGCCAGGCATTGCATATGAGGCTTAATTGTCACATGGGCTAAATAAACATTGCTTCTGCTCTTCATTTCAACCTCCCTGAAAATCAAGGCCAAAATGTTTTCAAACACAAGGATACCCAAAAGTAGTGACTATGGCACTGGAAATTTCAAATCCTGACACAAAACAAGCATTTGGCCATAGGTGCAGACCTCACAAAAAGTGAGTGGAGCAACAACTGGGCAATGAAATAATTGGAGGCAAGGGAAGGCACTGAAAAGATGTTGCACTGTGTGTAATTCCAGTCAGTTGCCAAAATATGAGAGGTGAGTTTTTCTGGAAACTGAGTGTAAATGCAGCAGTTAAGGCATCCTGTAACCGTGGAACCAGGAATGTGCTGTGTGTAACGTGAGCTGAAGAAATCAGAAAGCAGAGGAAGAACAGTAAAAAGTGAGAGCACAGTCCATGGTCCACGATGCATTTCCTTTAGTGATGAAGCTTGTTGGAGGAAGTCCATCTATGCCACCACTGGTCATTCCTGCCTGGGTGCTGCTGCTCAGTGTCCACCCACTTGTTCCAAGACAGCCTGGGGGCTGTGCTGTGAGCTGCCTCATGGAACCCATCCAAAAAAGAAAGTAAATTGCAGAGGGTTCCTACTGCTGCAAGATTGGAGAGCTGTGACATAAAGGCAGGAATGAACGGGAAGGGAAGGAAATTCATGATCCAGCTTTCGTACCAAAGAAGATCTGTGGAATTACACTGGGTAAGAGCTGTCTCATGAAAGAGCTCCATGCATTCTGTATGGGTTGGAATATGGGAAACTGCAAGTAAGGAAACTGTCTTCTACTTTCTTAAAGGAAACATGACATTGTGTACTTTGCTTTCAGCTAGACAGAGGTGCAGTGAGGGAAAAAAAATGACAAATTTCTTTTAGGCAGTTGCTGCAAGCACCATTATTTTCCAACACAATTTGCTTCAGTAACTGATCCTAGGCAAAAGATCCCAAGCCGTAAGTGCCACAATGAAAGAGGTATCAGCACGGTGAGAATTAATTAAAAACTATATTCAGTGTCCCAAGTGCTTTCAAATCACAGTAAACAAGAAAGCTACAGGTATTTCAAAAGTTTTGAAATCATCTGGAATTTGAAAATACTTATACTACTCAAAATGGAGCTGCTAATCCTGCCTTTTCAAGTGTACAAGACTATAAAGTTAACTTCTGTGAAAATATTTTATAAGTACCCTTAAAAAAAAGTCCAGTAGAACAAATATGCATTATTCCTTTTTCAGCATGCTGTTTCTGCATTATTGAAAAAGAAAAAAAATTCATGGTGCAGGTATTAAGAGCAAAAGGAACATGTGTAATTAAAATGTTTGCTTGTTTCTCATCTTCTTTTTCACTGAAGTTAAATGATACTGGCCATCTCCCCTAGGAGACATTAAGACTTCTTTTATTTCTGTGTGCAACTGAAAATGAGGGAAACTTTTCTCCCAGGCTCCTGGAGAAGATCAAATAATGCTCTAATCAAGGACTACTTATTTTTTAAAACATGCTGGACAGACACCTCTCTTAAGTTGCAGTGCCCAGAAATCTAAAAACCAGAACATATGAAATGGCACAAATTTGCCCCAAAAAGGTTAAATGAAAGCAATTCAATAGCCACCCACAGATCAAAGTACCTGCCAGACAACAAAAGACTCAGAAGCAAACAAAAATCTATCACCATCCTCTGAATTGTAGACAACTCCCAGAATTTCACTATGGGCTATGTAGCATTACGGACTTTCAGCCATGTTCCCATTCTGGTCTCCACTGTATCCAATGTCTGACAAATCCCAGTCTTCCTGTGACTAGAAATTTGAAAAGTGGTGCAGTGCATACTCACATTGATACCATCCCAGGAGAAATCCATCCGTGTTTGCTAAAGAAAGGACAGAATGGCACCACGTTAGTGCAACAAACAACTTGCGAGCAGCCCTGCAACTCCAGTATCAACAATCAACAGGCACAACTTTATCTGGTGTGTTGTAAAAAACTTGTGTCTTTCAGGCTGGTTTCGTTCCCTGCTGGCAGTTATGGTGCCTGTAGGAATCACGGTGTTTGAAGGTGGAACAGCAAATGGGGTGGCAGAGAAGGAAAGAGAAAAGCACCATCTCACAAGGCTCCCCTCTGAAGTGTGGGTTGCACCACTTTGAGGTTAACACAAGGTGGAGCTGCACCACCTTTGTATTTTGCATGTCCTACAGCATGCAACAGAATTCTGCTGAAATTATTTTCTCCTGCAGCTTTTCGGCTCGTCCATTCTGACTCATTCGCCCCTTGCAAACCAGAAACATTTCCCACATCAGCCATCACAGTACCAATTGAGAGTGTGTTTCCTTCAGCTGGGAGGACTCACATCTCAACATCTTGGGTTTGGGGATGGAGACACTCAGGAACATTTACACCTATAGTATCCATTCATATAAATCAAAATGTTCACTGAGGTGTGGTTCATGCTCATTGACTTTTAGATCTGCTTTGATGTGACTGAATTCTCCATACAAGATCAGGCCCAACAATTTCTGACAGGACTCCATGAAACTCCAAGTGTCTTGAAGTTACATTCCAAGCCAGCATGGCACACAGACAAAAATACCTATTTATATGTATACACACCTATTAACATTTTTCAAGGTTTTGCAAACTGTATGTTATTTGTTAAGCTTATTTGTAAATGTTATTTGTGATTCTTCAAATATTATGCATTTAAAATAGATTTTATCTTTTTATTAGTCTTCATTGCATATCCTGAAGCTGAAAATTCAGGTATGCAAGAATGCAGAATTCAATGAACCAGCCCTTGAGATACTGCATGGTAAATCCATTGTCTGTGAGTTACTAGTGAATGCATCTCAGAAATTCAAAATGCAGACGAATGTGTTTCTTCAAGAGATTTCATGGCTGTGCTGCAGAAGCTGGGACAGACACAGTGCTGGACATTCCAATGTGAATCCTTATTCAAGGAATGCAGACCTACAGGCTTGGCAGAATGGTCACTGTTTTTCTTATGTTGTGTTCCACTCCCATCATGAGTGGTTAAAAAGCACTTTCATTTGCAAATTCTTACTCACTATGGATCTTGTGAAGGGAGTGACTCAACTCTATCCAGAGCAAGCCAAACTACCCATGTATGATTCTCAGTTCACTGGCATTCTGGTCCTCTGCCAGATGATACCTCAGTGATGCACAACACCCATTTCTGAACCCAGAATTCAAACTTTCTGATCCCCCTGGCTAAGCAGCTCTGGGCCAGGCACTCACCTCGGTGGAAGGTCGATGGAAGCTGCTGCCATGCAGTGAACTCGTGCTGTCCATATTGATTTGGTCCACATCTTTCAGTCCCTTCCAGTCTACTGCAATCACCTCATTTCCTGTGGGAACACATCTGGTCAGGCTTCTGAATGCCACTAATATTTATTCTATCGGTCTTAAGCCAAATCAGCAAAGTAAGCAGGAGAATAATTGAGTTTAAGGCCACAACAGACTTAAATCAGATACTCCATTTTCAATCAGACACCCTGTACTTCATCAACTATTATATTTCACACAGCTATCTCCATATGAAGACAAGTCATTTATGTTTTCCTCAAGTATGATGTATGCTTGGCTAAAGTACAGATTCACCCAGTCATGATGTGTGACTGGGAAAGAACCAATCACTTTAATATCCCCTTTCAATATAAAACCATTATCCCTTAAAAAGGCATTTCATGGTTATAGTTTGAATTGGTTGGACATCCTCTTAGAGCTGCTGGAGCCTCAGCAAGATTAAAGGCCTTTTTAATACCTGCCATTACATTTCAAATTTTAAATGGCAATAACATAAAATACAAATGATAAAATTGTATTAAGGTTAAAAAATTGAACATTATTAAATTCAAAAGCAAAACTAAACGCTAAGAAGCACACGTAAGTAGTCAGCCAGGTAACCAGGACTGCTCTGCGCAGTCAGCAACTGTGCAACTGTGCCTTCAGCCCGTGTGCCACCCCCAAACTCTGGTTAAAGTTACTTGCTCCCATGTCACAGAGCAACAACTGTACTGCCCTTAAACCTGAGCCTCCCAGAATCTGTCAAGAATTGTAACCCCCAAATGATCATCTGTTCCTGGGATCAGTTCAGCAATGTCTAGTCTGTTTGGACTGAATGTGAATGGTTCTACTTTCATGATCTTCTAGGGATTTGTTTTCTGTTTATAGCAAATTTCTCCTCCACAGACATATGCAAAGCCCCTAGCTCATTCTAGCAGCTCTGGCACATTTATAAGAGTGCTTATCACTGTACTTCCCCAGTACAAATCTTCTCTCAGGTGAGAGATGCTGCACTTCACCCCACACAGGACTGCCGGAGCCATGGAGGCAATTAAGGGTGGGAAGCCTGAGCCATTCATCAGCTAGAATTCAAAATGAAAAAAAACTAATTTTGTCCCCTAAAGAGGCTAATATGGAAAACATTCAGAAAGACAATACAATTAGCATATTGTGGTGTCCACCACACCTTCACATCTCAAATTGCTGCTGCACAGGAAGATCCATTTCTGAGAGAACTAAGAGGTATTTTTTCTTTCACATCCAAATACATTTCTGTTCATCTGGATTGTTAGAACCAAGTGCTTTAATAGCATCCCCTCATATGCGTCTATCTAGGCTGAGTGCAGCTGCTATTCTCTTGTTGCAGTTCCTTGCAACTCAGGGAACTCAAAAGAACAAGGATTCCTGTACTGAATGCTACAAAAGTGAGCACAGAGGTCAGACACAGACAGACCTCAGAAGAAGGCAGGACATGACTATGATGAGCACCACCTTTCAGGGCTGTGATCCTCTTAACTTGTTTTCCTGCCAAGCTCATGCATATATTGGGCCTCACTGAGTGCTTGCTGACTGCACTGCTACCAACTGGACTGGCAACCTTGAGTCCAGCCAAGCAAGAGAGGGAGATTTGGGGATTTCTGTACTTGAATAAGAGGAGCAAGGGCTTAGCAGGCCACTTGTGAGTTGCCTGTTACCACCATGGTTGGGAACCTCCTATATCTGAGGACCAAGTAAACCTTCTAGGGTTAGAAGTTTCTCTGGCAGAGCTGTGAAAGGCCAGCTGTGAAAGCTCTGCTGTAAGGTTTGGTGGTGGCTTGGAATGGAATACATTTGTACTCAGTCCCCTGAAGAGGGAAGAGGTAAAGGGAAAAAGCAGGGAGCACTACCAGGAAGTGCAAATCTAGAGAGGAGGGAGTGGAGGGGTTGACTGTGATCAGGAGGGTCCTACAGAGCTCAGTGAGAGGATGAAACTGGTACAAAGAGCAGAGCAGGAGCCTGCCCCTGCATGCTGGGATCCAGCTGCCTTTTCCTGTCTGTGCTCCTTCCCACCACCTGCAACCCTTCACACTAGAAGAGAGAGCTGGGGCATTCCTGCCACAGAGCTGAACAAGACAGGGATGCTGGAGAGGCAGGAGAGATGTCACCTCTCCAGAGCAGAAGGCAGCTGTCCAAACCCTTCAGTGCAGGTAACAGGGTCACGTCTGTTTTACCTCCCTTCACCCCACGTCTTTCTCCTGTATTCTCAGCTCTTTCTGAGCATAATGCTGTGGCCCTTCTGGAAGTCTAGAGACAGCCTGGCACACACTGCAAACAGGCTGCAGAACCATTCTAGGCATGCACTGCAGAGACACCTCCGCCCCAGCCAAAGAAAGAGGAGCCTCTTGCTCAGCACCTGTGACTTGACAGCCCCAACCTTCACCAAATGACACTCAGCCTTTGCTCTCAATGCTGCAAGCCCACTGATGGTTTTCTTCAAGTGTCAGGCTGTGGGAAATACTCAGAGAACCACACAATGGTTTGGGTTGGAAGGGACCTTAAAAATCATCTAGTTTCACCCCTCCTGCCATGGGCAAAGACACCTTTCACTGGACCAGGTGGCTCAGAGCCCCATCCAACCTGGCCTTGAACACTTCCAGAGCTGGGGCATCCAATGCTGCTCTGGGCAACCTCTATCAGTGTCTCACCACCCTCACAGTAAAGGATTTCTTCTTATTACCAAAATTAAACAACCCTCTTCCATTCTGAAGCCACTCCCCCCTTGCACTATCCCTCCATGCCCTTGTAAAATGCCGCTGTCCAGCTTTCAGGCCCCCTTTAGGTCCTGCAAGGTGCTATAAGGCCTCCCAGGAGCTTTCTTTTGTCCAGGCTCAATATTAATACTCTTCTGGCAGATGGTAGCATCAAATGGTTGAAGAACATCAAACAATTATTTGCCTCAAAGTCCACACCTGCTCTGTAATAGCAGAACTAAAGACCTACAGAATTTATTTACTACTGTTTCTTTCCAGTTGAAACAGCTCATCTACCTAGTTCAGGAAAAAAGAATGAGCAATATGTGATTTTGCATGCTCTATAAAGACTGACTAAGTTTTGAAAATAAATTCTTGGTCTAAACAGTTTCACAGGCACTAAGAGAGAAATATATTGAGAGAATATAACTCTTTAACATCTGTTAATTCCTTTTAAATGCAGTCATATCTGCTGAAAAGTTACAACATTGCACACTGATTGAAAAGAAAATGTCTGTTCTAACTGATGTTGGGCCTGGGGCAACATTACTTTCTCTTATTGAAAGTTGGACAAAGGACAGTGGGTATTTTTCTCTTCTGCCAGAAGTAGCAAGAGTAAAATTAACCCATGTTACATCAAGACATGAAAAAACAAGTTCTGCTCTGACAGATGGAAGAAAAGAAACACGGAAAAGCAGGAAAAAAATATGGAGAGTGAAGTGGGAAAACAGAAACTGAAAGCAGTACTTTGTAAATTAGTATTCTTTTTATCCAGTCACTTGTTAACCTCTTTCTCCCTGCAATTTTTTGTAATGGTATATTTCTTCTCCAATATAATTTATTTTCTTTTGTCCGTCTTCCATTCCAGCTTCTGTTAATCATCGTGACTATTCCATTTGTAATTCTATGATCAATCACCTCTTGCAGAATAGTATTTGCTCTTCTCCATATAGAGCTGATAAGAATTTTAAAATGAGTGGGTCATAAAGCTAATTTTATAGTAGAATTTTTACAAACATGCTATGAAATTTCTCATTTAGATGTTCTGAAATGAGGCAATGAAAGTTGAAAGATAACTGGGTTTCTGATTTCTTTGTCATTGTTCCTGTATGGTGTGTATAAAAAGGATATAGAGAGGCTATAGAAAGGATATAGAGAGTTTTCACTGAACTTTTAAAAGATGTCTTTGTTTTATTTAGAAATTTATTATTTGGTTTGGGGTTTTTTAACATCACAGATTTCATCCTTGTTTTGGAAGACTCAGTGGATGACTGAAGAAAAAGTGGGAAAATGATTATATGAAACAGAGAGGGAAAACAAAAGCAGTTGAAATACATAAATACATTAAGCCACATTATTTCAGATCATGGCTCTTTTGTATTTGTAACACAAATTAGATAAAAACAAACTCTGCAAAAACACTCATAAGAAAAAGGTGTCTCCATTACAACTGATGTAACATTCCAACTCAAGTAATTTAAGATTTTGAGGGGTAATATCATCTCTCTTTCTTTCACCATACTGTTAAGGTAAAAACCAAGATTTATTTTTAAGTCAAGCCTTTCTAAGTAATAAAGATGAAAAAAATAAAAGAGGAAAAAACATGGGGGAAAGAAAATATCCTTTTCCCTACTTCTTGCTTTGTTTTGGTTTTTTTGAGCATCATAACTTTGGAGTCTCAGGAAGTAGGGAACATGTGCAATAAGTATTCCCAAGCCAAGTGGCCATTTTGATCAATGCACTGGAAAAAAAAAAAAACAACAAAAAACCACCTGAATGACTGCACCTCACCTTGCTGATAAAAATATTACTACTTGTTTACTATTTCTGTAGCTCGATTTTGCCACATACCTTAATTTACCATGGAGATACTGAGCTTCTCAGTTGGACATATTCTGAGTTCCTTTGCATTTCTGTGATCATAAGAAATTCATCTTGTTTTGAGTTACTAAAAAACTTAATCTAAACAAGCCCATTCTCCTTGGGCTTCCTCTTGACATTTTCTCGATTGCTGTTACCACTGTGCATTAATTGATTCTATATTTGGTACCTGTGCCTGCATTTTGTACATTTACCAAGGTCCATGTTTGAATCAGGCTTCTGTATCCGTGACTTTAATCTGCATCTATAGCCTTTAATAATCTCTTGTGTTGTAACTTCTGTGCTGGATGTTAAACATCATCTCCAATTCGTTTTCTCTATTTCGTTACACATCAAATAGATAAACAGAGTTTGAGAGTCTTGAATTTTGTTTTTTCCCTTCTGAGCATCATGCTGGTGAAGATCTACACCATATACCAAATAAGTATTTGTGTTATTTGCTTTCTGGTGTGTCATGCCAATTAACACAAGAAACATTTTAATTAAGCAATGACTTTCCAGCACAGCTATTATCCCCCGTTAGCACACTTTCTTCTGTTTCTCAAATGTTACTTTCCAGCAGAGAGTAGAAACCTTGTCATTTGATATTGGTAGCCAACATTAATGTTGGTAAAGATGAATATTTAGAGTAAATGGTTCAATTATTCTTTTCCATTCCCTTTCTTTTTTCCCCGAGCAACTAAGAAAACAACAAATGTAATTGCAGTAATTATGATCAGTCTTTAAATGGTTCTTTCCCTGATACCAATTTTCATGATACTCGTGGGAGTGTGTATCTTTGTCAAGCACAACATCATCATGTCTTGTCAAATGTGGTTGAAATTAAAGCAGTTGAAGCTGCTGGGAAGGACTGACAGATGGGTGGCTAGAATAACCATAGAAACCTTCTCCCTCCCTGCCTGTTCTACACAGAGCCAGTCAAAGTTATCCAAAAGGTCACCAAGGAAAAGAATAAACCTCTGTCACTGGAGCTGCCCCTGAGGTGAACCTCTGAAGGAAGCATTCAAATTCTCTCAGGCAAAGCTGAGAAATCCATCAGCCTAAGCTATTCACCTAATTCCATAAGAATTCTAGCTTGCACTGCAGAAGGAAACATAAAAATTAGTTATCTGCTGCTGGCACCTACCAACAGGGTCACTTGTGGAAGAGAACAGAAAAAAAATCCCATTTTTGTGGAGGAGACAGAGCTGAAGAGTTTGGTACTCATCAAGGCACAGAAATGTCTCAGTCTCCACAAAACAGATGTCTTTCAAATTTTTGATAGAAAATGAAAACACTTCAGCTCTGACATGTCTGTAAGATTAGGAACCAGACGGGCAGTTCTCAGGATCTTTGCTTTGGATTTGGATAATCTGAACACTTTTCCAGACCATTCTGCCTCTCCTTGCAGGTAGGTCCCTTTACAGAGCTGTTTAGGAGGTAGAATTAAAGAACAAAGCTACAACACCTACGTTTTTCTTCTTGACTGGGAACACTTTCAAGCCAATACTGCTACTGCATATTTTCCAGTAAAAGAAGATGAGCAGAGAGCCTAATGCTGGACACAGACCATCATGTCATTTGGGCTAAGGTGGCACTGCAAAACGAAACACATCCAATTAAACTTTAAAAAAACCCCAAAGCTCAGAGCCCTGTCTCACTTGCAGAACAAGTATCAGCCAGCACGAACAGCAGCAACGGGTTTATCCTCATTCTTCACCGCTTCTCTGAAGTGCAGAGAACATGTCCCCAGGGGCCTCACTCAGCACAGTAAGTACGGAAATGTCAATATGAACCAAGGCAGCGGCTCTCCCTGGCTGGCCTACAGCCTGTGTCACAGAAATAATACGCAGCAGGCAATTTCATGCATTGCTCTCCATACCTGTTTAAATTTTAATCCCTCTGTAGCCAGCATGTCACATGGCCACTGCCCTGGAGCATAAGAATGCTATGAGATGTGGCATCTTCGTGCTGTAGTTTCATCCTTAGCAGTGGGGAAGAAGAACCATCCCCAGTGCTCCTCAAGGGTCAACCAGCAGATTGCAATGCACCTTCCTCACCTCAGGGATGCTCCAGGTCCCTCTTCGTTGAATGGACAAAGCAAGAGCCTACTCCAAACACCAGCACATGGGGGCAGTGGCAGCCTGTGAGTTTCCACCTCCACTCTCCTTACCTGCCCTGCCTCAGCTGCAGGGTATCACTCTGGCAGCCCCAGAGTTTACAACCAGGTGGCTACACCCTTCTCCACCACAGCCACCTCACACTTGGTCACAGTTCTCACCAAGCGTCTGGTTTTGGAACAGCAGCAGTGGTCAGAGCCAGGCAGGAGGCATTGAGGCAGCCCTGTCACCACTCTCTCCAAAAAACAAAGTGCATACCTCAGCCTTTTCTCCATTCTTTGTCACTATATTTCCACCCACACCCAATTAAGGATGAAGATTCTCCTTAGCCCTTCTTTGACTGCTTATGCATTTATAGAAACATTTTTATTGTCTTTTATGGCAGTGTACAAATTAAATTCTGACTGGTATTTAGCCTTTCTAATTTTCTCTCTGCACAACCTCAGAACATTCTTGTAGTCCTCCTGAATGGCCTGCCCCTTCTTTCAAAGGTGATTCACTCTCTCTTTCCTGAGTTTCAGACTAAGCTCTCTTTACAGCCAGGCTGGCCTTCTTCCCCACCATCTCATCTTTCAGCACATGGGGATGGCCTGCTTCTGCACCTTTAGGATTCCCTCTTGAAGAATGTCCAGCCTTCCTGGACTCCTGTGCCCTTCAGGACTGCCTCCCAAGGGACTCTGTGAAACAGACTCCTAAACAAGTCAGAGTCTGACCTCCATAAGATCAACATGGCAGTTCTGCTGACCCCCCCATCTCCCCACCCCTTCTTACTGCTTAAAAAATCAAAAACTCTCTCATTTTGTGATGGCTATGCCCAAGACAGACTCCAACCACCACATCACCCACAAATCCTTCTCTGATCACAAACAACAGGTCCAGCAGGTGCCCTCCCCAGCTGGCTCACTCACCAGCTGTGTCAGGAAATTCTTACACATGCTCCAGGAAACTCCTAGTCTGTTTCCTCTCTGCTGTATTGTATTTCCAGCAGGTATCTGGTAAGAGAAACTGTTCACAAACCTAGAAAGCCACCAGCACGGCTTCAGGTGTCCTCACCAGACAGAGCTCCACAGATCCCTAAGCAAATGGGGAAAATGACCAAGAGCTGCTGGCACTGAGACTGCAGGAGATGAGCTCACCAGGCAGGGCTGCAGGCACTGAGTGCCCAGCCCTGCACCTGCTCAGTTGAGGCCACATCTCACCATCACAAACACCATCAGACCGACCCCAAACCCCACCCCACGATTTTCCCTGCTGTCCCTGAGGCCATCCACACCTACACAGAGCAACTTTCAGGGAGTACTTAACTGTTCAAGAAGCCCCTCAGATCCCCAAGAGCTACCCCACCTCAAGGGAACAGTCATCACACTCTGCCAGGCACACACACCATTTGTTCAACCTCCCCCTTGAACCCAAACACAGGGTTAACAACCCCTCAGACCCAGGATACATGGTTGTAGGACCACTCATTGTCTGAAGAGAATGAGGAACCCTGGTGGCCAGTTTCTGCTTTGAGCTAATTCCGTGGACCCTTGGGAGTATCAGATGGAAAAACCCTTCATCAAATAGAAGGCAGAAGCTTCTTCAGAGCACTCTCCGAGTCATGCCTTTTCTGCAGCCAAAGGGAGACTGGCACACCACACATGCCAGTCTTCTGTCTCCTCCAGAACTTACTATTTTGATTCTGGCTGCACTTCTCACATCTTTACTTGCACAGTTTCTATCCCACGACCCACTAAATTCTAGGTCCTCTTATCAACTGTCCTGTTTCTCACCAAGCTGGCCATGTCCAGCTCCAGGAGGAGGAAAACTCAAGATCCCAGTAACTAACAGGGCTATTTCTATTCCTTTGCTCTGGGCAAGGCATCACTATGCAGCATCTACCAGTTCCTGGATATCACGAAAATATAGGGGTGCTCTGCTCACTGTTTCCCCTCGGTTCCTTGGTTTCCAGGGTTTAGCCTGTTAGTCTGTTCTCTTTCCCTGTTGTTTTATTTTTCCCACCCTCCACTCCTCAGTGATTGGTTGTTTTTTTTTTTTCTCTGGTTTATTTTCTTCATTCTCTTCTTCTTTTGGGAAGTGGTGGGGAAGGAGGTATTTAGTATTTGTTTGGGATGGGTATTAGCTTGTCCCTAAAGTGGGAGTGGATGTGTAAGAAAGACAGGGAACAATTCAAACAGGGGAAACAGCAGTGATATTTTCCCAGAATATTTGTCCTAACTTGTCACAATTTACACCTCAAGTAGTTCCCAAGACAGACATTGCCTCTGTATTTAGTCTTTAAAGGATTCCTCTGTTCACTTCTAAAATTTGAAAAAAAGCCTTTTAGTACCCGTAGCATCCTATGTCAAATACTTCCACAACTGAATTCTGTGTTACATGAAGAAATGCTGATTTTTATTTGCTTGAAGCTTGACACTTGCTAGATTCATTTGACGTCTAGATTTTGTTTTGAAATTGATAATGAAATAGTCTTCCCTCATTATTTTCTCCAAGCTGTTCCTATCCCAGAGAAAATTCATGATTTTATATATATCTGTCGTATCCTTAACCATCTCATTTCCATACTTGAGAAATCCGAAGTTAAACAGCTCCTTTCATATTAGCCACGTGAAACCTTTGATTGTCTTTGCTGCCCATTTCTGAATATTTCCAGTTTGATTATGGCCTTTCTGAAATGGGAATAGACCATTAGGGTCAACGCATTATATTCAAAATAAGGGCCCCATATGGATAGATGCATAGCATAATGCTGGTTCTCATTATATTCTCTTATTCTTTTCCTAATTGCTAACATTTGATTGGCATTTTTAGTGGCACTAAGCATTAAGCCACACATTATAACTGCAAGATCTCGCTCCTGCATGGTAATAGTAAACTCAGAACCTCCATCATTGCGAATGTAACACCAGAATTGCTTTGCCTGTGTGCATCATTTTACATTCACCCACATCGAATTTCACCCATAATTTATGTCACTCGATATTGTGAAATCAAATGACCTAGTAATTCAATATTGTGAAATCCTTTTTCAAATCACTGCATGCCGGTTTTTGCCTGCTTTTCCAAATGATTACTGTTATTACCATACTTTGCTACGTCATTATTTATCCCCATCACCTTTTTCATATCATTTATGGATATGCACAAATCTGGAAAAGTATCCCTGTGAAAAAATGATGTTTCATGCTAATCCTCATTTGCTATCTTCACTCAGCTACTTAAGGAACTTCTCTGATTCAACAGCAGATTCATGTCTTTTAACAGCCTGGGGTGAGTGACCTTTACAAATGTGCTCTGCAAATCCAAGTGGACTATTGCCACTGGACCTCCTTTGTCAATGCTGCTTGTTGACCCCTTCTAAGACTAATAAATTGTGATATCTACTAAGAACAGTAGGGTTTGCTCTTTCTCAGTATATCTTATCTGTCCATGCATGCACTAATTCTGTTCTTCAGAGTAATGTTTATTAGCTTGCCTCCTAGGCATATCTTGTTTACTGGCTTGTAGTTTTCCAGTTCTCAAAACCATTTTAAAAACTGGATCATATTATCTACCTTCCAATCTTCTTGTACCACAGTAATTGGAAAGCATTACAGATAACAATCTGCAGTTCAGCTCTTTCAGCCTCAAACTTCTCCAGAAGTCTTGCATGAATGACTTGCATGACCATCTGACCACTTTCCATCCTCCTGATCTACAGTCTCACTGAGGCTTTGATTTGAAGCTGATCTGATGCATCTCCAGCAAGGAAAAGTTCCACAGCATAAAATTCCACAACTTCTTCCACAATGAACAGATACAAAATTGTTGGGTTTCTGAGGCTGGGGGCAGAGGGTGGTGATGTTCTGCTATGGTCTTAATCTCTCTGAAGTCACCTGAAGCCTCTTTAGTAGTAACACCATGCACTAAATTCTCCTAATCATTGCAAAAGGCAAGTTATTTGCCTTCTACAGGCTCTTTGAATGGCTCCTGAAGTAAACATTTAATCTGCAGCCTGCCGAGCTTCCTGCCTCCACAGCCTCTTTGATATTCCTCTGGCTGCCACAGCTTTCTGTCACCATCCTGGCCAGTGAACATAAATGGACAGTAGTATAAACCCTGAAACTCTTTTTCGCATGTGGAATGTCAATCCACGAATTTTGAACTGAAACTTTCCCCATGAGCCACGTCTGATCAGCATCTGCAAATACAACCACATTCATTCTGAAATATAAAAATTATGTTTCATTTAAAAGTCTGGTGTACTCCTGGACTTGGGAACGTGTAGCTTAAACTCAGAGAGAAACATCCTGATCATCTAGTCTGACCTCCTTAAAATAAGAGAGGCTAAATGTATTCCCTTTGTTATTATTCTTTCTGTTATTGTGCTTCAATTAGAGCATTTTTTAGACTCTTGATTTTATTGTTTTCATGTGACAGAGGGCTCAGTACAACGCAGAGTAAATTATCCCAACAGTTCAGTATTTTACTGTTTGATTTTTGTCTCATTTCCAATCTGCATCTACCTGCCATCCTTCTTCCACATCTTAACAATTTTCTACTAAGTTGAAGAGTCAGATGACTTTGAGGTGGTTTTTTTCTTCAGTCAAACACTTAAAGACTGTCATCAAGTCACTTCCATAAGTTTCTATTCACAATTCTGTTTATTTTCTTGTCATATTTCAGTTTTGCAGTATTTCTCAAAGTGATAATAATAGAATTAGACAAAGTAGATGAAAAAATCATATTTTTCACAAGTGCCAAATGCAAAGAAAACATGCTTTTCCCTCCTCCTATTCAATTTCCAAGATCAAAGAACCACATCAGCTTCCTTGGCTACAACATCTCAGTAGAAGCTGCTGATCTACTGATTACCGGTTCCAATATCTATAAGCTTATTTAGTGTGACTGCTTTCTAACATAGAGCTCTGGTTCTGTAAATACTATTCACACTCTGCCATTAGACAGATGAACTCATATTTGGTTAGATTGAAACACACACTGTCTGCCAGTACTCAAAATGAATCAAAACTGTTCTGTATGAGTGATTTATCCCTCTCATGTGTTATTTTCATTTTCAGCAGCTCTTCCAGTTGTTCCAGGCACCACCAAGTTTATCAGTATTTTAGATCCCTTCAGGATTTTGAGCAGTATGTTAAAATCACATGGAACTTGGCAAAATGAAGCCACAAGTATTTCAGCAGTGATTCTTTTCTTGTTACTGTTTTGCTATCTATTGAATTTAGATGCACTTAAAACGTACTGTACTCACGTTTCTTTACTCAAAGAATCATATGGTGCTAAGCTGATTGCTAACTGATTAGAGGTTGTATCTTTTACCAATCTCATATTTTACCTCCATTACCATGATTGTAAGCAAAGGTACTTCTATCAGAGAAGTACTTGGCAGCAGGGAGTCTCATAAAGTCATGAAATTAAGTTAGCTTGACTGGCTCTGTTTTGTATAAGCCCATTCTCACTGGTATATTGTTCTTCTAGTATTTTATCAGATATCATAACAAATTGATAAAATTAAATACATATCATCTCACAAAACCTTTAAAGTTGTGGTAACACCCCAGCTTTTCATTTGAGACCTTCCTCACTATTTTAAGACCTTATAAAACAAAGCTTTGACTTTTTATCCAAGTACTTAAAAACTCTTGAGTATGAATTATCTTGAATTGGTTGTTTTAAGTATCAGTCTAAAATCACGGTTGTTTGCTGTTGGAGACCATAACCTTATTAAATGAGCTGAAAACTAAGAAAGCAGGAAAGCAGGCTTAAAATACTTATTGATTAGTTCACTTCTTCTGTTTCAATACACACCAGTCTACAGAATTAAGACTCTCAGCTCTATCGTGCCGATTAATTCATTACTTTCATTTTTTCATCAGCTCCTTTGTAATTTCTCTCATAATTCTTTCAATATTATTGTCCATCAGAGTTCACAAAGTCAGTATGCTCTTCCTCAGGTCTGTTCCTCAAATCACATCCATTGCATTGTACACACACACACGAAAGTCTTGGGTCAATCAGCAACATGCCAAACACAGTTTTCTGTTACTAATGACTGTTGCTGGCACACACTTACCTTGCACATGTTTTTTTAGGACTGTTTTCTTATAAAGCCAGGCTTGTGCAGGCATGCTCTTTGCTAGCCTCTCCCACTGCTAGAGGGTAACTTTGAAACCCCTCACCTATATTTCAGAAACCCTGAGCAGAGAGGAAGGTCTCAGAGATCACCTGTCTGTACACCCTTCAGGACAACTGGCTGCCCCGTCGGGGAGATGTTCTCTGTTCAGAATCTTACTGGCAGAAACAAGTTCTCATCCCTGAGCTCTCTACTCCAGTTTCTAAAAGTGATCAGAGGGAGAACTGCTCCAAAGAGTAAAAGCCAGACTGGGAAGGAATATAAGTAGTGAAGTAAGACCAATCACAGAGCAATCTCATCTGAAGGAAAGGTGTCCCTTTGTCCCTCTGTTCTGTTTGTCTCTATCCCAAGTAAGAGAGGAACTAGATACCCAGATGCCCCTTTTCATGTATTCCCACTCTTTTATTCACATCACCTACATGGAGCTCTGTGCTCCTTCCCCTTCCACCTGTGTGCATGTATCTAAATGAAAATATCCCTACTTTTATGACTGAGTTTCCTTTTGCATTACCATTCCCTTTCTGACTCTTCTCCCTCTTCTTATTTCTTTTCCCTGACTCATTCAGATGTTGAAGGTGAAGGAGGGAAGAACTGGACACCTTGACACATACTTGATTGGCGTGAGGTATGTACGCAGAGTGGATGTCTCAAGCCCCAAGTGTGCAGACCACACTTGCCACTGCAGATCTCACTTCACACACCCACAGATCAGTGGAGGGAGATAAGTACAGAGAAAAATGCAGGGGATGTTCTCTGCTTGCTCCAGCTGCTTTACCCCTCTCCTGTCAGCCTCCTACCCTGCTCCCACTCTGCTGAATCTGAAGTGGCTGGGTTAGGAGTGGGTGGTCTTTGGCTCCATCTCTCCTGCTGTGGGTGCTATGAACCACTCATTTACACTTAGCATAGAACATCCAGTGGGAAAATAAGGTAGGAAGCACTTACTCCTGCCTCTGACAGGACACTGACCATTCCTTGTGAAGGGGAGCCCAGCAAGCCAGGTACCTGGCTTTGGCAGACCACATCTGACCCAGAGACTGTAAAATAAAGAGCAATGCCTTTTCCAGCCTGCAAGGTCAGTGACTGATGCTCGGTGCACAAGCCCAGCTGCCACTTGGGCTGTTTCTTGCAAAACTGCCAGGCCAAAAACACACAGAGAGGGCTTCAGCTGGCAGCTGGGGTTATCATGGTGAGGAGTTCTGTGACACATGGCACTCTAGCTAAAGGAAAGTGGTGATGGAGGTGACATATAGGAGTGTACTAATGACATGTAGAAGACCTGGGGTCCTCTGGCAGAGCAAGACTAAAGTAGTGGGTCCAACCTGACTCAGAAGCTTTAGATCCTCAGCGTAGGATCACAGGATAATTGAGTTGGAAGGTGCCTCCTGAGGTGCAAACTCCTGTTCAAAATAGTCAGCTATGAGGTTAGACCAGATTATTCAGGGCTTTATCCAGTCTGGTCTTGAAAACCTCAAAGAATGGGTGTTGAACAACCTCTGTGGAAAACCCCTTACAGATGTTGACACTTCTCACAGTGAAAAAGTTTTTCCTGACACTCAGTGAGAGCAACTCTAGTTTGTCTTCTCCCACGCTCCAAAAGTACTATTATTTTCTAATGTCTTGGGATATTTTCCCACCATTTTATGTCACATTCACAAAGCATGTTTGCTGCAGGCTTCTGTGCAAAGACGTGAGAGAAATCAGCGAAATCACTGGAAAAAAAAAAAAAAAAAGACAGCAATCTTGAGCTTAACGGGCTTGAGCTTTCTATTAATTTAAACCCATTCAAGGAATTAAGAGAAACCTTGCCACACTAATCAGAACAGCCAGTGTTAGGAGATGTCTCAGCTGCAGTCAAAGGTACACTTGCAAGGCATTTAGGTCTGAAGTCCTAAACTTGGCTAGCTCAGTTACTGACAACAATCAAGCTGATCTTTGACATTTAGTTGGTTGGCACTCAAATATCTACAAGCTGGATTTTACAGCCTTGACTGTCCAGCAACCTCAGTGAAAATTCTCCTGTACATTCCCTGAAACTGAGACCCAGCTATGATGAGAGATGCTAGGCAGCTCTCTAGGAACCGTAACAGGGTATCACCAGTGCACAGACATGACCTGTAGCCATTACCAGAGGAAGAAGCCACCTCCAGTTCTCACTGTGTAATTGCTACATGCCATTTTACACAAAGCACATACATGACATTGAGATGAGACAGTGGAGAAGGTGACTGGATATGAGGTTAGCCTTTTAAGATCACTTTTCAGCTTTTTCCATACCTTAGGAAATCATAATGTGATCATTGCAAAGTGATCATTGTGTAAAATTTAAAGATGCTCTATGACTCTATTTCAAATGATCACATATGCAGCTTCTCTGTTATGACCCTCTCAATTACTTTTCCCCAGGGAGAAATAATCAGAAAACTCATATTTAGGAAAGAAAATGTAAAGTTGCACATCACTAAACATGTGCAAACTATGACATCTAACTAGATCATAGTAAAACATCCCTGCGGGAGATAAAGAAATCATGTGGCTTGCTTAAAATTGGAATGGAAAAAGGCCCGGAGCAAGCTCAGGGCACAATCCTGCACTGGCCCTTGTGTGGTGAATAAACTAAATGTGACTGATTATGAGCTTTCTATCACTAATTAAAACCCCTTGAATTCTGAGTTCACAATCTGCTCCATGCAAATCCCAAGGTAAAACTAATACGAGCATAGCACTTCTTCATCTAGGATCTGCCTTGTCTTAGAAAGGCAATACAGAGCCTGTACACTGAACTAATTCTGCAAAAATCTAATCAGATATCAGAAGAGAGAACACAAAGCTCTACTCATGCTAGGATGTTAGTTTCCAACCACATCCTAGAGCTCAGACCTAGTACTTCAAAGCACTGATTTTCCAAAATATGTCTGAAGAATCCTCTCAATAACTCCAGGAAGGCTGGAGCCAAAAATCTAGGCTGCCTAGTAAGAATTGTTCTGAACAAAATTCCTTAGGTGGAGTTCAAGGATCACTAAATCCAGCCTCTTGGACTGACAACAGAATTAGCCCCTTCTAAAGCAAAGCAGTGTAAAAGTTTCACATGAAGACACTATTACTACATTCAGATCTGACTCCCACAGAGACCAGAATCAGAGTTGTGCAATACCCCTTAGCACACGCCTTCATAACACCAGGGCAAGAAAAACTCCTCAGTTAACTGTATAAATAGGTCCCTAAAGTCCACTGTGCTACCACCATCAAGAATGAACATGTATCACACAAAACAAAAATCACTGTCATACGAGAAGTCGAACACCTGTACCATTAAAGTCTGTACTGAATGACTGCAATTTGCAAAGTGAATTTTCAGCTATCATTATCCCATCGACATTTTAATGCATAGGTGCTATTTTCTTTTTTCGTCCATGCCCACACAACTGTATGACATTCATAAATATATATAAACATATATATAATCTCATATGAGAATGACACTTGCAACAGCTCATTTATACCAGGGAGGTTTTTGTAACACGGATTCCAAGTCACAGATCACAAAAACGCTGCCACACACAGGAACACCTGTAGTTTGTAAGACAGCTTAACTGCATTTTGGAGTGGAGAGTGGATGTTACAAAATGCATGTTTGATCTTTATTTCAACAGCACTGTGGGAAGTGAGACCAAGAATTAACACTGCCAGTTCAGCCACACATCGATAAAAGGCGGATCGAAAATTACCCAGCTAACAGGATAATAATGCCCTCGGCAGTGTGGGTGTGTAGAGGATAGGGCAATACTCGTCCTGATATACTACAGAGATCCAGGTGAGCTTGAAGAATATCAAGGGAAATATTGCAGTGGTCTTTGCCATGTGGGCATTACAGAGGACATAGGAGATTTCTCTAGGTCATGAGGACATTTGAGGCAGCCAAGAGACATAGGCTAGACATGGGAATTAATTCCTGAAGCAAAAACGGGATTCTGTAGTTTAAAGTTGGCTGCTGCAGGAATAGATGGTTCCCTGCGAGTGCTGGCAAAGGGCTTTCCACCAAGACAAGAAGTGTCACAGCACCAGGCTCTGACATAGTCCCTCAGATTTACTCCGGGTGACACAGTCCCTCCATCTGGGGCGGTGGTGCAATTCTGATGTCCTCAGAGGTCTCCTTTTCCCACAGATGCCCGTGTGCTCTCCGGAGAGACAGAACGCACCATCTTAGGAGAGAGATGTACTGCCAACTCTGTTTTGCTCTCAGAGATTCTTTGGGCATATTGAATGATACATCCCCATGTAACTGATAGAGCTGTACCTGTGGTTTGCACAGAAAAAAAAATTTCCTGAAGGGAAGAAAGCATGCCCAGAATGTTGTGTTTACCTGTAGATACCTGTGCTTAAAGATCAAGGGACCTCTTGGTATCTGCATGTGTGTAGGAGGGGAGAGCTGGGTTACATAGCCTGAAGGTTTGGGATCCTTTGCTTAAAAATGTGCATGGCGTGGCCCAGTGGAAGGATGCGATCCCTCCCCGTGTCCCCTCGCAATGGCTCTGCGAGAGGGAAGGGATCCAGTTCTGTTTGCTCTTCTCCACTGAAGTCTACGCAGGGGGAACGGGGAGAGAAGACGTGCAGATCACGTTATGTTATGTATCCTGGGATACCAATAAACCCTTACCGAGCTAAGGAGGCAGCCGCCGGCCGCCTGATCCCACTCGGGAGGCACAGCACGGCACGGCACGGCACGGCACGCCCCGCACCCACCCCCTTCTCCGGAGGCGCCGCACTGACCCACATGTTCGGCGACCTTTCGTCACGGGTGACACGGGCAGACG
>JAHLSL010000040.1:27289741-27304758 GCA_025920805.1 Petroica traversi | reverse complement strand
GGCGTGCGGCGCCGCCCGGCCTCTGCCCCTGGCCCCGCATAACCGTGAAGGAAGCGAGCCCTGCCTTGAGGATGATCGCTGAGGCCTTTCCCACGTCCTTCCCCCTAACATGGCAGTGAGGAGGGTTCTCTGCAGATGGAGAACGTGTGGTTAGGTCAGCTGCCTGCACAGCCCAAATTCTTCTCACCTGATGGCACCATCAACAGGCAGTGTCCTCCTGGCCCGCTTCCCCAGCACCTCGGACTCTTCCCCAGTCTGCTCCTTCCACCTCCACTCTCTGAAATGCTCACAATTCCTCCCTGGCCCTTTGTGCCTCCTTCACCCAAAAAGCCCCTCTGATCTTGCCAGCATCCTTCCACCCATCTCTCGTGATGGCAAATTGAATTTTGCTGATCCCATTTGAGCCATTTTGATCTCATCCTCATGCTTGGAAAATTCAGTTTTTGTCAGCATTGCTGAGCAGTCACTCAAGACAGCTGATCAGCTTCATTATCAGCAGTACCAAGGAATAGGTAAGCTCATTCATTTTTCCATTCACAACTTACAGTCAGCATAAGGAAGGGAAAAAAAAAAAAAGGAAATAACGGACTTCAGACAGAACATATTTTTCCTGACTCTCTGAAACAATAAGGAAGTCTACTCAGATAAAATCAATTTACAAAATCAAATCTACACAGGAAAGTCAAAGGCAGCAAAAAAAAAAAAAAAACAACCCCAAAACACTGTCTGAATATATGCAGCTACTTTATCTCTTTTCTTCTTCATGATATTGAAGGTATTACTATGTCTGGCAAACACAATGCTGCTGAAGTGTAAGAGGTCATAGTTCCCTCCTCTGCTGCCCGAGGCCAGTCTGCTCTGGTGCTACAGTGCTTATCACTGGGTACACTGCATTAGATCTCTGCTGAGGATGAAGTTTTACAACAGTTAGAATTCTTACCCTATTTCACTCCTTCTACCTCCCCCATATATTTCCAAACCTATCAGTTTTCATCTTGTTTTTTCTGAATGAATTACTAAAGATACTTTTCCCAACATGTCTACACTCTTCTGACTTAGGCTGTAAAAATACTGGGAAACAATAGGTCTGGAAGAAAGTTAACCAGAGACGTTTCACCATCTCTAAAAAGCAGATCTCTAGGGCTAAAAATGCAAGGGAAGGGGAAACAATGGCAGATTGCAATGGGAAGAGTGGTATATTAAGACACAGTCTTGTTTTGGGTAAATATTTTGTGAGTGGCTGCCCAGCCAACTGTTGTCATCCACAGTCTCCTATGGATTGATCCATCAGGACAGCTGCCCTCAGCAGTTTCACCTCATCCTGTGTATTACTAACACAGCTGTGGGCAATTTCTTTTCCTCTCTTCAGAGAGTCTGGTTTCATTTTAATCCCCTTCTCCCTCTCACCCACCCACCCACCCAATCTGAATTTGTTCCTCTGTGAACCTTCTTTCTGCACTGGGTGAACTCTGCCATGGTTTCCTTTTCAGTGAAGATTTCAGACCAGTCACATTGACTCTTCTTTCTTTATTCCCCTTGAGCCTGTCTATCACTTTATCTCAAGCTCAAAGTCGTATCCCAAGTCCTAGCAAATGTACATTTGGCTTTCTTTTCATTAAGCTACAATATCATCTCCATCAACCTGCTCTGACTTCTGCCTCAGGGTGTGATTCCACAGGCAGGTGAGCAAGTCCCAGCACTTACCCTGCCTGAAAAGCTGCTTTCCAGTTCTTCATGGGTTTGTCTGCTGCTGCTTTAGTGAGTAGTTTGCACAGGATCTGGCAAGCACCCGTGCTGCTGCTGTCAGACGTGCACCGCAGAAAAAAAGAACTGGAAAGAAGGATTATACCCAAGTGTTCATTCATTCACTCCACAGAACTATTGGTCTGTATTGTGGCTGTCTCACATGTCCTGATGCCACCAGCTCCCTCATTTTTTTAATTTAAAATCAATATCACTTAGCTGCTGGAAGCAATACCTGTCTTGGCACCTACAGCCATGCTTCATCTCTCTTTTCTGATATACTCAGTTTAATGAAAGGATAGACTCTTTACCATCTTTTGGTTCTTAATCACACCTTTATTTATTATGTTTACATAATATTATGTGTTATTTATATTTACATAAATCTCCATATTTAAAGCTAATTTCATTCTCATTAGAAGTTGAGAAGACTTTGTTAAGTCCCAGCTTTTACCCAGTTTCTCAGCTCTTCTGTAAGGTAGGTTCTATGCAATAGGAAATTCATCATCAGTGAACAGTTTTAAGTTTTTATCAAGCCAATAAAAAACTTTCTAAAAACAGTTAAAATGTTTATCATACAGTACCATAGGAAAAGTAAGTTTTTTACCTTTTGAAGAAATACATGGCTTAATGAGAATATGATTCATAAGAATTACCTCGTAGGAGGGAAGTGACAGAACTGCATCTCTGAACAAGGGACTGAAACAGAACGTAAATCTGACTGTCCCCCACAGTTTCTGTTGTTGCTCTTCCTGAGCAGCAGTATTCCCACTGCTGCTGCAAGGAACTGAAAGTAAATATCAGAACATAAACGGTTTT
This sequence comes from Petroica traversi, assembly GCA_025920805.1. Classification (NCBI taxonomy): domain Eukaryota; kingdom Metazoa; phylum Chordata; class Aves; order Passeriformes; family Petroicidae; genus Petroica; species Petroica traversi. The sequence goes on along the minus strand of JAHLSL010000040.1, from coordinate 27,302,196 downwards.
GTTTTCTTTAAAATGCACTTTCTGACAGGCTATGGGTATTTTCTCTGAGCATTGTGAGTACTTTCTTAAACAATGAGGTTACAATTCCATGTAGGAAATTGTGTACAAAATTTGTTTGATAAGTCCTCATTTAAATGCTGATCTGAAAGATCTTTGTAAATGTAAGTGTTCATACAGGTTTGGGAGAGAGAGGTATTTAAATATCTAGAGAGAAATTTGGATAAGTCTTTACACAGCTGGGTATCACAGAAGGAAGGAGCAGAAGGAAACAGCCCCTTACAACCCTCTAATTTATTTGTATGATGGGTGAAATTACGTGCCCCTCTGTTTAATGCAGAGCTGAAAATCTCCTCTTCCACAGCCCCTGTTGTGAGGGTGTGCTGGCCAAAAGGGAAGGAGTGTCTGACCTGTTGTGTTCTGTAGGTCACTGCCATTAGCAACCTCTGTTTGCAAAACAGAGCTTCAGTGCTGCCCAAACTAGGTCAAGGATGCTGCTGGAGGAAGTGAAACGTAAAGATCCCTTCACTTCCTTCTTCCTCCTTTCCTGCAGTCTTGCCATGAATGCAACAGAGAAATTGGGATGCCATAAATCAATAAGCATGTGCTCCTAGGTGAGGACCTCCTATTTCTGGGGTTGTATGCCAGGGTGAATTGGGAATAGACAAGGATCCCTGCCTCTGATTATCAGAGTGGTCACTGTAAGTCTGGGAGAGGATGGGTGGGGAGGAAAACATAATTCCAGCAAATCTAAGGATAGTCACCTTGTGGCTGATAGAGGCTGATACAGTGGCTGCTAACAGCACAGAGCAAAGCAGTTTTAGAACTAGTCTAGTTCTCAACAACTTGTTCTAAACCCACCCTGAGGCTTCCATCGTAACCCTGAAGCCCAGTTTATGCTGTAAATTGTTAATTGTTTGTTTGTGTTTTAAAAGACAGCTGTTAAACAGTGTTCATCTTTTCTATAAGCCATTGATGAATCTATGAAATCTGTTTTACCAAATGTTCCCTATATCTCTATATAAATATAAAGATCTTATAAATTATAAATACTGGAACAGCATCTTCCAAAGAAACGCTGCTTATAAAATACAAAGCTATTGTCACTGTCTTACATGCTGAGTAAATTTATTCTTTTCATCAATTAATTATCACGGATGCAGATTATATCACAGTAGGTAATGTGCCCCTGTCATCTTCCTTAGCTACCTCTAAAGCCAGCTAAAATGAAAAAAAAAACCCAAAAAAACCCCAATATAAATCTTGCCAACTAATGTCCCACTTTCAAGTAAACGTCAGCAAGCACCAAATAATGCAAAATTTCTTCCTTTTGTCTATTCCTGTCCTCAGAGGTGCCATTGGCAACCATGTCTCTTGTCCCATGAAAAGACTCTGGAAAATTAATGTCCACCTTCTCCGATCCTTTTTAAAATCCTTATGCAATATCTTGTGACCAGCCACTGTCCCAGAAAGACACGGAGAAACTTCCTACATGCTTCTTGCAAGATGTGTCTTCAGCTGTGGAAAATATGCAGAGGCCTATGAAGTTCACGAGTAGGAGATGTTTACAGAAATAGTATCTGTATCAGATCTATAGAGGCAGGATTCATCCTCCAGGGACTGTTGCTCCAATATGCTCCTCTGCTGGCCTCCTGCCACTGGCAGTTTGGATTCCCCAGTAAAAGCTACTTCTGGCAGAGATCTCAGTAATTGCTTCATAGAAGTAATGTAGTAGATGCCATAAGAGTTAATTCTACATCAAGCTGTATTAGCTACTGATAGGTTTTTCATGTGGACCGAAAAGGAAATGAGATAGCAAAATGACTCATGCAGTTCTTCTTTCTTCGGAGCTCCTCTGCTGCAGAAGACAAACAGAAAGGTTTTTTTATGAGGTTTTAAAGAATGAAAAAAAAGCAGTGCCAGTGTGGTTCAGATCCTGAAAGTGGTGCAACTTATCTCACCTAAGTGAAAGGCTGGGTCCTTTCAAGCTGGGAAAATATTTGAGGCTGTGTGAATCAAATGAAGGGACAACAGAGGGAGAGAGGTAGGGTATGTTTGCATTACCTATTGTGGTATAAGCTCATGCTTATCTACATTCACACTGCAGCAAACTTGACCTTGTTCTGCCTGCACCCAGAGACCATAAAACACTTTAGGGGAGCATATTGGCTCAGTGCCGAGATAGAACTAATCAATCCACACCCTCAATAGTGCCTTTATCAAAAACTCTTCCTGGATATTTTGACCCGTATTGTTGAAGAGATATAATGGTGAGCACTAAAAAATTTTCTACTCTTCCCTGTGTGGTGAGTTCTCAAAGTGGCCTGTGTTGCCACAGTAGAGACGCATGCTTGGGAGGTCCTGGCAGCAACCATTGGAAACTAAGCATTTGACAGAGTGTCCCAAAAAAAGGACAATCTTACTCACAGGAATTAAATACTTTGATGCTGGCCAGATACCTTAAAAACACACTCATTTCAACACAAGTTGAAGTTTTAAAAAATATTTCTGAAAAAAATAAGGACTTCTACAGTGGAGAGCTATGTCTTCCCAACACATAAAGCCCTGGCAAGCAGTGGGCCAGCTGTAATCTAACAACAGACAGGATTCACTTGCATGCTTTGTTGCGAGATCCCTCATGTGACCTTGCTTAATTTGACAGTATTTTATTAAAATGCAATCAGCTTTGTGTACAACACCTGGGTTTGAAGTATTGGTGCACAAATAAACGTTCAGTACTCAGTGTTCACCATTCTTTTCTCACCTTACCTTGGTATTTGCCTTCTGTTAGTTTTTCTTAAGAATTTGTAGCTCTGTGGTTTTTCAGAAAAACAATACTGATTTGCAGGATTTTAGCAAGTGTAATATTCTCTCAGCATCTTCATCCACATTCGGTTTTTTTTCCAGAGTCATGCAGAAGTGTCACACTGAGTTCTAGATATATTAAGATCTCATTTTTGTACATTTCCCATTTCAAGACTTTACAGAAGACACAGGAAAGGAATTTGCCGTCTGGAGCTGTGGAGCTGCATCTTGCTCTGGTGGCATCTCCCCCACGCCTTTGTAGCACAGTGACCCACTGCATGTGACCATGCATCACCTGCCACTCGAGCAGGAGATCTGGCACTCTCTGGAACTGCAGCTCAGCACCAAAGAATTAGCAAGTCTAGGCTGCCTCCTCTGTCACAAACTTCACCCACTCAGCAGCACCATTCTGGCAAGTATCTTTCATAAATCCATTCTGCATCCTCATGTGTCCTCACCTTGTGTCTGAACCAGCTAAATGCCTGCTCACACTGAGTGAGACTGGAGGTAGGCTGGGCCAAGCCCTGAAATTTCAGGTAGCAAAGGGAAGATCAGTGAGTTCATATAAGGGACTCTTTCCCACTCCCTCCCTGCCAGGAAGGGCTCAGCAGATGCCAATGAATTAGGAGGAAAAAAGAAAGAAACTTCCAGGAGTGCAAAATAGACATTTGTTGAATATCTGGTCGTCACACTGAGAATGTGAAGGTTCCTCATCATCAGGTAGGTAGTGACAAAAGGGGAGGTCTGAGGAGGTTGCTTTGGAAGGTCAAAAAAACTACTTGATATGCATTCAAAAAAAGAGACACCACCAATACACATTTATGTTATTGTATAGTGTATATTAGGGTGCAAATATCTTTGGTGCAGTCTGAGTCTTATTTTGCCTTTTTAAAAACATTTATCTCATCCTCTGGAGAATGTCTCATTTCCCAGCAGTGAAGCATAGAGCAGTTCCTTCTCCTAAATGTCAGTTGAATCTATACTAGTGGTGTTGCTCAAACTGCATTTTTAAAAATAATCTGCAAGCAGTTAATGTGCTTTTTAAATTCCCAGTGTTATGTAAAAAGGCACAATATTTTTAGCCTTACAAAATATCAGTTGTCATCTCCTCACTCTCTCCCTTTGATACACTGAAGATGGGGGCCTAGAAGCTCACAGAAATTGTGGAAACTAACTGTTTTAAAAATAAGGTGGGGAGTTGTTTTCTGCCATGTGGTTTTGGAGTTCTACAGATCTTAATAAAAACATACAAAAATACCCCAAACCTTAAAAGCAAGTCTGAACAAAGAAAAGTACTTCTTATTTTAAAAGCTACTGATTCTGTCCTCGCTGCCGAATTTTAATGTCTGGAAAAATGACAGTATAATGTATCCTGCAGCAAAATATCGACTTAAACCGTTCACTCATGCACTGACAGAACGGCCCTCCTATTTTAAAAAAATCTCCAGAAATTACTCTCTAGCACAGAGCACACAGCTGTTGTGAGTAGGCTCTGGCAAATCAACATTGACTCAAACTATTTTTGGAATCAAGTCAGGCCTGCTGCTGTTTCTGGAAGATGTGAATACATCTACCTGCTCTGCTGTGCTGTGCTGCAGTCCATAAGGAATGTGGTGGGATCCAGAATGCTTCCCTCTGTGCTTATTTGGAGGTGACCTTCCCATCTGTTTACAAGTCTTCTGAGGTCTAATGTTTTTACCTGCTGGCAACCACCTTGATAGCACATTTGGACCTTTCTGCTTTCTGTGTTCTCCACTGAAATTTGAGGAGCGGGGTCTCAGAAGACGCTGCCTCATTGCTTTTTCTTCTTAACTGTCTTGCCACACTTGACATCCTGATGGCACGTCTGGCTAGGAGGCATCACCTATCAGGAGCAGCTCAGGAAAGAGCACCCCATCCTCAGTCTTTTTGGGATCATGGCTGGTTCTTGAAAGAAATCCATCAATGCAATTCAAGAGACTCATGGCTACTAGAAAATCTTGGAATAATAATGTTTATTGTTGCACAACAGGGTCGGTGCAGCTACTATATGTAAATACTCAGCTAAGGCAAAGGCTTTTAGCTGTTATCTGCTCTCACAGAAGGCTGCTTTTCTTTTCTATCTCCCCAAAATTTGTTTTAATGCACAATAGGTAAGATAACAACATATTTTCAGATTTACCACTTCTTCCTCAGTTCACTTTCAGCTGGGAGAAGGAGTTGAAATTATTGTCGATGAGGAGAGTTCTGTTCTCATGGTCCGTGGAGTCTCATAAATATTGCTATGTTTAGGAAAGTGGAATTCTTCAGGCACCAACTATGTAACTTGAAATTCCATTCCTTGCTTGGAGGTGCAGAGGTTTGGAGAACAACAATTTCTGAGTCACAAGTGTAGACTCTTGGACTCTGGTATAATCAGCTAAGACAGCAAAGCAAAGCAGGATGCAGCACACTGTAGGCTTCTCATCAGTGCAGACTGAAAGACAAAATGTATTCTGTCTAATGAGGGAGTCATTCCAGCCTCAAAACCAAGCCAGGGGCCTGAGAATGTGCAACACTAAAGAGAAAAAAAGTCTGCAATTTAGTGTCCTTCTAATCTTGACCGCAAACTAAGGTCATTAAGTTGAATTCAGGCTTTTGGCACCAAAGGGCTGGTATCTGTCCGCAGTGATACCATCTAAGAAGTTAGAGGCCATGAACAGACCTTCAGCCATATTCTTCAGAGATGAACTTTCCCAGTCTCCTTCTCAAGAAGACTCACTGGCAGTGTGTAGTCTAGCCCCTGTGGCACGCCTCCTTCTGAAACTTCAGAGGGAGTGCCTACAGACAGTATCCCATATGTGCGTTTAAATTTGGACCTCTCTGCAGATTTCCTCTTTCTTGGATCAGGAGGAAATAGGAGCTGTTTTACTGCATTGGAGAAATGCGGGCTGTCCAATGTGTCCAGAGTGAGTGACAAGTGGAACAAAGGCAGCTCCTTTCAGGGTGTTACATCTGAGGTTGCACTGCTTGTCTGTGCTGTGACTGGATGTAATATGTGGCTCTTGCACTGTTTCAAATTTGACATACCCTTAGACAAAACCAGAATATCTTCTGGTTTACTTCAAAGCCAAGTATAGCCCTCCTTTTTTTACTAGATCTCTTTTATATATATATATATATTCTTAAGATAGAGGCTTGATGACCACCTTGTGAGGACAGAGTTTTTAAAAAGCATGGCCACAAAGTCTAAATAAACAGGAAGCAAAAGGATTAGTGCTGGTAGGACACAGTAATCCTTCTCATGGCATTGAACTTTATGTGCCAAGGTGTTGGGAAGAAAGCTGTTGGTAGGAAGCCCAGGAAAAGCAACACTGAAATATCTTTCTAAATATCCCGTTCATTTCCTTTGGCAGCAGCAAGTCTAACACTGTCTCTGAAACCATCAGTCACTCTGCAGAAAATGGTTTGGATAGGGATTTCCTCATAACCTGAGCCTATTTTCATTAGCAACTTGGAGAGGTTCTGCTGGCTTAGTTTGCAGGCATCTTTCACTTCTGCTGCTCCCAACTTTTAGCCAGCAGTGTCACAGACATTACCTGGGACTCAAGAATCCCAGGGAAGAAGTATATTTCCATATGAATCCTAAGCACAGACAACCTTCACGTCGATTGCAACGGGCAAAATGTATATCTAAAGTGCATTATTTGGAAACTGAAGTGTTTTGGGTAAGATTAAAGGTTCCAAATGATTTCTTTCATGAGCCATGATAACAAAGGGTCAGGTTTGCCAAATACCATGGTCATCATATTGACCTTCATCAAGGCAGCTGAAGAATGACTTGGTTGAAGGAAATGCATCTCCAGAAATGTGCAGATAGTCAATGACTCGGGAATACAAGGTGGAACACTTTTTGAGGACCTCTGCTGCATTTTGAGCGAAATTCTGAAATGCTGATGTCTCAGTATCACTTGGATGAGCTACAAGGCACTGGCAGTGGTGGCCTGTAACCATTACTACCCTATCTTCCAGTCAGTGTCTTTCATAAGTGCTCAATCACTTTGCTGGATACAGAAGGAGATCTTTAGTACAGATCTTTAGTAAGGCCTCTTACACCTTGTATTGTCAACCTACTGAAAATCATACTCTGCTTGAAAACCAGCTCCCTCCCAAAAGTTGTCACTTGTCACAGAGTTCTAGCTCCCACTGGAAGGACAGCAGCTCCATTGCAAGGCCCCGCTAATTTTCCTGAAAACCCCATGAAACAGTCAAAAGATTTTTGTCTGGTCATCCTTTTATTCATACCATCAGTCAATTAACTAGCAAAAGTGTGAGTAGCCATATGTACTAAACCCAGGAACTGCAGGAAACTTCATATAGCTCCACACCTTTTGCTTCTGAATAACTGGAAATCAAGGCTCTGAGGAGCTGCATCTCTTAAAGCTGTACTCAAATGGTGTTTTACTGTGCAGCTCGTGGATAACATTTGGCCTTTTTTTTCTTTTTCTGCAAGCAGACTGCTGGACCATATGCTTGTATTGTCTGTTTGGTTGGTCTGTTGCTTTGCTCCAGGGCCTTGGTTCCATGATCATCTACACTGTGTACATACTAGGTTTTGCCAGGGCTCCAGTCTGCAGTTAAATAATTACTTGGTTTTATGAAAGCTGCAGGATCCACACCCTGTAGATACCAGGCTTCATTCTTCCTGACCAGAGCAATCTGCTTGTGTATTCCTAATGTGCTGCAAGTCCAGCATGGCCTGGCACATCTCTGTAGTCAAACTACAAAACACAGAGTTAGCAGTCCCCAAAGCTTGTCCTTGCTTATTTGGCTACCTCTTATGCAAGAAAACAGAGGCACTGGGACAGACAGATGCCTGGAGTGACCAGGATCCTGTCCCAGGTTAATGTTACTGGGACTGTAGCTTGGCATCTCTCTCCCTCCAGAACCAAGCAGCTGCACCAGGTGCTTCCCTGGGAAGCCACAACAGAAATTCTACTGTCAATAAAGGAGGAGGATGGCTTGTTTGTGCCGTGCTCACAACTCTACGTAAGTGAAGAAAGGAGACTTCTGCCATGAGAGCGTGGTACTCGAGTGGAGAGAGGCTTGCAGTACACACAGGAACTCTTCAATTAGCAGCCTGGCATATGTGTTTCTTTGACAGTTCTGACAAGCAGTAGTATTTGCCACAGAGCAGCCAAATACGTCACTGCTTGTCTTGCTGGTGGCAAGGGGTGGGGCATACAGCTGAGGAAATGGTGAGGATGCCCTGGAATGTGGCAATGGCAGCTTTCCGAGCAGAATGGGCTCTGGCGGCCGTCCACGTTCAGCCACACACACGTGCATGCCCCAGGAGCCATCTCTCAGTTTTCCAGAGTTGCAGAACAGGTCATACAGCACCTGAGGGAAGAGATATCCACTGGGACAACCTGCCTGTATCCCTCGTTCTTTGGGCACAGAGCCCAGCAGCAGAGAGCAGGAGGTGTGGGAGGGCTGTGGGAAGGGAAGGAAGCCTGCCAGTGAGCCAGCCCCAGGAGCCATGGAACTGCAGGCTACTGCCTGCTGAGGAGCAGCAGGAAATTTTGGTGGAAGGAGATACGGAAACAGCAGTGGTAACTCCTCTGGGACCTGCACCTACTGCCCCAGAGCCTCTGTCATGGCTCTGCCTAGGAAAGACTTGCCAGCTTTGCTGGAAATGGAGCTTCTTCCCTAGATAGACACCAACCCAGACCCTTGTTCTCCTGGCTGCTCTAATGGTCAGGCATATCCTGGCACGGCCAAGGTCATACCACAGGGAAGCTTTGTTCCCTCTTATGGGTATATGGCTGATTTGCCCCGCTAAAAACGTGTTTCATGACACAGCAAGCATTTGGTTGTTTTTGTGGTTTTTTTTTTCCTGTTTACAGCTTTTGGCCTGTGCTAGTGTTTTAGTCAGGACAATCTAACTGTATTTGTGGGTGGAATGCTGTTTAAGCATGTACATTTGGGCACGTGTACCATGCAATGCCTTCACAGTGGGATTTGAGCACCTACAGTGGCTCTTTTTCAGACACCACAGTCTGAGGCTGCTGAACACCTCCCCTTCTTGGGGGCAGACACTTGTGATGTGTGATTTGCTCAGCAGACTCGGTTTTGAAGAGAACCAGCAGAGAGACACTCGCTGTATGTCCTGGGTTAGCTGGTCATTCAGGGACATCTCCAGAACTCATGACCCTTGCAAATAGCTTTCCTGACTGCATGCCAGTCGCACAGAGGCAGGGAGATGACGGGGCTTGTAAAGACTGCTGTCTCATGAGGCTCTGGTGTCCCCAGCACGGCTCTCTGCGTGTGGCACCCAGCTGTTAACATGCACCCCACAATGGCACTGAGGCGCTCCAACTTGGAAGTGCTGTTTGGTCACGAAAAGAGACAGCTCTGCTCACATCACAGCCTCCACGAGGGGGGTGAGCAGCAGCCTGGCAGGGCACAGTCTGGGCCAGATGTTGTCTTTCACATGGAGAACACCCTGCCCAAGGGAGGGAGCGAGGAGCACACCAGGACAGGGCTGTGCTGCAGAAGCACGGCAGATCCTGGGAGACCTCTTACCAGGGTGAATTAAGTAGACTCAAAGACTTATTCAGCTTGGAAAAGAGCTCTAAGTTCTCTGAGTCCAACTGTAACATCTGTTGGCCCATGTGGATGTGGGCAATTTGCTGCAGGTGGCCCTGCCCTGGACAGTGCAGGCCTGACTTACTTGACCTGGAGACCAAAGCTGATCCATTGTACATTCCCAACCCTTCCAGTTGGCCCAGACGTAGCATTAACACAGCATGGGGAAAGCTGATTAAGTAGCAATTTAGCATTAATCAATAAAACGTGGTTAGACTAAACAGCAGTTATGTGACTAAAGAAGCATCAGAGATTCAACACAGATACAAGTCAGAACTTTTTATTGCTTAGGAAAAACACGGGCTCCTGCATGGCGTCACTAATTGTTAACTAACTCACGCTGAGATAGAATGGCACTAATTGATCTGTTGATATGGATGGAAATTATACAGATGCAGACATTTTGCATTATTAAAACAAGTACAGCACCCTGTCCAGGTTCCAGATTGCTTTTCTCTGACCTTAAATGCATATTTAACACAAAGACCCCCATCTGCAGCTACCTAAATTGTACCTATCAAAAAAGATGTTCTGCCCGACAAGTTTAATTCCCCAATAGTGTTCTTGCAAATAATTCTTCCTTTGTATTCAGGGATTTATTTTTTCTTCTTACATCTATTTTAAATTTAATTTTATAGGCATCTAACCAGTGCTAGCACACCCCTCATCCCAGTGCAGTACATGAAATTGCTTCACACACTTCTGTGTGGTTATAATCTTCATTTACTCATTGTATTACACAACTAAATTGCCAGCAAAGTTTCTCTATAACTGTCTCCATTAAAACTTAGTCTTTCTGAGATGGCTGCCTTGAGCTCTCAGATTTCTAAGCTTTGATTTGATGGCCAGTAGCAGGGCTTGCTTCCTGTCACTGGCCTCAGAAGAAAGCTGCATGTTCTAAATCCTTCCAACATCTGCTTTGTAGTGGGCTGTCACCTCACCCATGGTCACAGTAGCATTCATACCACAATATACACCAAAACACCAGATCACTTTTATTCATGGCATGGAACAGCCAAAGTGATTTATGCAGAGGACTGCTGCTAATTCCAGAAATAACAAGGTCTGGCACAAGCCAAGTATACCTGCTGATCCATCTCTGTAACCAGGTAGCTAAATGCCTCTTCAGGACTAATATTTTGCTTCAGCTAATGAGTGTGACTACAACTGTGTGCATCTCAAGGCTCTAATTTTCATTTGCAGCAGGAAAATGCCTACTCTTTCAAGCCTGTAATTGCACGAAGGAAGATTGTTAGAATAAAGAGATTGTTATTTTCTTTCTGGGAGAATCAGAACTAACAGGGAAGTTAGTTAATCTCCATTTCCAGTTACAAGAGCACAAACTTTAAATTCACTATGTGGCAAGCACAAAATCTGATTCGTTTCCCCCGTGTATTGGGATGTATTCTGATTTGAGAATTCTAGCTTTCACACATGCAGCCTGCGAAACACTTGTTTTGTATTTGTTTCCTCATAGTGAGGGGTTAACACAAAATGTCTCAGAGGGCTGCTTTTCCTTTTTTTATTCCCACTTGCCTTGATCTGCCTCCATGAGCTTTTAATATCAACACACTGGTGAGAAAATCAAACATGCAAGCATCTGGATTTATGGGGATGTGACCAGAAAGTATGAAAACATAGATTTTATTTTTTTCATATTCACTCAGCACTTTTTTAATCTCAGTCTGAGACATCCATTGTTTTCTCTGAAGTCAGAACTAGCCCAGGGAGCAGCGGCAGAGTTCTCTGACGTCAGGCTCATTGTGTAAGGTGGGTTGTGATGTTCCAGAATTTGGTTCACAATTACACAGTGAATTCTCTTTAGCTCTACACTGACATCTCTTCCTGAACAAGAAGGAAGGAGGTTGTCTGCAGTAGAAAAGTGACAGTGTGAGAAGACCCATCACAGAGATACATTCTTTATCCTATTTAACTAGTCTGTGAATTTATCATGGCAGGTAATGGGGCTGATGCCATACCTACAAAAGCAGCAGTAAACAGGATTATTTAGCACCCACGGAAGAACTATATATCTCTAATAAATTCAGAGTTATAGATCAGTGGTTCAATGGTGCATCTGTGTAAAGAGTGAGATGCTCAGTGCTGTGCGTTGCTATGGGTGGCACTTTCAAATGGTATGTAACACTGAAATACCTCAGAGAGATGTTCTTCCAACTGCATCACCTGGTTAAGTAAGAGATACCACCTCTTTGTACAAACTTCACGTGTAAAATTAAAGATTTGGATTTAAACCTTGGACGAATCTCTTTGCACAGCTCTCCAACGTGAGCGTTCTGCAGTAGCACAGACTGGGTGTGTCACTGGTTTGTGGCTTACTCACCCACCTGCACGGAAATTATCAGTACTGAAAGGTACGTGTGTTGATAGGTAAGTCTTTGGAGCAGGCAAGCCCCAAGTCCCCTGAGCACTACCAAATACAGTAATTCCCCAGGGAACTTGAAACAGTAGGGGTATCAACCCCAATATTAAAGCCAGATTCCAAAGTCAAGCACAGTGATTGCACAAAGCACAGGAAATGTCTTTATTGGCGCTCCTCCTCCCTGAGAGGCTCTGAAACAAGGAAAAGCAGCAAAGGCTGGGGTTGAAAATTACGTTCTGTTGGGCTGGGTCAGGCTGCCCCCGTTCTACAGCAGGCTGAGCCCCCAGCGAGCGCCGGGATAAAAATAAAACCGATGTGCAGCGCTGGCAATCCAACAAAGCAATTCATGTGGATAGCGTTTGATCTAAACCAGCTAATAGTGTTTGCCTTGCAGCCGGTACGAGGAGAACAAGTCGCTTTTCTGCACGGTGCAGTCATCTGATGTTTGCTTTAATTTCTGGCAGATCGGGGCAGCGTGAGTCAGATGCTCTCACAGCTGGCTCGGCCGGGGAGGAGGCCAGCAGGGACCCTGACTCACCGCCGCATTCCTTCCGAAAATCCAGCTCAGCGCCTGGAAGTGGAACCTCGGGCCGGGGGCAGCTCCGAGGTTGGGGGAGGCGGGAGGAGCAGGGCTCGCTGCCTGCCCCCCGCACGGAGAGCCCTGCTC